>JALHBY010000084.1:195966-547702 GCA_024340155.1 Tolypocladium pustulatum
GAGGACGAGGCAATGTGCGATGCTGGGATTATGCACCGGACTGGCGGTGTCTGTGGGATGGCGGACGGAGGCGTGGGTGGAGGCTTGGCCTACGATGATCCAGAGGCCGAGGGCGGGACCCTTTTTTCCTCGGCCTGATGACGATGGGCGCTAGGGGAGGTCGGGGCGCTGGGGCGTACTGTACTGTGCCGCCAGCGTCTGCCGTCCGTTCTGTACCTACGGACGTAGGTAAGTGGTGAGCTACGGTACCTCAGAGTTTAGATGCCGTGCCTCACAGTATGTACACGCCGTTCTCTTACGAGACAGCGCGAGGACGGAGTGTCGCAAAAGCACACGATCCAGTCATCTTACTGCCCGCGATCCCCTTTTCCGAGACTAAAACGCCTGGGGCTCCGTCGCCGCGCGCTTGGGGTCGGGGACCCTGGGGGGGCTGCCCGATTCTTGCCGTTGCACGAGGCCCAGCGCTCAAACGCCAAGGTCAAACCCTCTGTGACGGCTATACCACTTAGCCACACGAAGCAAAAGGATTACGCACGACAATATCGAATTCGTCGATATCTCGCGCATAGCGGTATATATTTATCAACCGGGTAGGGTATCCGTCACACCCTCGAGCGCACAAGTACATGGTAAGTGCTGCTCGAACGCTCCCATCGCATTGCCCCAGAGGGCAAATCAAGGGACCACGCAGCCAGGAACGCCGGGGCGGGGGACGGGCTAGCGAAAAAAGGGATCAGCGGCCTCTGACGCCATACCTTACCTTACCTTACCTTGGGCGGCGGCCCCAGTGTGCTGGCGCTGGGGCCCTGCCTGCATGCAACGCAGCGCCTACAGGCAGCTCGTACTCGCTGCGCTGCGCTGCACTGCACTGCGCTGCACTGCACTGCACCGTGCACCTTTCTGCTGCAGTCACCGTGCCGTGCGCCCCAACGCAATGGGCTGTTCACACCACCACATCCCGCAACCGTGGCCCATAGGGCGGCGGGACTGCATTAGTAGCACGCACCTCGATTCCTTACCAGACGCCGCCAGGCCTGCATGGATCGCGCTCTGCTCTCCTCGTCCCGTTGTCTCTTGACGGGCCTCCTCTGCCAAGCAATGCCAGGCGCATCGCGGCTCTGCGACTTCGGACCTGATGCGATGGCCTGGGAAACGTCGCAGGCAAGTCTGATTGCCAAGGGCCAGGTTGGCCCATCTTTGCCCTGCCGGTGCTTGGTCTCTCGCACCCGCGACGGCAGCCTCAGACGACGTTTGCTCCGGTGCTTGGCGGCGAGCACCCCTTTCGCAACATGCCGTCGTCGGGACGCCATGCCGACCGGGCAACGCAGCTGGCCGCACGGGGCAGACGACGACCCGTTCGTTGAAGGGCGATGCCAACCTGTTACACATGCGCCTTACCGGTGGAACATTGCAATGGGCAACATGGGAAATGATGAGAATCCCTTCGGCGGCGACCCGGCTCCGCGACGCCGTAGCGCTCCTCCAATCCCAGAGTCTAACGAAAGCGGACCAGCCAGCCATGCCCAGACAGGAAATCTCGCGGAACGAGGCGGCAGGGGCCCGACACCCCGGCCGCTCCCTTGTGAAGTTGATGTTGCGGATCGGCAGCCTCCCAGGCCCAGCGACGTGCGCCGTCCGCCTGGCCTGGCCTGGCTCGACGTCGCCAGCCGCGAGTCGCGCAGCCACTGCTCGGGCGGGTGCTGCCGTTTGCTGCCCTCGACTGATGTTCGACGTCTTGTTGGCAAAAATTTCGACGGGCATGGGCATCCGACGTACGTAGGCGATTCATGCCCCGGAGCCATGGATGAGCTCATACCTCTCTACTCTTGTGATGGGCGGTACAGTCTGCCACGCACGGTTCGTCTCAGCAAGCAGCACCATGATGCTCCGACAACGATGCGCGCTGTGCCCGTCATGCTGCCTTCTCCGCCGAGCGGACCCGTTCGCACCCATTGCGACGAGTGCACTGAGAGACGCTGATCATCGGCCAGAGGCGCTTGATATGTGTTCTCGCGCTGAGGGTGAGTGCGACTGTCGACCTCATCCAGGCGGAGCTGCTCAAGGTCGTCGAAAAATAATGTGCAGTCTGTTGGCCTCTTGTCACCCCCATGTCGAAGCGCCCAAGATAGGCGCGTGAACGAGTCAGCGAGACTGGCTTGCGCCACGGTGCTGCATGCCTTACGAGTACACGAGAACATACGCGGCAAACGGAAAACAGCTCGGGTTGAATAGGTAGGTATTCGTAAAGAGGACGCGACATCTTTGGTTCGCCAATTGGTCGTCAACGCACGGCTCAACTTGCCCGCCAGCAGCAACGTCATTCTCACTTGATCCGGCTGCGGATTATGCCACGCCGACGTTTCGAATTGCCACAAGGGTCCCCCACTGACTCGATGGGTTCTTCGATTGGCCTTCTAGGCAGCCGCAGCGGCCCGCGAGCCTCAAGCTCGCTTGGCCATCTTTATCAAGAAGTCAGAGTAGCAGTTGGTCTCATCAGACGTCCAGCGCCCCACCACGCATGTCATACTCGCCACTGCACGTCATCATCCCGGCGGACATGCGACGAGCCAACACGTCGTTGCTTGGTCAGGGGCCGAATATATTTGCAGGAGCCCATGTTGCGTACTCGGTGACCAACCAACACACACTCGACACCACCTCGATCTGGTCGGTGGCTTCCCCAGTTGGCCATTTGCCTAGCTGACACGACGAAGGCCTCGTGTTGCTTTGCGCTTCATGCAAGTGCGACTTGCAAGGGGCAAGGTGCAGCGGTCAACCTTACCGGTGGTCGCATTGAGAGCTGTGATTTGGCCGTGCCCAAGGCGTGTCAGCACTCGCCAATCCATCGAATGCTCACATGGCCGCGAGCCAGCATCTATACTTGCCTATCCTGGTTAACTCTGTCAAGCCTTCTCAAGCCTCCACAAGACAAAACACGCCATCTGGACATCCTAGAAACTGCCTCTTGATAACCCGAGTCTTCGTTGGATACGTAGCCGCAGCCGGAGCGTCCTTCCATCAACGGCGTCTATCTGCTGCGAATGTTCGGCTTGCAATACGAACACGAATCGTGAATCTTTAACTGCACGTCTGATGGTGTCACCCTTCAGCCAGGTTCTCGTTGCCGGTGGCTTCGCAGCCGTCACGCGAGGGCGGGTGCCGGACCGGTCAGAAGCCTTCGCCCCATGGATCCGATGTGCTCATAATTTCATGATTGCTCAGGCATCCACAGGTAATTTCTGTGCAGGGTCGTACTTCAAGACGGAGGACCGCTTTCTTCTTCATCACATGTGCATATTCCGGGAGGGGAGTAAGAAGTGGCCGCTGTGCTGCTATGCTCGAAGATGTCAATCGCGACAGAGTCGACATGGTCCGTCGAGGACGCATAGCCTGTGCAAGCTTGACCTTCGCCCTCGTAGATCATAGCAATGGGCCCAGGCAAGCGTTCTAGACCGCACTTTTTGGGACTGAACATCATTCTGGAGACTCGTGTTGAGCTCTGAATGGGCATGTTCCTGCGGACGGCAGCAAGTCACCAAGGGCGTTTCTTTTTTCCCTACCATCGACACCGCTTCCGACGTGGAGGTCAGTAACTAGTAGTCTTAGATGCAAGGCCACCCGTTTTCAAAATGCTACATGAAGTTTCCTGCTAAGCGCCGACTTGAGACAGTAAAGGCACAGTTGAGACTTCCTCAGCCCTAGAGGGCTCATTTTACGTTCCAAGCCAGCTACTCCTTCCAACCGTTGCCGGCTCCGAGCATCCAGTTCACGCCAGCAAGCCTCAACTGTCTCTCGGCCACAAAGGCTGCAACATCAAAGGATCGCCTCTGCGGAACTTCCTCTCCACCAACGTCTTCCTTGGACAGGGACATGGCGGGTGGCTCGCGGAAGAGGAGGAAGATGTAGCGGTGAGGTTTGGACCTGTGTCTATCAGCAAGGGTGTTGCTCGTGTGAGTCGCGATTCTGCGGCTGCCCGTGCACTTGCAACTGCAAGGTTGAAAAGACAAGGTAAGACGAGTAGGATGACAACATACTCGTCTTTCGGACTCGGCCCGAGGTACTCTGTCAGCGCCGGCTTCGTCTGGCCCACCACGCCGTCGGCGCCCCGCAGCGGCTGCAGTCCGGGGAGCACCCAGTGCCGCCAAAAGGCAAACTTGGGGTCGTCGGGCGTCGGGGCATCGGCGTCGATCAGCATGAGCGTGTAGCACGCATCAGATGGCGCGTCAGGCTACGTCACGGAAATATCGGAATCAGTTCCTCGGATCCATGCCGCATATTCGCCAGACCGAGTAAGCTCACCTCGGGATCAAAGCTGACAAATGGGGCCGTCTTGCAGTCGTTTGCCCGGAAGAGGTTCCCCAAGGCGACTTCCTTGCCGTCGTAGGTGACGGCGAGGGTCGTTGTGGGGATGAAGTCGGAGGGGACGAGCGAGGAGGGCAGGGGATCGAAAGACATGGCGGTGGGGGGGCACGACAGACGCCGAGTCTGTACTTTGAGTCGGAGAATAAGGGCAGAGATTGACTCAGTGAGATGGTGAATTGACGGTATCCAGCGCAAGGCATGTTGTTGTGACGGAAGTCTTGATGCTGACGTCGCTCATGCTGGAAACAGGATCTAGAGGGGTGTGAGTAAGATGACTGGTGGAATAAAGACACGGTCCCAATTATCGATCGCCGCAGCGGCGTCATTCTCGCCGATCTGCGTAAATATAGTTCGATTGCTACCATGACAAGCAAACGCATGGCAAAGGAAAGATTGTCCAATTACTACAGACTGCAAGTCCAAATATGGAATCCCAGAGTGCGATTTGACCTTTCCATTTCAAAGGCCCCTGCCTGCTTCTTCGCGAAGCCTTGACCTTGACTTGACGGGCTAACCAATGTATCCTGGATAAGCTTACTTTGACAATTCACACTTGCCCCGTCGCAATCCCGGCATCATCATGTCCGCGCTTTCTGGGGGCTCAGGCCGAGAGTGCATATACGAGGTAGCCAGTCCCTCTGCAGAAATGTCCAACTGGCCTTGCTTTGCGGTTCCATCAGGACCCTCCGTGGGGATTCGGTTGCGGTTGTGCTCGTCTTGGAGGCATGTGCCCGTGCCGCTTGCTCCCCCACAATCGAGGTGGGCCGCAGCAACGGCGGGCCTGGTGAGCGGCACAGCGGGAGTACGAGGGTGGTTTTGACCAAGACGCCCCTTCTGGGAATGCTGCTGGCGGAGGCTGTGACAATTCACTCTGATTTCCCCCCAGGTACATGGGACCGGGGGGCAGTACCAGTCTGCAGGACGCATGCAACGTGCAACTGTTTGAAGATATGAACAAGCCTCAGCACCAATTGCAGTCTTCCAGCTCAAGCGTCCTCAATCTCAAAGCGCAGCAGAACCGTACACTTGGTCTCCCGGCCCTTCATGTCCAGCATGCGGATGAACCCCCAGCCCGGCACCACGTACAGAAGTCGCACCGCCGCCACCGCAAACATGGGGTTTCGCGCGAAAGCATCGTCGCTCTTGATGAGCATGCGCAAGAACACGAGCTCATTGTCCTCGTACACCCACTCGAGCGGCTCGCCCTCGCTCCACACCGGGTCCGTCGCCGGGGGGTTCTCCCCGCGGTGGAGCACCCCCACCCGGTGATGCTTGTAGGCGGCCGTCTTGCGCTTGTGCGTCTCGCCATCGATGCCGCAGGGGCTGTACAGGTTACACGTGAGGTACGGCTTGAAAGACTCGGGATCGCGGCCGTCCTGCAGCGGAATGTCCGTCGCGCCGGCCACGTGCAGTCGGAGCCGCTTCTTGCGGCCGGTGCTAATGTTGCCGTCGCCCTCGGCACGAAGCGCGGCCGGCTTGAGAATGTAGCCCTCGGAGCCGCTGAATAGCGCGTCGTTGAGCTGATTGCTCGTGGCAAAGGTTTGCCAGTTGAGCGCGCAGATCTGAGCGCCAATGCCCCAGAATGCCACCGGCTTAAGATTAGACGAGCCGATGCGCGAGCCCTTGGGGTACACGCGCATCAGGTGGTGGGCATTGTGCCGGCTGATGGGTGCGGCGCCGGCGGGTAGGTGCCCGGCCAGTCCCGACTCGGATATGTTGATGAGATGGTGATGCGGCCCATTGGCGAGCTGCCCGGGATCGTACCACGAGTTGTTAGCCGGCTTGACCGACTGCGCATAGACACCCAGCTCCGCCAGCTCGGGGACGATGATGCTGGAGACGGCCGCCTTTTCCTTCTTGTTTTCATTGTAGGCCTTGCGGGCTTCGCGATCTTCCTCCGCGGCGTCCGACTCCTCGTCTCCTGAGTTGAAGTCGCTGTCATCAGCCTCCCCCGGGATGTGGTACTCAACGATGACGGTAATGCGCGCGCCTAGGTCTGCCAGCTTGACGTGGCCGCCCGTGCCCCCCTGCTCCTGGTGACCAGCATGGCGAACAGCCTCGCTGAGCAAGCGATCCCCAAAGACTTCCTTCATGACCTCCACCAAGCGCCGCTGACCATGGTCGCCGCAGTGGTTCTCCAGCGAAACCATGATGGGCGCCACGGAGTAGCCCGGATTACTGGCGGCAAAATTGCGCTCCTCATCAAATACATCGCGCATAGTCTCGCACACTTTGCGGAAGGGCACGTGTGAGACGAGTGTGTAGCCGTGCGTCACCTTGGGCTCGTCCTCATTCTCGCTGTTGTCCCAGGCATCAATTTCGACGCAGCGAGAACCGGTCCGGAGGGCCGTCTCATACGCCGACGCCGACGACGTGCCGTAAAGCTGGTGAGCGACGAGGTAGGTGTTGTGGCTTGAGCTGATAAAGTACTCGGGCAGCGGACGAGAGCGGTCCAGGAGGGCAGCAGGCGCGGTGAAAGAAGTCCGCTTCAGCAGGCTGCGGAGAGCGTCGCTGGGCACGTCGGTATCCAAGCCGCCGTCCCGCTCCGAGAGCACCTTTTCCTTGACGAGGAACGACCTCAACGCGCGGCTGACCCTGAGCTCCTCCTTGGCATGGTCGGCCTGGCGATTGTGACGGCCGCCGCCGCCGACGGTGTCTGCTCCGATCGCACCACCCACGTCCTCATCTTCCTCGCCCTCGGCCGGCTTAGACCTGGAAAAGGGCTTCAAGCGCGCGAGTCGCGACGAGATGTCTGCCATGACGGCGACGTCAAATGAGTTGATAACGTGTGGCGTGAGGGGGAAGAGTAAATGTCGTTGCGAGTCTGTTCAATAGTGCACAGCCACTCTCTTTGCGCAGGTCCCCGCTCTGCGATGCCTCAAGCGTCGCGTGTTAGTGAGGCTTTGCCAGCACGTCTAGGCGCCCCGAGCTGCAGGGCGTCGAGGCGAATTATGTGATGATCGATGCCTCTCGGGAGATGATGACGATGGATGAAGGCAAGAGGTGAAGATTCATCTCGTTTGCGTCATCTGCTTTTGCCTTCACAGCATCTCGGGGTGGGTGGGGATGCGGTTTCCCAACAACGCCCACCCTCGTTAGCCAGCCATAAAGTCAAAGCCAACGGCGGAAGCGGCCGGGGTGGCGCCCACAGCGACGAGGCGTCGCAGCTCCATCACAGCGTCCATCGTAAGTGAACCGAGAGACTGGATCTATCGATGATGTTGGTAACGTTTGAGACAAGATTGAGCATGCCAGGGAAAATGCATGTGCTTTTTGGCAGCGGGTGCTTATTGGCCCATCGCCTGTAGGCGCCCGACCACCAGCTGAGCGTTCATGCCCCTTCATGCTTCCGACGCCGCCCATTTCTTTCTCATCAGATGGCCGCGACACCAACAGCGCTTCGAAGGACATGCGGTCCCACAGCAATGGCCCAATATTGGACGGCCGGCGGCTGGGCTTAACCTCTTCGCCTGCCCGTTTTATGTCGGGCCAGCTTGGCGCTGTTAGAAAGGCGTACTGCTAAATTTCGATGACGCTCAACTACTGCCGGACTCATGTGACGATCAATCGTAATGAAATTCTACGGGTGCTAATTCCTGAAATTCTTACCTGATTTTCTGAAGGCTTAATGTTTCATATAAAGATGTCTACATGTACGCAAGCCGCCAGGCACCACGCAACTTGGCAAAGAGAGACCGAAATATCTACTAGGATGAATAAGGTCGCAAATCACCTGCAACGGGGGACAGTCTGCTGAGCAAGATCCTAGTACCGGAAATCATTGAAGCCATAAAGAAGGTCGACAAATATTCTTTTATCCACTCGCGGTGATGTCGCAACACGCGGGCATCATCCTTTGTCGATACCCAACCATCCAACGTCGCAGCGAGCCTTACTCGTAATGCAGAATATTACAAATTCGATTGCTTGCTTCCTGCAATTACAGGGGTTCTGACATGCAGTCCAATGACAGGCAGCAGCAGTTATTCGAGCGTGGCTGGTGGGGAACCAACAGCTCTTTCAGACGCGGCCTGCGAGGCTCTCACCCCGCAGAGGCTGACAACTTCTCCGGAAACCCACCCTAGCTCAGATCACAATGGTCGAAATGGAGGGTTTGCGAAGGCCTGAGCTGACGAGCGACCTTGTTCAACGTTTGGCGAATCTGAGCGCCAGTTCCAGCAACAATCAACCATCCGATGGCGAAGTCCGCTTACGGGAAGAGAAAGAGGCCGCAGCGCTACGCGCCTTGACACAGTCTATGGTCCAAGTCTTTGCCGACGACCCAAGGCTGTCGTACGCTGCTGAGGCAGCCGCGTTGTCGACCTTCGCCGACCCGACTGGTTATATACCATTGTTCAAAGGGTTTGTCAACGCCATAGCACATGGCACGAGCGACGCCACGCTTCTTGATGCTAAACTGCTGGCTGCTTTCAACGCCGTGCTTCTCTGTCCGCATGCTCAAGAGAACGCATCCCTTGTCAGCAACGCCATGCGACCTCTAGTGGCTCGTTTCAAGACAGCTGTTTCAACGGCCAGCAGTCCGGTTCAGTACGAGTTGTTATGCAGTCTGTCGGCAGTCTTGGATGCGATGAACGAAGTCAAGGTTAAGGGCATCAGCGATGTGGACCTAGTGCAGCCGTTGCTCGAGCTGCTCGACGGCGCGATCAAGGATCCAGAGTTACGCCTTGCCCAAGCCGCTCGGTATGCATACCAGGCACTTCTCGGTATCCCCAGTGACGTGAGTCCGTGGAAGAAGCTCTGGGATCATACCTACAGGGCCATGAGTGGACTCGCCAAAGTAGCAGGATCTGCTTCTACGCTAGACCCCAGCAAACTTCTTGAAGGCCTCGAAAACCTTGCGCAAGTGCCGCAACTAGTGCAGTCAATCATTGATGTCATTGGACTTTTGTCAAGCGCCACAGGCAGTGTGGGAAGTATGCAAGCGGCTGCGAAAGGTATTCGGAACCCAGAATCCTGGTACATCGCTCTTCGCTACACCGACATGCTGGTCCGGGGAAACAGCCCACGACTCCTTAAGGCGCTCTTGCAGAGTCCCGAGCTGCCATGCCGTCAAGACAAGGAATTCTTGTGCGGTCTATGCGCACAACTTGAGCAGGCAATCGCGACGAAGCGTCTATCATCAGACGATGAGACCGTCGGAGTTCTTGAGGCGTTCTTGGTCGAGCAAGGCGAGAAATCAAAACATAATCGCGTGCGAGAATGGGTCTCGCTGATCGCAGACGCTACGGGTCGACAGAACTCGGTCAAACCAACCAAGTGTAGCCGACTACCTGCGATGCTACGGTTTGGTCCACGTGAGTACAGAACAACCAGATATAGGATAGGCGAAGCCGAGGCGCCTCAAGGTGAACTTCTCAACGAGGCATGGAAGAGGTGTGGCGAAGCCCAGATATTTTATGCCGATCAGATGATACAGCATCGATACACCAACACAGCACTTGGTCTGCTCCAAATCGAGCGACTCGGTGGAGACATGCTACCCATGGACCAGTGCTATATCAACCTGGCCATTCAGCAGGATGTTACCCAGGGATTTGGGGCCAAACAGGTAGACAAGGACACACCGTCCTCGTTCTCTCTTCATCGCCGCTTGCAGATCTGGGAGCCCCCAGCATCGAACCGCATCTCCTTGGCAGACCTCTTCAAAAAGAGCCCGGGCGTATCAGACGCAGTCTCTCGCCAAGGCCAGTCCGGACATCGTTCTTCCGCTCCAGGTATGTATCCCCCACTGTATGTCCAATGGGCTTTCAGCACGTCTTCAGCCTCTTCTTTGCCCTGGACTAGCCAACCCTTCATGTCAACGCCCAATGACTAATGCGCATTACTAAGTAGAACAGCCCTGTCATATGCGCATTCTTATTCGCGGCCAGGCTGGTGTGGGCAAGAGCACTCTTTGCAAAAAGATGGTATACGACTTTATCCACAGCGCCATGTGGGCTGACACCATTGACCGCATTATTTGGCTGCCGCTGCGAAATCTCAAGGGCGAATACAATCGTACTGGCTGGACTATCGAACAGCTCCTCCGCGAAGAGTATTTCCCGACAGACCAGCTCCTCGCAGATGCGCTGTGGAAAGCATTCAACAAGGATAGGAGTAGGACGTTGTTTATCCTTGATGGCCTCGACGAAGTGTCTAAGGAACTAGATTCTCGTTCTGAATTGCTCTTAACACTTCTGGACCAGCGCCGGGTTATCATGACAACCCGTCCGTACGCCATGAATTGGAACCACATTCGGAACGTTGACTTGCAGCTTGAAACTATGGGATTTTATCCAGAGCAGGTAATAAAGTACGTTACAGCCATTACGCCAGACAAGGCCGACCAGATTCAATCATTTATTGAGAGCCACCCAGTGGTTGAAGGTCTCGCACGCATCCCAATTCAGCTCGATGCTCTTTGTTATAGCTTCGAAACCAAGATGATGCATACAAGCGATACTCCAAAATCCATGACCGAGCTCTACAGGACCATCACAAAGGCGCTATGGGACAAGGATGTTAGTCAACTGGAAAAGAAGCGCAAAGACCAGAGAATCACAAAAGCCGAGGCCCAAAGGTCGAACCCCATGGATATAAGGCTCCTGGTTCAGGCTGAAACCAATGCGCTGCAAGCTCTTGCTTTCAGCGGTCTCTGCAACAGCGTCATCGAGTTTGACTCGGAGTACCAGAATAGGTTCTGGGAGCGCCGAAACGACATCTCGCGCCACCTCCCGAGCACGACAGAAAGCGCTTGGTTTAGTGACCTAGCCAAGCTCTCCTTTCTCCGCACTTCTGAGGGACGCTCGCTATCTGTGCCCGGTAGCTATCACTTCTTACATCTCACCTTTCAGGAGTTTTTCGCCGCACAATACTTCGTGGAGCACTGGAAAGCCGGCAACGCACTCTCCTGGGTTCTAAATAGTGGAGAGATTGAACACACAACGGTAGAGAATTTTCTTGGGAAAGAGAAATACAACGCACGCTACGACGTTTTTTGGCGCTTTGTCGGCGGTTTGCTCCAAGCCGAGAGCAATGGGCAGCAGCAGCTCTGCCGCTTTTTCGAGACAATTGAGAATGAGCCGCGAGACCTATTGGGCCCTACGCATCAACGACTAGTCATGCATTGTTTGAGCGAAGTATCGATAGAAATGCCGCTCAGGAAGCGCTTGGAAGAGGAATTGAAGCTGTGGCTGCTCTTCGAGTGCACTTTCCGCCGGCGCCCAGCATTAGCACGCCAGTTGGAATTTCCAGAGCAGGCCTTGTGCAATGCCTTACGAGAAGGGTCTGATGAGGCGAGGGCCAATATTTATGGCTCACTGGTATCGCGGCCAGCAATACCGTCAAGCGTCATTGAAATGGGGGCATCTTGGCTGAGTGGTTGCACGTCTCGGGACGTTAAACTTGCGTACCTTTGCCTGCTACTGACGTCGTGCAAATCCTTAACAACCAATGCCCTCACAGCCGTGGCCCAAGTGGTTGACGATGAAGACAGCCATTTGCGAGAATTTGCCTTGAGGGTCCTGCAAAAGCAGTCGGACTTGTCCGATGACGTCCTCACGACCGTAGTCCATCGACTATATGACGAAGGTGACGGAGATGACCGCGTGCGAGAGGCCGCCAACTTGGTCCTGAGGAAGCAGTCGAGCTTACCCGACAACGTTCTTATGGCCGTCATCCAACGACTAGACGACAAAGATGTAGACGAGCGAATTGACGCCCTCAGGGTCTTGCAACACCAGTCTAACTTGTCCGACGAGATGTCTGCGGCCGCCGGCCAACGGCTAGATAATATAGATGGTCTGGGGGTAAAGTACATCCCAGAGATGCTTCCACAGCGTTGGAGCTTATCCGACGAGATTCTTTTGCCATTTGTCCAACAGCTAGGTGACGAAGACCGGGAAAGAAGACGAGTCGCCGAAGAAGTCCTGCGGAGACAGTCGAGTTTATCCAACAGAGTCCGAACCGCAGCCGCCCGACTACTGTACCACAAAGACGCAGATGTTCGGTTTGCCTCCATAAAAGTGGTGCTGCTAGAGCAATCGACCTTGTCTAACGAGACTCTTAACGTCATGAAGCAACGTCTAGGTGTCACCAAAGATGTGGAGGTGAACGACTTCCTAAGTGAGATTACAATGCGTTCAAAACGTAGCGACGACGCTCATTTGTTATTCGTCTATCGTCTAGACGAGATAAAGGAAGAAATGGCAAAGATTGCCGCCCAAGAAGCCCTATGGGAGAAGTCAGGCTTTTCCGACGAAACCCTGCTGGCCATAGTCCAACGACTGGATGACACAGACAGAGACATAGCAGGGGCCGCCCTAATGAGCCTTAAGAAGCATTCGAGGTTATCAGACGAGGTCCTCACAGCCGTCGTTCAACAGCTGGACAAGAAAGACGACATCGCCGTACGAGTTGCCGCCCTGAATATCCTGCAGGAGCAGTCCAGCTTATCCAAAGGCATCCTCAAGGCCGTCTCTGAAAGACTAGAAGACGAAGAATTTGTCGCCAGAACATCTGCGCTAAAAGTCCTACAGAAGCACTCGACCTTATCGGAGGAAATCCTCGTAGCCGTCGTTCAACGGCTAGAAAACATCCACCACGATTTCATACTGCAGAAGGCCGCCAAAGAAGTCCTGCGGAAGCAGTCGAGCTTGTCTGACGAGATCCTAACAGCCGTGAAAGGAGTACTTGGATCTGACAGTAACGGCAACGAATGGGCAGAGCTCGTACTGAGAAATCACCCAAAGTTTTATTCTACGCTTCTAAGTGGACCGCTCGTGGGACCGCTTTTCAAAGTCTTGTTGCGCCACGCCATGCAGGAACAACTGAGTTGGTACATTGTGGATGGGATATCCTTCGTTGATATGCCGGAAGGGGTCATAAGTGCCAGTATTGACAATATGGACGAGTACATGGATTTGATTGTCAAATCGCGGCCGCCCGGTACTCCTCCAACGGATGGTAGACTGTAGCTCGAGAGAGGTGGCCAATTGACATTTTGTATTTTTCTTGTTTTATCATCAACATGCTTGGGACCTTGCCGAAACTCTTGCGAGGAACAAGTGCCCATACAATGGGACCAGCGACTTGATGTCATGTTAGCCAATACAGGGTTTAGAAGTCCTCAGTTACGGGTAAAAGAAGCTATTACTTCCGAGATAACGTCAAGATCATGTGCCAGGTGCTGGCTGCCAATATCGAAAATGTGATCCAAGTCGTCTTCGCTTCCGCGTTTGCGAAAATGTCGACTTGGCTGTGGTTAGTTTCGCTGCCCTATTGTCGGAGGTCGGCGCGAGCTCCGGCGGGCTCCCACCTTTAAATTCGAACAAAAGAGTAAAGGCTGCAAGGAGGTGATGTGCTGCTTCTTGGTGGGTGTTCACACCAGACAAGATGGGCCAACGCATGAATGCTGTTGGCGTCTCAAGCCGTGCAAGTCCCGACAGCTCGCTTGGGGCCTGTTGCAGCCTCAGTTTTGCGGCCACAACGCCTGCATCCCTCAGGCACCAACTTTGAGACCCACCCGCATCCACTCGACGAGCGACAGGTTAAAAATTCGACGACGGATCCCTCTCCTCTCCCTTCTTCTTTTCCTCTTCATTCAAAATATTGAACAACGCAAAAAACGACGTCCAGGTTCCTCCTCAACTCTGCCAACCCGAGGTGCGTCTTCGGGCAGCGCCCACGACTGCTGGCTCTAGATCGAGGGACACAGGATGGAGAGAAAAGCGCACAATCTTGGGTGCGGTGCTTCCCGGGTCTCTTGGCCCGCGTGGGGAGGATCGCAATGATTGAACGTACATGCTTCCGCGATGCCGTCGATGATGATGATGATGGTGGTGGTGGTGCTGTTGGTGATGGCAAGCTGTCGGCTTCAATATTCTTCCTAGTGATGGGCTGTCTTGGGCGCTCATCGCGTTGATGCCAGCGTTGAGCGCCGTCGTTTCCATTGTAGAGGCCACTCTTGGCTGTTGCGGTCAAGTGCACGCTGTTCATTCTTTGGCGCGAAAGTGCTGAGCCCCTCCATTTCCACCACCATTGACTGACCCTGAAGCCCGACGAGAGCTCTGTCTTCGCCCTGCTTTGACGACGTCCACATCGGACATGCCGCGATCGACATGCGCACAAGTAGAAGCATTCGACAGACGGTCTTAGCTGTCGGAGCTATCAAGCTTCGTTCCTGCGCTGCAGAGGTGCGGACCGTGACAGAACGTCGGGTGCATCGTCACCACCACGCAATGTCCAGCACTGAACGCCGCTCTGAGCAGTCAACAGGCACATAACCGCACCAGGATCAACGCTTGGCGAAAAAGTCATTTATTCGCAACCTGGGCGTGAAGAAGCCCATGGTCCGCTTAAACAACACTTGCGATGCGGCAACGTGGCCCACTAGCTTGCTGGGGGCCGATGATCGAACATTACATATAAGCCGAGCCAAGCAGCAGAACTTATTAGTAGTGCTAGAAAATTTAAAAACGGAACAGTTGGCCATTCCGAAGAAGGAGCCATCCGGCCCGCCATAGTATGTGTTTAAACGCTGGCGCCGCCGCGTCGCACGTTGCTGGCCAACAGCCAACGAAGGGAAATAACTTCACTCCCTCTCTGCCTCTCTCTGTGCCTCTCCATCTCTCTCACCTCTTGTGAGTTCGCATCCTCCATTCATTCCACATCTCTCCATCATCTGATCGTCGGGAGACGTGATTCGTTTACGCGTAAGGGTCGCAATCTCATCTGTGGTCGTTTTTTCTTCGTTTCTTTTGTTGTTTCGGTTGCGGCGTGGTTGTTGTACATTTGAAGAGAAAAAAGGTTGTAACAAGAAGTCAAGTGTTGGCGTCATGGAAGCGACTGTGTCTTTGTGACGGGGAGAAAAAGGCGTTGGATAGGGCCAGCCACCGCCTGGAAGTGAAGTGAAGCAGAAGCATGGAACAAGGCGATAGAACGGTGAATGTCAACGTGGGTCGAGAAGCAACAGACACAAGTCGTCTTGTTGGAAACGCCGCATCTCGTCTATGCGAATCCAGCAGAGATGCCTTCCGCAACAGCACGGATGGCGTGCAAGTCGCGTTTGGCCTTCCAGCACGGCTCTCCAGGTAGCCAGCACCATGGCTCAGCCTCGGCCTCGCGCTTCTCCTTCCAGCATGGCTCTCCGGGCAGCGTGCACCATGGCTCGGCCTCGGGCTCGGCCTTTGCCTCAGCTTCGCGCTTCCACCAGGCCGGTCCGTGGCCAGGGGAGCTGGGAAAGGGGGGCACGTGATTGGGGTTGAAGGGCAAGTGCGAGGCCGGGTTGTCCTTGGCGGTGTCGGTGTCGATGGCCTCGAGGACGTCGTCGGCTGCTCGCTTCGCCTTCCAGCACGGCTCTCCGGGCAGCCAGCACCATGGCTCCGGCTCGGCATCGCGCTTTTGCTTCCAGCATGGCTCTCCAGGCAACCAGCACCACGGCTCTGGCGCCGCTTCGCGCTTCTGGTTTCCATCGTCGGCCTCGAACTGATCCCCCAGGCCCAGACCCTTGTAATAGTCCTGTGGATTGTCCCTCGTAAGAGCAATGAGGTTCGCGAGCTCGTTGACCGCACGCTTGCTGGCGTAGCCGGCTCCCCCCGGGAGATTCCCAGCCTCCGCCTCCGGAGTGCGCTTGTCTATGCCGCCGGACGACTGAATGGCTTCGGCAAAGGCATCAGCGACTCTCTTCACTTTCCAGCATGGCTCTCCAGGCAGCGTGCACCATGGGCTGGCATCGGCTGCCGGGGCAGGCTTCGGGGCGGCCGTAGCTCCCGTGGCGAGGGCGGCCACGACGGCAGCGGTAGTGGTGAACTTCATCGCCGGGGTTGGGAGAGTTGGCCAAGACTCAGTATTTGGTGACGGGGGAACACTCAAGTGCTCGTTGGATCGTCTTTGAAGATCTTGTGGGAGTTGTCGTATCTCGCTTGTTACCAATTCGAACCTTGTCCCAAGGACCAGCCTGTTGGGTCAGCTGCGGCAACAGGGGAGTTATATCATATTTCCATGAACATGGCTGCATGTGCAGTACGTCTTTATGGTGTTCGTCAAAGAAAGCTTTGACTCTGAAGACAGTGGTGTCAGTTGTGCCAGGGAGAATGGCCTTTAGCTCTATTGACGGCCTCATCAATAACAGCCTGAAGGTTGAGGAGCTGCAGAATGGTCGAAGCCCACGAGGCAGTGAACAAGTATGCAAGTCATGCGCGCTAGAAGCAGCCCGCGCTCTCGGACCATGTCCTCTTGGGACTTGATGCCAGTATTGGCCGCATCTCCGGTAAGACTTCCCCAGACTCAACCGCCTCGGAGTGGTGGAGGTGGCAGTAGCCATCTTCGCAGTGAGCAAGCTTATTGACAGCTCCAATTCAACCCAGGGCAGCCACTATAAGAGAATAAAGCCATGGGCGGAGTGAACTTCGTTGAGTAAAGCCTCCCCTAACTCTTCAAAAGCCGCCTCAAGCCACTTTCTGTGCCACATTTCGACCATCACGGGTGCGGCTCAACGGAGCGGTCCAGATTGTCTCTGGCAGTACTGTAGCGTTGAGCAGAGCATCTCGACTGGGGCCGCAGACGTTCATGCCGGGGCGGAAGGGTCATCTCCCAATCAGCTAGCGCAGATGACCCCAGCCGATCGTGTGCTGCAGCTGGATTGCGCCATCTCCTTATTGAAGCTTTATTCACCACCCGATCAGGCAACGCGCCTAGACCAGCCACCAGGCCACAACACCACAACCTGACATCGACAAGAATCGATGAAAAGACAAGAAAAAAGAGATGGCGTTTGATTGAGATCCTTTTCTGACATCAGATACAGTATCTTCATCGATTATGTGCGTTCACTTGTGGCTGAGATGAGCTGTGTTTCGATGAGTCGCTTCGGAGTGAAGGTCGGCGGGTGAGTGGCGACCAAGAGTCTGATGAAGAGTCCCGTCTCGTCGCAGTCGCGGCTTCCGGCTGTTTCTGCCATTTCTTTCTTGTCACTGAGCCTTACAGTTCATGGTCCTGGTCTGTTCGCGGTCGGTACATCTGACTTGCAGAGCGACTGGAATGTCAGACGCAACATTGGGATTGGATCGGTTCAACGCAATTGAATCTGGGACGTACACATGCCAATTCCAACACCCTCAAACTCGGATGGCAACGAGAAGCCACCACGTACATGCACATGACAAGCCAAGGTGCGGGCTCATGGATAGAGATAGCAACGAGGTTCAGCTCAGTCTTGACGGGTTAGGCAAGCCCCAAAGTGTCGCGAGCGAGGAATAGACGGTACTTGATTGCTCCTGCTAGCATTAGCAGACGAAGTGGACGCCTGAACCTCTGAAGAGGTGTCGCGCTATCTTGTTGCCACGAAGTCTGTGCAGTGTGAGCTGGAATTCTAGAACAAGCTTTTGTTGTCTGTGTGGCGGATCATGGTGTCCATTGGGCTTCCCTGAATAGGTTGTCGATCCTTCAATCCAATGAAGCCTTCCTTCTAATTGATATTTCGAAAGGATGATTGATACTGTACCTGGTGCCAGTCGCGACACGCTGCTGTGTTGGCTTCAATCGAATCATCGACAGTGCTACACCTCAAAGCTTGTCGCCTGCTTCAAAGCTTCGACATGAAGAGAAGATGCTTGTTCGCAGCTCCAGAGCGCAGTATATTTGCAACGCAGGCGAAGGGAGATATCTGCGCAAGATATTCTTAGCGTCTTCTTATGACGGTAGAGCACAGTGGATTCTATTGAACACCAGAATTGGGCAAGCTTCTCAAGTCGTCGGCAGACGGGTCGTCCTGGTATCTGTGCCCAGTTCCCACGGCCTTTGTGGCATCCCTTAGCTCCAAGTAACGCATCCTGGAGGAGGGGCTCTGAATCCCAGTCGCGTCCACTTGGCTCCAGGAGCCCGTTTCCATCAGCTGCTCCATTGAGAAGTCATCGTAAGCGCTCAAGCCTTGGCTGGAGTCGATAATGGAGCCATCTTCGAAGGCGCGGTGTACTGTACATTAGCCCCTTCCAGATCCTCAATACTGGAATTTGCGATCCCCTTGACTTAGTCGAACCTAGCGCCCATCCATACCTCCACAATGCTGTTGCAGGGCGGTCCAGCCACCTCCCTCGTCGGGCAAGCGGAAGTTCAGGTGAGTTCTGTATCCACGCGCGTGCCACAGACCTGCTGTAGCGGTTTGCTTGCTGCAGGTCGCAAAGGTGAGGCCCACAGGGCGACAGCTGGCGGTAAAGCCGTAGATGGTGTCGGCAATGGACACAGGTTGCCCGGCACAATATTGGCTTATAGCATATCGGACACCGCCCGCCCGACACCTTGCCACGATCTTAGGGTTGCGTAAAGCAGCGGCTGGTAAAGCGAGGTCGGAGAGGGCGCCGCCGTCTTCGCTCAAGGGCCAGCTGCGCTCGGCGGGAGTGTGTCGCTTGCTCGGTTCGACTTGACCACACCCTGTGAGGGCGGTGGAATCGATGTCGGCGATCATGGCAGCCAGGGCGAGCCTGACATTCGCTGGCATCGCCAAGGCAGCGACGAGAGCAGATGTGGCCACACTGGACTTGTTGGTCCCCCTGCGTTAGTGCGGGTCAGTGCGCTCACTGGCGTGCCACGATGCTCGGTCAGCTTCGTGAGGGCATCCTAGCTTTCCTCTCACTCCATGCCATGGCGCCGCTAGTTGTGAGGGTCGTCAAGGCACAAAGATTGGCGAAAGATGGAGGCTCTGCGGCCTTGTGTCACGATGAGTTGTGTTTGTGGTGCAGGTTCTGCCCACGTGAGGCTCCAGTTGCAACCGGCGAGTCCATTGCGCTGGAAGTTTCCCGTTCAAGAGGGCTACCCTGTACCTTTCCTGTTGCAGACTGACCGCACTGTTGCCTGCCCAACGGTCGAAGGATGCTTTTTTTTTACGATCAAAGATGTTTTGGCTACTGTAAATACGAGTATCAGGTAATTAACATATTGCAAAGTTGCCATGCTACTGCCGTTGACTTGTGGCAAGGTACTAGCAGGACCAGCAATGTCGCTATTATGCGTGGCCTCGCCACGGCGAAGTTGGAATAAGGAGAGACAAGACATTGTCTGTCTGAGCCCCAAGCCATGTGGTCCCTCTATGCAGCCGCCGCTGTCTCGCGTTTCTCTCTGTCTGAGCGCAACGTACGAAGCCTCTACGTGCAGTCTCCAACTTCAACTTCTGGGCACAGATCTACGAAGCACGTGCTCCACCATTTGTCTCCTTCTTGGCATGTTGGGGCGAGACCTGAAGAATGAAGCTTACCTCCGGCCGCATGTGCGGCTGCTCAAGCAGTGGTCTCATCTCAGCTGTGGTTGCTTCTTTTCCTGCACGTCATGAGCAGCTTCTTGGTTGGACGCTCGCACTGCGATTAATGGTTACTTCGAAGAGTGCATTATCGATATGTCTCGCCTTTTTACGGACATATGATGGAGGCCACTTCCTTTTTCTTGCCGGTTGTTTTGCTTCGTTGTGGCTTCGTCTTTTGCCCCTTCAAAATTGTCCCGACTTGAGTTGCCTTCTGTGACTGGGACATGGAAACTGACCGCCTCCCCTCCCGTCATGCAGCCACTCGCCCCCATCCACATATGCTTTTTCAAGTTCTTTTCCTCAACTTGCGCGGCGACGAAATCATGGTTCCGACCGCAGACACCAACTGCCAGTCAATGTGGAATGACGAGCAGCCCGATCACAATGCGACGCGACCAATTCACCCCGACTCATGGTTGAGTGTCGCGGCAGCCACCACGCCTTGGGATCCGAGACTGCTGCAAGTCTCAGACTGAAGAGATGAAGCGCTCTCAGCCACTGACGTAGCGTTAAAGCAGATGGCCTGTTCAAAATCATATGATATGCACGCACATGTGCATGTGCGTCCATAAAGTGGTTTGCCGGCATATGCTGGCCCAGCGGGCGGCCGACCGCCCGCAGCAGTCGAGAAGACGCACGGAGTAATGGTACCTAGGGATGATAGGGCCTAAGCAATGGCTGAAGTCCAGACGAGTTGAAGCCCACAATGACCAGACACCATGGATCCGACGGCGCCATATCTCGCAGGAACGGGCTGCGCGGGCCTGTTTTTGCCTGTCCCCAACGTCCCGGGATGTGGGCGGCCCTGCTGGACACACAGAGGCAATATAGCGATTGATGCGGCCTGACGATGATACGATCCTGTAATAGCCCTTATAGAATGCGCCGAGCAACGCGGCCTGCTGCTGTGCAACGTCGCCTGGTGGTTGGCTCCTGCGTGCTGGAGACTGCCGCTCTCACGCACTTGACGTCCGCGTCAGTTGACGCGGGGGAACCGGTCCGGGCAACGGGGGCTGGCGGTTCGCAGTCTCTATTGGAGTGTGTATTCGTTAGATAATGCACGTGCCGGGAACCCCAGCTTTTGTTTCATTTGCTGGCTCCCAATGAAAGCTTGTTTTCCGCGCCCAAATATGCCCAATGACGATCACAACCGGGTCGCCGCAGACAACAATGATGGCGGATGTTGGTCTATTCGAACAAACCCCTGCCCGCCTGAGATCAAACATGTGCCATCTGGCCTGCAGTTTCATCGCCTGGGCTCTGTTCTCTGGCTTCAGAGTCTGCCTGCGTCGAGTTGAGTTTGGTCGAGGCAATGCCGGCCCATCTGGTCCGCTCATCAACATCAGCCGGGGGGCCGAAGCAGTGTTGCCGGGGCATCGGACTGGACAAAGGGCGCTATGCATGCCGATGACGAGCGACCAGCCGTTGTCCGCATCCAATATTGGCCTCTTGGGGAATGCCAAGCTGAGCAGGGCTGCCGTTGCAACCGACGGACCGCCGCGTATGCACCTAAAGCTGGGGCGAATATGCAAGTGCCTATTCTCCGAAATAGCACAAGTCTCCAGTTGGCCAGCGAAACAGACACTTGGTGTGTCCCTCAGCTTTCAAACTTCCGCTTTGCCGTTGTCAGCCGCTGGCGTCTGCCGCATTGTGTCGCTGCAAGTCAGGCAGTTTTACGACTTCACCTTGATCCCGCCCAACAAGGCACGCGCTATGGCGGCCGCCGTGGAGAAGTGGTTGAGCTGTCGCAGCCTCGCAGGCACAAATCTGCGTGCTTTGCATCTGAGGACAGCAGCCCGCTTCTCGTACTGATCGTGCTGCGCAACATGAGCAACAGCCGCGCGCTATTGTTTGGCCGTCCCCATCTGCCGGAAAACGAGGCGGCAGCCCCATATTCCAGCTTGCTCTGTCGCCTTAGCGCTGAGCGGCTGCACGGGAGGACCCCAGCCACGGCCAAGTTTGATCGAAGCTAGGCGGCTGCAAGGGAGCCGTTGCATCTCGCCAAGCTGCCGCTACTGCAACTCATCTTGTCCAGGCTGCTTCCAACTGGCCAGCGCCCTGACGCAGGAATCTGCCTCCGCCACCTATGTCACCGGGACGGGACGGAGAAGGGGCTGACAGGCACAGGCGCGCGGGGAGAAACGAGCTAACAGAAAGTGCCAGCAAACGGAAGCCATGGAAGCCGGGGGCTCAGTGGGCTCGAAGCTTGGGTCGACAGCCAGACATCCACCGAACGCTCCACGATGCATCGCTCCTAGGCCGTCAACCAACACACACCGCCAAACGTGGGGCTAGTGGGCTCTCGTGAGCTTGGCTTGGCTGGCTGAGTTTGTGCTATTAGTCCGTCAGATATGCCGGGATCCGGCACGTCCCAGTCTTGATCAACAAGCATCTAGGGGATGGAGGCTTCAAGCAGAATGGAGTCGCCGACGCTTGGCCAGAAGTATAGGTGAGGCAAGGCAAGGCGCTCATGCTGCAGGACATTGTGTTGTTGCCGAGGCTCCCAGCAGACTGGGATTCGGGCCATCAACCAGTTACAAGAGGAGGCGAGTCGAGTTCTCCAAGGCGGCGAGGGGTAAAGCGGACTGGGCCGCGGCGCTATTCACGGGGAAGCGGGAGATGGACGAGCTGAGCATGCCCCCGCCGAGGCCAATCCCGATTCGGCAACATCTATTACGCTGCCACCCATCCAGCACGATCGCAATGCGCACGGAGCGTCGCGACTGGAGATGCTAAATGTACAAAAAACATAACGGCAGGCCATCGGCTCAGAGCCGGCGAAACTACGCACGGCAGCCTGCAGGCTTGCCATTCCTTCCTCAGCTGCCGGACTGCCACTTGCATCCTAGGTGAGCGGCTCGAGAAGAGAGGCCTGAACCTGGGACGTCTGGACGCAAGACGATGGATCACTTTCATGGTGCTCCATAGCTGATAGGCTCATGTAGACGCCGAACCCAGCCGCCCTGTCATGACCTTTTCTGACGTATACGTTTTTCTTGATGCCTCCCAGACGTGGCCCTGCCGGATCGTGATGAGATGCCGGCTTACGGCTTCGACGGCTCATCTCAACAGCCACCTGCTTCCTTGTACGCCTATACGAACGGCTTGGAGAAACTCGAAGGAATCCTGCGCCGCACAGACACCTTGTGCAACCTGACAGCGTGCGTTATGCCGACTCCTTGCCGCATGAGGCATCCCGGCCGCAGCACCTCGGCAAGCCATGATCTTGTTGTCTGGGGTCCTGACAACTCAAAGCGTGTCTCTCCTTGCCTACCAAAGCCTTGGGACTTTGCCGACGTCTTTGCTGCAAAGTCTTTTATGACTTTCGCTTAGGCACGTCCACTGCTACATGTCTTACAGTGACTACATGCGTGGAAAACTATATGCTGAAGCAGGGAGCTGAGCCAAACAAGAAAAAGCTTCCCCGGGCGGCGGATGTAGTGACATCCGATGTATCGTCGTCTTCAATGCATTAGCCCGCCAAGGGTTGGCAACCGTCGTGAACACTCACGGACGTGCGTTGGAGTGCGTCATGGGGACCCCAGTCGACAGCCCCGGCCTCAGTTCAGCTTGCAGGCGGACTATTGCCTCCTACATCCTGCTTTGAAGCCTATGGCTTCTTGTTCGGGGAAGCGTATGGGAGAGCCTTCTTGCCAGAAAATAGCTGCCGTTCGGGTATAAATATCGCGACTCCCTCCGCCTTCCAAGACTCTTTTCTCATCATCAACAAGCTCCAACAATCCAATCTACCAACTCAACTTTACAAACAACCATCTCAAGTCTCCCAGACTTTCCACCCTCAACAATCAAAATGAAGTTCATCGTCGCTGCTGCTCTCTTCGCTGGCGCCTTTGCCCTTCCCAACGGCGGCGGCAACGGCGGCGGCAACGGCGGCGGCCACGGTGGTGCTCCTTACCAGCCCTGCGTCAACGGCCTCTACAGCAACCCGCAGTGCTGCGCTACCGATGTCCTCGGTGTTGCCGACCTCAACTGCGGAACTCGTAAGATATCGCTATCCAGACACTGAGCTCGCACTAACACTTTCTTGCAGCCAGCAAGTCTCCTCAGAGTGCCCAGGACTTCCAGGCCATCTGCGCCGCCAAGGGCCAGCAAGCTGCTTGCTGCGTTGTCCCCATCGTAAGTCGTGCTCTGAAGCACCCGCACATTATCTTTGTACTAAAACAACTCCACAGCTCGGACAGAGCCTCCTCTGCGAGAAGCCCGTTGGCATTTAATTTGCCTCTTAATGTCTATTCATTGCCATAACGTACCGCGCCAACGATAAGGGGTTCACGTTGGCTTCGTCAAAAGGAGTGGACCAATATACTTGTGGGCCTTCTTCGGTACAAGAATGCAAAGGTTGAGGCTGGAGACTTGGGTATCTGGACCAGTAAATACTTCACTTCATGATACTATTCTTGCTAGTCATCAATACAATGAATGGCTATATATACTATAAACTTGTTGCAGCCTTTGCTGAATGTGAACTGTAAGTGCCACGGTATAGTGTTCGACATGGTGTCTCATGAAACAGCTTGAGGAAAGAAACAAAATTACAAATCACCTGTTTCTTGAGGCTTATCAAATGAGACTCGAGAGCTTCCGTCAAGAGTCATAATTTCATTCGTCAATAAAGTAGAAATCCCTGAAGCTATTAGAAATGTCCACAGGAAATTGCTAGCCATCAAACCTGTAGTGTTTCTTTGCGGTTCTGGTTCACCTATCTCTGAGATCAGTGTCACAGGCTCAAATGAGAAGATATGACTACCGCATAAGCCTCTACAATTCACGGATGCCCTCTAGCGCTCGCAGTCTCACAGAGAGGTGCAAGCCAATCACTGCCACCTACGATAGTTTACATGATGCATAGTTGATCATTGGCTGGTCCATGATTAGACGCTCGTGGCGCACCTGTGAAACTTTTGAGATTATACGGCAACTGAGCTTCTATGACCCCGCACAGATGCAATTAAGTTTGATGGTATTTTCTTTCTCAAACAAGGCATCGATCAATACAGGTTTTATCATACAAGAGTCAGAGCAAACCCACCCAACGCTCCAATGCTTTACGGATGCGCCTCTCCCGTTCAAAGGTTTATAGTAAAAGATTCTGTTCAACGGCCCCACAGTGATGAAGTTGTGGTTTCAAAGACAACACTTGTTCTCGTCCGGTGCAATGAGCCCGACGATGATCCAGCATGAGTGCTTCTTTGTTCAGTGCATCTTTGTAAAACAGCAACTCAATGCATCAAAGCACGAATCTTACGATTGTAAGGAAAAATACAATATATGATGGTACCTCGCGGCGAAGTAGCTAAACATGAGTCTTTACGAGTTCATACAATACGTACGCACGAGATCTGAAGCACCCAGCCCTCTTGCCTGTGTCTATACGCGTTTGCGTTTGATTGGCGAGCATGTTACAGAGCCATCGACAAAACATCACCTTTGGGCTTGAGCTGGAGTTTCTAGGTCAAAGCTGTGACGGCCGTGGCCCTGAGTATCATGCACCGACAAGAAAGACCCTTGCCCTTGAGATTCGACAGCTGACCCGCGAAGTCGCTATAGCTGCTGAATGCGATCACGATGTTGGCTTTCTCTGTGTTGTCTGCAGGGGCGCACCGATCAAGGATGTTATGCCTGGCATGAGAATCTTCAATGCCGCCCCGCCCGGTCAAGTCTGCCACGTTGCTCCTCGACACCAATTTTTCTTTGTTCAAAAGGAGAACCTAGTATGCCCTCCTTCAAAAAGACCTTGGCGTGGCATCGAGATTTCCACACCAGTATTCGACATGAGAGAGTTGTTTGCTGGCCTGCCGCAGACTCAACAGGTCGTATCAGCCCTCCGCCAAATGGACCTGGTTATAGCAGCAAACAAATCTTGCGGCCTTCACATTCATGTCGGTCTCAGAGATGGTCTTCGACTCACTTTGGCTAAGAAGTTGGTGACGCTTGTAATGATGTTGGAACAGCCACTGATTCTCCCTTTGTGCCCCGCGACGCGAAGGGAGTCCCCCTTTACTTCACCTATCAGCGAGCGGTCAAGATTTGTTACGAGAGAGTTAGACTCAGGTAGTATGGCTAGAGCATTGACGATTGACAGTCCTGAATTGAATGACCACTGGCCGTGGCAAGACTCGACACCGATTGCATGGAGCAGCGGCGAGGCTGGGTCTTTGCAGGACACCATGCGACTCATCTGGTATGCGGCCTCCTTGTGGGAGCTGGCCGAAGGTTTGTGCAAGCGTGCCAAGGCCAGGACAGCACTGGCCATCAGCTTGCGTTCCCCCAGCGGTGTGCAAGCAGAAGCGGCTGCGGCTGGCGTGGACAAAAACGGGAGTGCTTTCGATTCTGAAGACACGCAGTCCACCTTTGAGTTCAGGTATCCCCAAATGAGCTTTGATATACCCTTCATCAACAATTGGGTTGAGCTGTGCTGCAAGCTGGTCGAGATTGCTTTGCTGGATGCGGCCATGTTCAAACGCACTCTGCAACGTTTAATATTTATTCTCAATGAGGCCAAAACTTCTGAGGGCGAGTCGTGGAAGGAGCTCCTGACGTCCATCGGGCTGGGTCATCAGGTTCCAGAGTGGAAGGAGCAGCTACAGCGCCATGCCAGAGGCGAGGAGATTTCTCACTTGGGAGATGGTGGCATATTGCTCCCCGAGTAAATGTGTAGCGGTGAGGCTGAATCAAGCAAGCCGGCTCCATGACAGGTGCGTAATATGAATATGTGTGCTCTGTGCAGATGCCGCCACTGCTCAGCCCGCAGCACCGTAGGCCCTAGTTGAATGTCATTCACGAAGCTTTGCCATCAATAAGCATCCTAAGAAATGTACAATAAGGCAGGCCATTGCGATTGCGAACTCGCTCAATCCGAGTCGACCTTCTGTCAAAACAAGGTCACTAGTAAGAGCAGTCACAGAGGCAGTTGTGGCCACGGTTGCCGTTGATGAGCGTGTCAACCGCGTCTCGAACTTCCTTCTACGGCGAGGCGCTGTCTCGACCAGCGCCCTGGCTCATGTGAGCCTTGGACTCGGGCGCGGAATTGCGATGCTTACAGAGCGGCGGCTCACTGCTGTGGGAGACATAAGCAGGCATCTTCGGGGGTGAACAACTTGCAGGCTGTAGAACCCGAGTCATCAGTCTTCCTGCGCCTGCTGCTCCTGGACACTATCTTTGCTCCCTAAAGTCGAGTCACTGAAGAGGCGAGCCCCGCCAAAAGGCCAAAGTGAACTGCATGGGTAGGCACCGAAGTCGTTCAACTCCCGTTTGCCTGGCAGCGTCGTTTCCCACCCAACCATCTAATTACCTCCATGCTCTGGCGGGGCACGCATGCAAGGTACGCAATTGACGCACCTGTTGGTTTCTCTCATCCGTTGCGGGGTTATCACCGACCAATTTTCCCCTCCATACACACTCTGGACTTTGGATACCCCATTGCATCATGCTGGATCAGGACGAACCCTCGCTGCCACTACTCGAATATGGCTGCACGCCATGGAGAATAAGTAGCCAGCGTGTTGCCGACTTGTACGACTCAGGGACCAAGCTCTGGACAAAGGATGACCTGGCCGACATTGAACGACAGCTCGAACAGTCCGCTACACTGGACAGGTTCAATATTCGGTGTGTCGACGGCAAGCAAGTGCAGGTGAAAAATCCCATGTTTGGGGCACAAAAGCCAATCTGGTGCGACTATTTCTACTCAACACTACGATTACTGCGCGAAACAAACTAACCTGCTCTACTGCTTCGCAGGAAACCCTTCGTCAGATACCAAGAATACTGGAAACTTGTCATAGGGGATTTCAGCGGCCCTCCCGAAACCTTGTACTGTTCCTATCTTGTAGACTGGAGGAGCCAGCCGGCGAGAGACTTCCGTGGCAATATAGAGGACTGGACAAGGCTCTTCGAGACTAAAAGGCAGCTATGGAACGGGAGTATTACTTGCCAGTCCTTCCAGGCGCGGCTCAGGAAGCTCCTGGCCGACCGCAAGGTAACAAAGGTCCTCTGCTTCGGTCTCGGCGATATCGCGCGCAGAGGCCCTGAAATAACTGTATCGTCGACCCAAGCAGGCAAGCAGTCAGAGCCTGAGTCGGATGGCGTCGAGGCAGACAAACCGATGATCCAGCACGCTGCCGCATTGACTATAGCCGAGGAAATTCGTCGGCATGGCGGCAGGGAGATCCGACTACTTGCTCAGGATCCCCAATATACAGACGATACTCAGGACTTTCTGAGGGGGAAGGGCTTCGAGATCGTAGGGAACTTTGGCGGTGGAGGTTTCGCGGAGCTGGACGACGAGACCTTGGTGTTCTCTGCCTGGGTAGCTGCGCCTATAAAACAAATCGTTGCCGATATCGCTCGGCCGGCTGTGTTCATCACTCTCGGAAATGAACGCTCGCCTTTCAATAGGTTCGAGTAAGTACACTGCCATCAGACCGGAGCACCGATTGTCGCTTCAAGACCAAACGCCCAAAACTAACATTCTGTGACTTACAGTAAACCTTTCTTCGATGCAGAGTCCCCCCGAACGAGGCAGATGTGGCAGGACTATGAAAGATGGGACTTTCCAACTTCGTCCGTCGAAGTCGAGCTCATGGGGGGGTTGCACGAGTTGAAGATTTTCGCTCGGCTCGGAAGAGAAGATGTGGCCAGCGCTTCCTCGGACTGAACCGCGAAACAACATTCTTGGCTGGCTGCGATGGAGTTCCCGTAGCTCCTTGGTTCTCATACATCAATGTCCAGAAGGCTCCCGTTGACGCCTGCAGCTTCTTGGTCAGTCCGCCAAGACTATACTTTTTCCAAAGGCATTGTCTGTCTGGACATGTGAAGCGTGTGCTCAGGGCGGATGTAGGCGATTTTATTTTGATCATGTCCTAGATACACCGTGCTTCTTAGCCCATACCGACAGTATGTAATGAGATTAAAGGTTGGCTTGCTGGCTTCTTTATGCCAGGCGCAGAGCCTGCGGAGGACAAAGACCAACTTAGTGTTTTTCATTATGCCCTTACTACAGCCCTTGATTTGTGCAAACTGCAGAGACCTAGCTTAACGTTTGCTTAGCGGGCATACTACACCCCTTTATTCGTCCCGAATGCAGAGGATGTACCCTATTGTTTGCTTTGCGCAGATGCTACACCCTCATCAGTCGTGCCGGAAGCAGCCAAGTGGTTTGATGCTTGCTAAGGGATGTCAAAATGCTAGACGCAGAGAGCCTGTTTGCTGTGTGCTTGTCAGTACCTTGCGTACTCGATGTCCCTTTGCTATGTTTGGTCCGATAATATCGTTTGCTGTTGGGTCGCCGGACCAAGCTCCCTGAACGAGGGGGGCTTGTTGGGTTGCGTGGCATATGTTCAATGCATGCTGCTTTCGGCTTGGGCTTTATTTGCACCCGACCAACATGCTGATGGCCGCCAACAAATTGAAGCAATGTTGTTCGTTTTCCCTTGGATGTAAGAGATACGAATCATTATAAATAAAGCCTATCCGTATGCCATTCCAGTCCTGCTTCAAGCTCTTCAGAACAACAGCACCGATTCAATCAAAGTCAGCCGGCATCCAACTCAACTTTTCAAATCACTTAGGAATCAACATCCTTTCGTACGTATACCCTAGCTTTGGACACAATATCGCCCATACTTACCAAACTAGAACCACCAAAATGTCTTACACGTGCTCTGGATGCAGTGAGAAGAAGACGAGCCAGTGCATCAAGTGCTACCTATGCCCTAGCTGCGGCAACTGCAATCCTTGTACGTCATTAGCCCATAGATACTCATCATGAGAAAAGTGATGGGTATTTACTGACCAAACTTTAGGCTCGTACTCCCCCGCTTAAGGTTGTTTAACCTACATGGTTCTCATGGTTCATGGAAAGTCGCCGGTAGAGGCTTTGCACAGACCAGTATGCTTTCTTTCGTGTCGCTCTTTTGCACCCTTCAAGCGTGCGCTTCTGCAGTGTTAGACCTATCTTAGCTTCGTTTGAATGGGACTTGATCAACCCCGATGGAGATTCTATGTGAAGACATGCGTAACACGTAGAAATTGCAGCAAATGGCACACGTTATATATTTTAACGTAGCTAGTCTCTCACCTTTATTCAATCACCAAAACCTAAAACCTCGACAGAGCAGCTCTGTAGCTCTTACCTCGTCCGTACTGAACATAGAAACCTCTCTTTATATCTATAGGCAAGTTCGAGATGATTCTCATGCATAGTCGGCATCGAGAGAGCAATATGGCATTTAAGATTGCATGTCTTGTTCTGTTCGTCGTGGCTATTTATGCCACATGTTCCTCCGTAGTGCGTTGGGGTTACGCCGCGACAAATGTAAAGTCAATTTATTCAATGTGGCCACCTTCATCAAAGTTGTGAAGTCTACTCGTCCGTTTTTCTCAAGGCGGCACTGCATCTAAGAAAAGTCGGCGGGAAGCTCAAAACGCGCATTCAAGCCCATTGGGACGTTGGAAGGAAAGGGTGGCATGCAGACAGAGAGCTACGTCACGAAGAAGCAAAGAAGTAGACGTCGAAGCAAACATCGTCATGTAGACAAAAAATCTCACGAACAAGCTCTTGGGTGACATTATCAATTGACGGATCCGCTATACATATCAACCTCGAGGGTCTGTTTTTAGCTGTGAGGGAACTTCTTGCACGACTTCAGCGCAACTGATACCACATTGAGTTCATGAAACTTGCGGGCCTGGCTACATGGCACAATGATGTGGTGAGGAATTCGTATTAGGAGTGTTGGCTTGGCATTCTTCCGCTTGCGTCGACCCTAGGCCCGCATGCTGGCGACCCTTGTAAGTTGAGCCAGTACCCATTTGCTCTCCTCCCTAGTGGTTTGATGGTATTTGAATTCTCTCCACAGGCTCGATTAGCAGTCTACGTAGGCTGGGCAGATGGCTGGATATCATCTCGTCGTTCGGCACTTGATCGAGGCCGAGATCTCGAGAACGACTATAAGAATCCACTCCAGCGCCTTGATTCTATGGGAAGAACATCAGCAGTCACAAGTCCAACCCAACTTTCAAAAGAAAAACCAGTCGCATCAATGCAAACTGCCCGACTTATTAACCAGAATGTCCAAAGTCTTCATCGTCGCCCTCGTCGCGGCATTCGCGAACCTCTGCACCGCCACCGACATGGCCCACGCACGTGTGGTGAACAAAATGCCCATTTGACCTGGCTCTTTACTCCGTTAGCAAAGAGATCTGGGGGCCCAACACCCTTGCGGCTCGACGCGGAGCTTATGAAGAGACGTTTTGGGAAGGACCCAGATGCAGGTGGCATCGCCATCAAGATTGCTAAGAAGTCGGACGATCTCTATCATGGGGGCCCACAATTGATTTTCACGTACAACATTGTCGCCGCCCCTTCTCTAACTTACGGCTTGGACTCAAGTTTGGATCTTCGTTGGAGCGTCATAAGTTGGAAATGATTAGCGATGATGCTCAGTGTCCGCACATAACTTGGGACCACGGCGTCCCACACGGGGGGGATTCGGCCGGAAACTGTCCTCGGGGTGCGAAATCTGACATGGTCTTGACACTCTGCGCGGCTTGAGAGATGAGTGAGGAACTGGTGTACGGTGCCTACGGAGTGAGGAGCTTTGAGAGGTCTACGTATCTACTCATGCAGCTATCGAATATATGTGTACAAAGTACCGGTGTGACATTTACTTGGCTCATGTGCCCAGTGCATGGCAATGTGAGGATGCGCTACGTTGTATCTTGCTATGTTTTAAAAGAAGACTTGGAGGAGATGTGGTTTTGTAAAATAAAAAAATCAAGCCCTGGATTGGATTTGATATATGTACCCTCAATAGAAATCTAGGGCCCTAAGGTTACGGAGACAGTAAAAACTTGCATATTAGCGTCGACGATGATACTCCCATCACGGCCGGCAACCCCGCCGAGGCGTCGGCCCTGATCGAGTTCAGCCCTCCACTCTGACTTCGGGACCACCTCCTACGCAAGGGCCGGCGGATAACCAGCGGTCCCACACCCACACAGACCCGTTTCGAGCCTGGGCTAGGGCAAACACCGGTCAGGTACTCGCCAAAAATCTTGCCGTCCGTAACCACGACTTTTGCGTCATTACCACTACGCACGCGGCAAAGGAAGTCTTTGTAAAGGGCTAGGAGAACCAGTCGCACGAGGTGGTCCGTGGCCTCGGCGGTGGCGTCGATAGCATAGCCCACAGTTCGTCCTCTACTGAGATCTATGGTGCCACTAGCACGACGGGCTGGATTCAGCCCGTCTGCAAAGACAAAGAGGAAACTGTAGTATTCTCAGTGGTCCAAAGTATGAATGTCATAAGCTAACTGGTTGGATGCGAGATCTGTGTGACAAAGGTCATGGTGAAACATCATGTGAAATGTCACATCAGAAGATGGTACAAACGGGTCACCCGAAATGACCAGGCCAAACCACACCAACAGATGGCGAAGGCAGCGAATCACCCAAAAAAATTCCAAGAGTCTGCCCCGGAATAAGCATAAAGGGCCGCATGTTCAATAATACTCTACCAAGACATCATGTCCGGCGGATGAACAATAACAGAAGTATACCAGTATCCTACATCACAACCACTGCAATCGGCCCGCTCCATCTTGACAAGTGAAGGTCAAAGCCCCATCAAACAGACGCCAATGCGGAGCTCGAAAGACTACGGCCTTTTCGCCATCTAGGGCGAGCATAGCTCGTCCAAGCCTCGGCGAGAGAACTTGGGAGACAAGAATGGCACCGCCAAGTGTGAGGCAAAGGCCTCTTACACGGATGGACGTGGCACCTTCCAAGCTTCGAGCGGAGAAGCTACCATGCAAGACCGTCGTCTGCGGCAGCGTCGCATCAAGCATGGGCAAGGGCAGAGCGCTATGCATTATTCGAATCGTCGTCATGGCGTAGGTGGCCTAGGCCAAGAGCAGACGCTTTCCACTTGACTCCTCCGTCTTGGAACCATGGTACTCGCCCGGCAGGCGCAACCCAATTCGTGCCATCATGACTAGCGTTTTGCTCGGCACGTCGCATGCATCGGTCCAGAATAGAGCAGCAGCACGCGCGGCGCCTGAGCCGCCAGGCTTCTCGGCCGGTAAGCGTCTCTGCCATGTACGGATGCTGTGCCTCTCCGCGCCTCACGTGGCGAAGCGCAGTGCGTGGCTCTCGAATGTCATATGCAGAGCCCCTGGCTCTCGTCCCGTCCCCTTCACTTTCGCTCAGACGAAGCACCATGTCTCAGAGCTTTGACAAGATGACAGGCCCGCTTGCATGGCTCTCCCGCGCAGGCATCCGATTCAAGCATGACGCACGTTGAAAGATCTGGGAAAGCAAAACACTCCCCTTTCCTCCGGCACACCTACCGTACCGCTCCCAGCGCAGCAGCCGGAGGAACATGGGAGAATAGAAGAGAGACCCTTCATCACATGCGCCGTCGCAGCTCGGCTCGGCGAGAACCTGCTCCGTCTAAGCTATCCAGGACTAACGACATGCGGCCAACCTCTACGCGAGTCCGAGACCGGCAACTGCTGAACAAAGGCACTCACGCAATAACCAAGAAGCACGGCGCCCGGGTACGATCTCCTCTTCTCCCCCGCATCCACATGCACGAGATTCGAGCGTCAGCCTCTGGCGCTGCCGCGGCTCCCCTAAGCCACGACTCCCTGCAATACCCCAGATTCCCGCGCCGTCTCCACCACCCCGGGCGCCACCCCCCCACCCCTGCCGGGCCCCTGGCGGCCTCAGCAAATCAACTGCCGTCGCGGAGACGATCTGTCGACTATTCCAGGCAGGATCTGCGATTGGGCAATGGACCCGTCCGCTCTTTGATGCTCGCACCCGCAGGTGACTTCTTCTTCCCCGGCCCCCCCCGGTCGCGCTCGGGCAAGGGGCGGGACACCTCTTGTCCTGCAGGCTTTTCTGCTGGCGGATGCCTCTTTCGCTCCTCGCTTTTCGTCCCTGTCTGTCTGTCTGTCTTGCAATGGAGCGGCCTTGCGGGGGGGCTGACAGACGCCAGCCTTGCCTGATTGAGGCATGAGGTCCGGGATGCAGATGCGGGCTGGGTTGCGGACTTGTCAGGAAGAGGAGATGAAGAGATGACGATGGTCACTGGCTACTTGGCACTGGCATCCGTGCCACTCCGTTATACATAAGAACGATGAGGATCCCCGGGCGTGCATCTCAGATATAAGAAGCCTCTTCCAACCTCATCAGCCTCACTCGCTCACACTCACGCCCCGTGACCATCCGCCCCTATACACCCTCTCTACACCCAGAAGCCAGGTGTATCCCGCCCGCCAAGATGCTCCTCACAAACGTCTTCTCCGTCGTCGCCCTCGCGGCCACGGCCCTCGCCGACGGCGCCTCCATCACCGCCGCCATGAACACCATCAAGTCGGACACGGCGCAGCTCGGCAACACCGTCTCCTCCTGGGGCGGCGACATCTTCGGCGTCCTGCCCATCGCCGGCGAGTCCCTCGGCCTCCTCGAGGACATCAAGAAGGGCTCCAAGACGGCCAGCAAGAGCGCCGCCCTCTCCGTGGAGGAGGCTTTCGGCATCGCCACCACCACGTCCGATCTCGCCACAACGGTCAACAAGACGCTCGAGGCCATCATCAGCGCCAAGCCCAAGTTCGACCAGCTCGTTGTCGTCAGCCCCATCATCCTCTTCAACCTCGAGGCCCAGAAGAAGGCCACGGCCGACTTTAGCAGCAAGGTCCTCGCCAAGGTGCCCGCCGAGGTGCAGGAAATTGCCAAAGCCCTCATCCAGCCCATCGACGACGGCTTCAACAAGGCCATTGACCTTTACCAGATCCACCTATAGGCGGCCGAGATGCTGCACGCAAGAGGGGTGCGTTACGGTGGCACACTGAAAAACAGGATGAGACGGAAAGGAGGCAGAGTCATGACACCCCTGTACATGCTGGGATGGTGCAACAGGTGTATTTGGCAAGCGAGCGTGCTGTGTCCCGCTTCGGACGGTGGGCCGAGCGACTTTCTTGTACATATTGAACAGGCATCGTCAGCTGATATTGACGCGCCCAAACTGCACATACAACTGCATGCGTGATTGCAAACGTGATCGGCCAAATCCATTCCCACTGGCAGTCAGCACACCCCTGCATGCAGCTGCGCGCAGGGTGCCATGGTGATTTGAAATGCATGCGAGACCTCTCCATTTCGCAGCGCCCAAGCAGAGAGACGCAGGGTAGCCAAGCGTGGGCGCGTTTGACAGTAATTGCACTACACTTTTCCTCCAGTATCTAAACTCCCAGTTGAAACATCAGTCCAGCTGGTCAACCGTATGAGCGGCGCCATTCCCGTTAGCATCCACCGCCGTGCCCTCGACCTTGCCATCCGCCGCCATCACCGCGAAGCGCCAGCCAAACTCGTCCTTGACCTTGCCCAGCTGGATGGCCTTGAGCTGCGTCAGCACCCGGAGACACACGGTTCCGGCCTCGTCCTGCGTTGCAGGGATGTACGTGACCGTTTCCGAGCCAGCGTCGGAGCTCACGCGCGGGCCGGCCGGCAGCAGGCCCGGGCTGATGCGCCGCGTGATGCTCCGGATGGGCACCAGCGCGGCGGCGGTGCCGGCGGCCATAACCTCGCTGAACTCCGGCAGCTCGGCGTACTTGATGGGCCGCTTCTCCGTCTTCCAGCCGTAGCTGCGCGCAATCTGCAGCACGCTGTCGCTCGTGACGCTGTCGATGACGCAGCTCGAGTCTGGTACCACGAGCGTCACGTCGTCGGCACTCTTGGCCAGGACGCCGACGAAGCCGCTCGTGCTAAACTCGTCAATGTCCTCGTGCCGCGCGCTGTCCAAGTGCAGCGTGATGCCGAAGCCGTCCTGGCGTGCGCGGTCGCTCCAGCGCAGCACGGGCGCGTAGTTGCCGCCGATCTTGGCGCTGCCGGTGCCGTGCGGCGCCGCGCGGTCAAACTCGTCGAGCACCAGGGCCTTGACGGGATGCGAGCCATGGTACACGCCCGTGGGGATCACGAAGACGGCAAAGGTGTACTCTTCGGGCGCCGTGAGCCCCAGCTGCGCGCTCGAGCCGTACAGCTGCGGGCGAAGGTACATGGCAGCACCCGTCTCATGCGGTGGCACGAAGCCCGCGTTGAGGGATACGGCGGCACGGCAGGCCTGCAGGAACATGTCCTCGGGAACGCGCGGCATCGAGGCCACGTCGGCCGAGTGCTGCATCCGCACAGCGTTGCGGTCGGGTCTGAAGATGGCGATGTCGGTGTCACCGGGGCCTCGGAAGGCCTTGAGCCCCTCGTATGCCTGCTGGCCGTAGTTGAGAGCGGGGGCCATGCCGTGGATGCGTATGTAAGGGTCAGCGACGAAGCGCAGCGGTGTCCATTGCCCGGTGGCTTTGTTGAAGGTCGACTCGATGTGGCCGTTGACTGAAAATTGGCATCAGTATCCTGCGGCAGACGAACCAGGAGTCTGTCTTTCAAACTTGCCTTCGCGAACGCGAAAGCCTACATTGGACCAGTCAATCGTGTTGACTGGCGGCGGAGGAAAGGTAGCAGGCATTGTGATAGTGTCGCTGCTGCTGCTGCTCGTCGTCGCCTCGCCTGTTGTCACACGTTGTGCAATGCAACGTCAAGTGAAGCTCAATCTTCTGAAAACGGCGCAAATGTCGTCTTCAGCTGGCGGAGAATATTGCCTCGAGTCAGAAAAGCACGATAGAGAGGGCCAAATAATAATACAATGGGTGGGCGAGATGAAGAAGCTGCCGGGTCCGTTGTTGAAGCCAATGGAAGAACTCTAGCACAGCTCAGGCGTTGCTGCCAGCAATCAGTCACCCCCCGATGTCGGGCTGCGGGGTACCGCTTGCGGCATGAGGGGCATCGAGTGCCGTCATTGGCCCGCTTCACCGCGCCCTCACCGACGTCACTCAGCTCGCAGCGGCTTCTTGCATGCTGAATGTCGTTGCAGTGCATCACGGCGAATCAGGCGCCGTGCTATTCAAACAAGGTGCCCAATTGCGGCAAGTAGAATCACACCATGCATCGTACGTTTCGAACCGGCATTCGTCATTGCAGTTGCAGTCATGTATAGAAAGGCTGTCGCTCCTCCTCGTCGTATTCATCCAGTCCATGCGCGTTAAACATCGCCCACGGGCCAAAGGCTCGCTACCTCCCCAATCCAAAGCAAATCCAGGCTTACACATAATCGAGAAGCAAAAGCAGGCCGTCATGTCCGGGTGTTGCGTCCTAGCGGTGAGAGTAAAATAGGACAGCAACAGCTTTCGAGCGGCATCGACTCCATTAATGTTTCAGTCTTGTGCCGTGAGGCCGGCGTGCGGCCTTCTTCTGTTTTTCTGTCTGGCACATGTAGCATCGACATGGCCCTTTTCGTTTTTTCCGTCCAGCCCAACTCCCAAGCTACCAGATGCCTCCCAAGCTAGTAAATAATAGATAGCACTTCAACTCGCTCAACGCCTTGCAAAATTCGGAAAGCGTCATTGTGCATTGCATGCATTTGCATTGGCTACGAAAGCGTTGCCAGGCGCTGCAGGCAATTGAGAATACCTGAGACGTCCATATTAGCAACTTGCTCAACGCCACGCCTGCTTGGAGATAACTCACCGCTAACGCCCTGTGTCGTCGTCGCTGCAGCCTCTGTGCTGCGGTTTCCGAGGCTCACCGTCACCACGTTGTCGACCGTGCCGCATTGCTGCAGCTTGTTGGCCCATTTAAACACCTTCTCATCCTCACGGCCGTCGCCAGCAATCATGAGGAAGTCGACGGTGTTCTCCGCCTCGCCCTTCGACCCCAGCGACGGCCTAAGCTTGTCAAACACATTTTGGGCGGCAGTACTCTTGGTGTAGTCGATCGACTCGACCACAATGGAGCCGTCCACAGCGATGGCATGCACCCGCTGCGACTCACATGCGTCGTTGATATGGGTGGCGCAGTCGGAAGCTTGTCGTGACGCCGTTTCGTAGTCCTCGGCGCCGTCGTAGTGGAACAGGAGGCTGCAGTGACGCTCCTCAATCTCCGTGCCGGGAGTCCTCTCCAGGAAGTACGACATGATGGGCTTGACCGACGTCTTCCAATCCTCAATCTGAGCATTGTCCGACATCTCCACCCACTTCTCGGAGCCGCAGTATCTGATGAAGCACCCATTCTCGGCAATGAGGCCTAGATTGGGTACGCGTCGGAAAACGCGGTCGAGCTCTTCCGGTCTGTGGCCAGACATTACGTAGACAATGTTACGCTCGTCTAGCAGCAGGTCGTTCAGGACGTCCAGCGTTCGCTGCGGACTGACGGGGATGATCTGGTTCACGGGGCCCCAGCTGACAAGAGTACCCTCGTAATCAAGCATAAACAGTCGTCGGCTGGACTTTTCGTATTTTGCCGAGACATCCAGCATCGACAGGCGGGGAACGCTTGTCTGATGTCGCTTGTGCTGCTCATCGTAGGCCCGATCCAGATGTGAAAGCAGCTCAGTGAACCAGTGCGACCCTGTATGGCAAGCGACGGATTCGTACAGCTTCTCCCAGCGCCGCGTCTTTTCCTCGTCGTCCATTTCGAGGGCCTGCTTGATGGCATCGGCGCACTGACGGTAGTCCCACGGATTGACGGACAGCTCGTTCTTGTTGAACAACGAGGACGTGCCCGTGAATTCTGACAAGATGAGCGAGCCATGCTTTTGATCAGGATGGATCTTTCCATCTTGGCAAAAAATGTATTCGTGCGAGGTCAAGTTCATTCCTTCGCGCTGGCTCGTTATCATCAGGGCGTCGGCGATGGTGAGCAGCGCGAGGTACTGCGAGTAGTCGATATCCTGCTTGAGGTAGACGACAGGCTGATAGGCCAGGTTGGCCCACGATGAGTTGACACGGGTGACAATGTCCGAGACGGTGGCATCGAGGTCCGACTTTTCACTCGACAGAGCAACCTGGATCAGCACAGTGTTCTCGCGCCACTGAGGATGCTTGTTCAAGAATAGCTCATAGGCGAGCAGCTTCTGTCGCACGCCTCGCACGTGGTCGAGCTTGTCCCGGGCAACAATGAGCTTCTTTCCCTTGTACCGCTCTTGGAGGATGCTGAGCCATCGCATGACATCCTCGGCGCCACGGTGCTTGCTCAGGCTCACGGGGTCGATGCCGATGGCCATGTTGACGACGTCGACGAAGCGATCCTCCAGCTGCAAACCCTCGGGCGTCGCTTCCACGGTGAGCAGGCGACTGCAGGTCTGCAAAAAGTGCCGATTATACTCTTGAATCTGGAAGCCGATAAGATTGGCCCCCAGCATGCCCTCGAGCAGCTCCTTGCGGACTGCCAGGCAGCGGAAGACCTCTGACGACGGAAAGGGAACGTGCAGGAAAAAGCCAATCTTGGCGTCTGGGAGCTTCTGGCGGACCATGCCGGCGACGAGCAGCAGGTGGTAGTCGTGGATCCAAATGACGTCGTTGCGTTTCCAATTCTCGACAATCTTGTCCGCAAAGCGCTGGTTCACGTTGACGTAGTACTTCCACGAGTGGTCCTCGTAGGCCTTGCTCTTGGGGTTGTCGGGGATCTGGTAGTGGAAGACGGGCCACAGGATCTGCTTGCAAAAGTGGCTGTAGTGGCCGTCAAAGTCCTTGTCGGAGCAGAAGACGGTCAGCATGTCGTGCTGCGTGGCCAACGTGTCCTCAATGTCCTGTTTCTGCTGCGTGCCCTCGAGCGCGTCCGTCGGCATGCCCAGGGTCCCGACCCAGGTGTATTCCTTGAGCTTGCCATCGCGAGCCGCCGCCTCGGCGGCGTTGCGCAGGCCGCCGTTGCCCTGATCGGCGTCGATGACGGTCCACGGAGCCGACGAGAAGACGCGGTCCGTACTGTCACTCCGCAGCATCGGCCGGGGTTGGACAACGCCGCGGCGTCCCAGCTCGCGCGCCTTCTGCAGGGTGCGGGTTCGCTCGAAGATCTCGGCCGGTGGTGGTGAGTTGGCACGCGAACGAGGCTGGTTGGCGCGGGTGCCCCAGGTCGTGGCCGCCTGATCGGTGGGTGAGCCTAGCTCGTGCGGAAACTGAATGCGGAAGCCATCCTCGTTGGCCCAGGGGTCCGGAGAAGCGCGCTCGCCAACAGGCGTGTGCGGCGGTGTCAGGTCAGGACGCGGGGTGAAGAGACTAGGCTGCACATCGGCAGGAGTAACGGTGGTCTTGGGCACGGGCGGAATGGTCTTGGCTCGGCGCCGCGCCAGTTCGCTTCGTCGAGGCGGCGTTCCAGGGAGGTTGAACTGGATCGTCTTGGGGAGGAAGCTGTGGCAGCGTGGGTCAGCTCATCGCTTGTCCACACACAGTAATGGATCCAATGCTTGCAGCGAGCGGGCACTTACAGCGAGCACACAAAGACGGTCATGGTGGGCTAAAGATGGCGCCAGGCGCAATGTTGTCGTGGCAAGGGCACGGCAGGAGTCGCAGCAGAGAGATGGTAATCCCTCGCCGCGGTGGTGGTGCAAAGGCTAGCTCCTCAGTATCCCGCGCATGTGAAGCAATTGGTGACGCAGCTGGGCGGCGAAAGCCCAAGAGCAGATAGATGAAGGTGCAGAGGGAAGCGGGAGGCCGTAGAGGGGCAAGAGTAATTGGAGTTGAGTAGCAGTGGTCGAAGACGACGTTTCCAGAAGATTCGTGGGTGGGTGGTTGCAGACGAGACGGAGGTTGCAAGCTGGATGGACGAGGTTCTGCTCTGTTCTAGAGAGGCAAAAGGCAAGGGAGTATGCGGGGTTGGCGTGGGCCACTGCTAAAAAAGGCCCGGTCGGCTAGTGGCAGGCGGTCTTGGCTTCTTTCGGTGGGCAGCGCCTGACGGAATGAAAAATTTCAGGTCTTGGACAGGCCGTCCGTTTGCTGTGACGTAGCCGCTTCCGACTTGCAGGTTCCAAACCAAGGCCCAGGGCAGGCTTGGGGGTGAGACAGGGAGGTTTTAGTCCGTAGCGTGCCGGGCGGAAAACTGGGCCAGGCAGCATTTGCAGGGCTGCGCAGTCGAGGCGGGAGCAAGAATGGGGGCAGATAAGGCCCAGTACGTAATTAACGGCAGGCGTTGGGTGGGCTCGCTCATCGATCGATCACAGCGACCAAGCACCCACCCTCTCTCTCTGCTGCAGTGGGTGTCGTGAAACAACTGATGCCGGCTGGCTGGCTGATGGCTGGTTCCGGCTTACACGCTTGGACCAGGCAAGCCAGGACTGACTGACTGAGCCTGTTTCTCTCGCCTCCTTCAACTGCCGCGCCGCGCGAAGAGCACATAAAACCCCCTCTGCCGGGAGCCGCGTCTCGTCGCCGCCGTCTCGCGAGCTTCTGACGTGCTGGGCTGGCGTCGCGCTTTGCGTAGGTACGAGCAGAGGTCCCCCAATGGCGCCGCCCCCAACGCCCCCATCGCCGCAGCCTCCATTAGGAATCGCCCGCGGGAGGGGCCAAGCTTCCGCGGGTAATCGAGGCGCATAGTCAAGGTCCGAAAACCAAGCCAAGGGCCGCCGTCCGCGCGTCGACGGCAGGCGTGGGTAGGGTTGGGTTGGGGGCACCGCCGTCATGGCATCACCAAGCAGTCGCATCTGCAGGCCAATGGGCTGGCTAATTACCTATGGACCCAGAGCAGCACCCACGTAGGCTCCGTTGCCCTGATGAGCCAGAACCTGTCTCTTGAAAATCAAGGCACACTGGCTCCGTGACGACGAGGGGAGGCTCCATTTCCCTGCTGGTCCCGCGCACATATTCGTACGGCCAATTACTGGTGCTCGCTCACCCCCCTCAGCGTGGGACCCAGTCATGACCCCCCCATAATTGCCGTGAACTCGCCGACGTCTTCTCACAGTGCCCAGAGCTTCCTCGTGGCGCCGCTGGCAGCTCTCGTTCGACGCCGCTTGGCAAAGGCCAGACCTCGCAACCTCGCCCTGGTGCTGCAAGTTGGGTGCTCGGCTGCTTTGACAGAGCAGATCCGGGCAGGCATGCAACGATTCATGCACAGCCGCGCGGACGGGCCGGGCCCTGGCGGAGCTCCAAGCCGTGACACACATCCCGACTCGTAGCTCGAGACCGACCCGTGCGCTGCGTTAGGTAGGCCAAGACCCGTCTACTGCTGGGAATGCTGGGCGACGGAGAAAGGGCTCGTCGTGAACAAGATAGGGCGACGGAACGAGGCAGAGAAAGAGAAGCCGGCGATGAAGTATGAATAACAGCAAGGCCTGCGTTTGTTGCCGCTAGTGATTGGCTTTGATAGCTGCCTCCCTGAGTGCTGAGGTACCGTACCTTATCTTCGTCTGTGCCGGACTGGTGTCGGACGACTCGGCCGTTCCCAGAGACTGTCTCACAGCACCGTGTTGGAAGGGGGGATGAGGTGGCGGCGCCAGGCCAGATAGCGGCTGTTAGCGGAAGCTTCACCAAGCCCGGCTGGAAAGTCTGATTACCCCAGCATGCGGGAAAAATATTCACGGTACACTTTACAATGAAAGCCCGCCAAATTACTGCGAAGTGTACCCTGAATATTTTCCCCCACATGCCCAGGACCCTTCAATGGCGTCCACAAGGGGCTCATCTTCTCTGGACGCTCCCTTTCCGAACAAAATGGCAACAAGCTGAGCGCGGCCATGGAGCCATGCATTCCGTGGTCATTGGACTAACCAAATGAGTCTCGAAGAAGTTGTGATAGCTGCGAAATACGGAGTACGGAGCACAAATCGCAACATCATTTGCAAAGTCTCTTCACGAGGCCGCCGTCGTCCAGTGAGGTTATCCCCAAACCCGCCGCCGTCATTGGCCTCCTGCCAAGCTGCAATACTACCCTACACAAGCCGTCGTGCAATTCACTTCGCCGGATGGATGCCCGATCTCGGGTTCCTCCAGGCAGAAGGTTGCTCATCACGCCATGCGGCGTGTCCCAGAGCAGCCAGGAATAAAGGCCCGCGGAGGGCGCGTCATGTCTGGTTACGTATCTATATGGCAAGTCGAGAACGCATCACGCATTCACTCACGGCATAGGAAGTCTTGGCCCAACTGATGCACAGTTCTTCGCTCAACAAGTCCATTGGCTAGCCGAGCATGGCGTTGAGTAAGTTTCGTAAATCCCCGTGTAAGTCATTGTCACGGGACGGGGCAACCCAGCTTCCCCTCATCGCCACCATCCTCGACCTCCAACCACCCAAGCCGGGGCTGGACGCCACGAGATGGTCGGAGCGCCAGTACGAGCTGGGCGTTCATAAGCTTTCAGTTTGCGCGCAGCCTCGGGTTGTTGCGCGCTCCCCTTTCTATGCCATCACCTGCCTTGTTCGGTCTGCCTCCCGACTTGCACCGCCCCTTGCCATCAAATGCCTGAGGCTGGCACGTTGTATCCAAACCGTCGGGTTCGGGCTCGAGCTCGACCATGGGCTTTTTATGGGACCTGAGGCTCACTTTCCTCGAGAAAGGTTATCCACGTCAGACAATTCGACATGGCTGTCATTGTGATCTCATCGTGTGGTATATCAGGTCTATCCCAGGCGCCTCCATGCCGGTTCATTTACCAACGCTTTCTAGTTCTAGTTCTGCCACAACCGCACGGCCTTGTCCTTGCCACCACTGCCCACTCGCTTGCCGTCTGGTGCCCAGTCAACAGCATACACTTCGTCACTATGACCTGGCAGGTCGACGGCCAGCTTGTGTGTTGCCATGGACCACACTTTCAGTGTTGTATCCTTCGATGCCGTCACCAGAAGCCGCGAGTCTGCAGAAAACGCGCATTGATACACTGTAGCGACGTGGCCCCGAAGGGTATTGATGAATTTGCCGTCCCTGCCGTGTCATGTTAGTTGAGCCATCTTACGCGCACACAAGACTGCTCCCTCGTCGTACCTTGCACTCCAAATCTTGGTATGATTGTCCCACCCTGCGCTGGCGATGAGCGTATTGTCCGGCGAAAATGTGACGTGGTTGATCTGCTTTTGGTGTCCAACCATGCGGGCGACGGGTTTCGTGCCTTGCGACGGATCCCACAGGTACATTGTGAAGTCGTCACTGGCAGAAACCAATCGCTCTGACAGCTTGCCCTGGACCCTCGCGGCCTTCTCAAAGCGTTCCTTTGCCTTGGCTCGCTTTTCCCCGTCTGTCGCTGGCACTGGTGTGTGGTCGAAGTAGGCAGTTCGTAGCGCAAAGTCCGTGGACAAGGCTAAATGGTTAATCCAGTGAGCATGTGATGAGAGGGTGTGCACAAGGATTCCCTTTTCCGCGTTCCAAATTTTGACTGTCTTGTCATGACTGCCCGTGTAGATGAGCCCAGTTCCACCCCATCTAACACAGCTGACGGAGCTTTTATGCCCCGAGAGCACATGCTCGGTTCGGCCAGTGTTCACCACCCAGACTCGAACTGTTGCGTCCTTGCTGGCACTGGCTAACCGCGGCGTTCCGTCTCTCCAGAGGTGGTACGGTTCCCAGGCCATATTTGTGATCCACTTGGAGTGCCCCGTCAACGGTCCTGAGCCCATGGGCTTTCCCGTTTGCGGATCCCACAGCCGCACTGATTTGTCCATGCTGCCAGTCGCCAGCCGTGCGCCGTCGCCTGACCAGGCCACACAGAGGACCCAGTGCGTATGGCCAGACAATGTGTACTTGGGTGTGCCGGTTTCGGTATCCCAGATACGAGCATTCTTGTCTCCAGAGCCTGTTGCCAACCGTGCGCTCGTTGCCGGGCTGAATTGGGCGGCCAGGATTGCCTCGCCATGACCTGGTATTCTATGCGACATCCGCGTCACGGCCTGGACTTTGAAGACCGCTTGGGGCTCAGCGGTAAGCGTCACAGTCGTCTCGAACGGATTTTCGATGCCATGGCTGCGCAAGAGCTGAAGAAGATCGGAAGGGTATTGGTCCACGATGATGTCTGTTTCGGGAATATGTATTCGGAAACGGTATGGGAGGAAGTCTTCCTTCTCCTGCACGAGAGGCCGTCAGCGGTCTGGGCTCAGATATGGAGCGCGAGAAACTGGTTCATACCCTCACGAGCAGTGTGTTCAACAGCAGCGAAAGATTCTTCTCTGAGGCATCGGCGAGAGGCACTTCGATCACGTCGCAGACCTGCTTACCGTCGCCGTCGAGGAACCGCGCCTTGAACGAGCCAGCCGGCCCGGCCGCCGCGGTCACATCCTGCTGAATTTGAGATCTTTCAAGATTCTCCCTCCTCTGCCGTTTGGACGGCGGGGGCGCTATCGTTGCCATGTCGAATAATCAAGTGCGTATCCGTGTTGTTGTTGATGGGCTCCAAGTCACAACGCTGATACCGCGGGATGGTGGGGAGCTGGCAAAAATCAGGAAAATTTAGGCGGTGAGAGTAGTACACGAGCGCTAACTCAAAGGGGGGCAAATGCGGCAGCAATTGTGCTAATTAGCACCCGCGACGACTAAGAACCCCCACCAGGTCTCGGGGACTAAAAGCAGTGGTGGTTCAGCTCTCCACTGTGCAAAGCTTCCAGCGCAGCGCAACCACAACAAGACGTCGGAAAGCTAAGTAGCGGGCTCTTGTGTGGGCGCTTGCTGCGCTTGCTGCGCTTGCTGCGCGTCGTGTTGTAGGCCTTGTGTGGGTGTTCCTTGTGACTCCCGGCTCCCACGCAGTCGTTTTGGAGGTCCTGGGTAGATTTGGAAGGATAGCCCATTGTCTACGTGGGGAATCGGAACTGGAGTGTGCGTTGCGGACTGCCCTGGCTGCGTTGTAGCCGGCATCGGTTCAAAGTGCGGTTCTGCCATTCCTGGCGCCGGGGCAAGATTGCGATATTGTTGAGGTGTGCTCGTGTGGGAGATGCCGCCGGGCTGAGCGATGCGCGGCGGTCCGCGCTGCCGACTGGTATACCTGATACCTTGGGTCTGGAGCCTCCTCCTGCTCTCTTCGATTTCCTGATGCCGCCTATCTTGTGCATCCTGTCTCCTTTGCCGCTGTATGTCTTCGTTTTGCACAGCGTAAATGGCGGCAATGCGAAGCTGCATCTGGGCCAAGATACCAAGTCGCTCTGGCTGCGACATCTTGCGATAGTCGTTCTTGAATCGGTGGAACGTGTCGCCGCTCAGTCGAAGAACATCGTCGGAAACACCAGCGACTTGGAGCGCAGCCGATGTATCAGGATCTGGCTGGGGCCCTTCTGCTGCACGCGTCAGGTCCGCTCCGGTATTAGCACTTCTTCCTCCCTGAGCACTCACCTGGCACCTCTTCCTCCTCGTTTTCCTCGGCAACGCTACCTTCGGAGGGCGTCGGCGGCTCTGGCGTGCCGGGCTCATGGTTGTGATTGTCACAGATGACGGTCAGGACCCAGCCCCCTACCGACTTGCGGTCCACGGCCTTGGCCTTCCACGGACAATTGGTCTTCTTGGTCGTCGTCTTGTGCTTCGTCGCCTGGCACCGATACGGGCGTCCACCTCGTTCACAGACGAGGTCAGCGCGCATCATTGGGGCGCCAGGTTTGCTCCGATGGGATCTCGCCTTGACAATCTTGTAACCCTGCTTCTCCGTGCGGGTGTTGAGGTCCCGCATCAGGTCCTCGCAGCTGGCAAAGATGCCAGCCTGCGGCACCGTGACCGCTTCGAGGATGCCAAACATGCCTGCTTGTGGAAGTCGGTGGACGTGTCGAACAGAGCAGATGGACGTGCCTGTCTTCTCTTTGGCGTGTTGGCGAATGCTAGCTGGTTGTGTGCCATTTGGAGCTAAGCCTGTGCGAGCGCCGAAGACGCGCGCAGTGGACGCGACAGCTGGCGGGGGCAACATCGGCCCGCGAATGGCCTGCGCTGGTGCCTTCCCACATCTCAGTCCTTTGCCGACTCTTGAGGCAGCAGGCAGATCCTCAAGGCCGCGACTGACTTGTGAGGGCGCGAATGGAAATTGGCTTGCCCGAGGTACCTAGACACTGACAGGAAGCAAGATGGGAATGGAAATTGTGACTCCGATCCCCTCACCTTTTACCCCTAGGCGTACGGCTTCCATTCATCGCCATCGTCGGCTCCCTCAAAGGCTTCCTGGACTGTGTCACTGCGGACCGCCATTGAGCCGGCTCAAACGCTGGCGGACATCATGCATCGAGAGCGTTCTTTGAGGTCGGGGACGGCAACGCCGCTCTCGTCCGCCTACTTTCAAAGCAGCTCTCAACTGGAGACAACCGGCAGCTCGCCATCCACCGCCAGTCTTCGGCAACAGCCTGCTGAGATCCACTATGGTCGACAACTTCAGTACACGCCCTCAGTCACCAGTACAAGGCCAAGCACTTCCCATACATCCATCTCACGCACTACCACTAGGCCTAGCACGGCTGCAGGACGCAAGTCACGCACCGCAACAACGTCTTCCATACTAGGACTCGGTGACCAACAAAACATCATATGTGCTCTGGCTGAGGCACGAGGAGTGACGCCCTCTGTCGGTGTCGCGTTTGTCAATGTCTCCCACGGTGAAGTCATTCTCAGCCAGATCTGTGATAACCAATCCTTTGTCAAGACTATCCATAAGATTCAGATGGCCTCTCCCTCCCGGATTCTTTTCATGTCTACAGCGTGTCCACCAGTTAAGCCGAGCATATTATACTCGCTGGTCCAGGATCTTGTGCCAGAGGCTCGTTGCGATGCCTTTGATCGATCTGCGTGGTCAGAGACCGCGGGCCTCGACTACATACAAACACTGGCATTTCCGAGCGACGTAGAACCAATCAAGGTCGCCATATTTGGCAAATACTATGCGGTTGCTTCATTCGCAGCAGTGCTTACGCCCACCTCATCTCCTTGACGAGCCTTGCTGCTGACTTGCGATCCAGGTGATGAAATACATCGAGCACCACTTGACAATCAGCTTCGCCAGCCACTCTCTTCGTATTCGGTATCAGCCGTCTGAAGATACCATGATGATCGACATCTCTGCAATTCAGTCGCTAGAGGTTATGCAGAATCTTCGCAACTCCAAATCAAAGGCGTGTCTGTATGGGTTACTCAACCATACGTCCACTCCGATGGGGTCTCGAATGCTGAGGAGCAACATTCTTCAGCCACCCACCAGACAAGACTCTTTTATCGTGCCCCGTTACGATGCGCTAGAGGAACTGACGACCAAAGAGGAGTTGTTTCGTGAGATTCGCAAAGGTCCGTTGGTACATTCTCGAGGAGCTGCTTTATTCTGATCAAATCCCAGCTCTGAAGCTCTTCCACGATGTTGAAAGACTGCTGACAAAGGTGATTCCAATTCAAATGAGAACCTGTGAGGCCTGTCTGACAGCTGCAGATGATAATCGTTCCCTCGGATCGGAGCATGCCACAGATGGAGGAACAGATAAGTCAGATACTCATGCTCAAGAGCTTCCTCGAAGCAGTCCCCGAATTGCACAAGGCCCTCACTACGGCGAAGGGTCCACTGTTGGTCAAGATTCGTGAGCTTTGCCGCCCAGATGTCACTGGGCCTGTTCTTGCCCAGATTCGCAAGGTAATTGAGGCCGATGTGACCTATTTGAAGTCGCCCTTGGATCTCCGCAATCAACGAACTTTTGCCGTAAAGGCGGGCATCAGTGGCATGCTTGATGTTGCTCGTCAGACTTACAAGGAGCTTACAGAAGAAATCCACCAGCATGTGGATGAGATTAACGGTTGGTCTGACTGGCTGGTGAGTATCTCGATCATGACCCGCTAACTTTCCAAAGCGCAGTACAAGATCAACGCCACCCTCAAATTCGACAACGGTCGAAAGTATTGGCTCCGGATCAATGTGGGCGAGCTCGGCGGAGAAGCGCCCCCTCCCGCCTTCATCAACCTGGTCCGCAAAAAGGACAAGCTCGAATGCCAAACACTGAATCTCGTTAAGCTGAATTTTCGGCTTTCCGACACGTCAAATGAGGTCACCATCAGAAGTGATGCAGTCATCCAGGATCTAATGAGGGATCTCAGACAAGCAGCCCCGCAACTATTCCGAGTCTGCGAATCCGTAGCACTCGTGGATATGATATCGTCGTTTGCACAGCTGGCAACTACGAGAGACTATGTTCGCCCGGAAGTCACCCAAAGTCTAGCATTGAAGTCCGCGCGGCACCCAATCTTGGACGCAGTGGGTCTCACGTTCGTTCTCTGAGTTGAGTGCTGTTGGAAGGCTGACTGAAGCGGCAGACGCTATGTGGAAGCTTTGTTCCAAACGACTACTACGCAACCCATCATTATTGCTTCCACGTTGTGACAGGATGCAACATGAGTGGCAAAAGCACGTACATCAGGGCTGTAGCACTGCTCCAGATCATGGCTCAGATTGGCTGTTTCGTGCCGGCTGAGTATGCTGCCATTGCCATAATCCATAACATCTTTGCGCGAGTGTCGATGGACGACAGCATTGAAGCTAGCTTGTCGACCTTCTCAGTTGAGATGCGTGAGATGGCTTTTATCCTCCGGAATGTCGACGACAAGAGCCTCGTCATTATCGACGAACTTGGCCGTGGAACCAGTACCAGAGATGGGTTGGCCATTGCAATTGCCATGTCGGAGGCGTTGATCCAGACTAAGGCATCGACGTGGTTTGCAACTCACTTTGCCGAACTTTCTCGCGCTCTCGACGACGCTTCCGGAGTGCTCAACCTTCATCTGGCTGCCAAAACCTCGGAGACGAGTGATGGATTACCTCACTTGATGATGCTATACAAGGCGACTGCAGGCACACTGGATGACCAGCAACACTATGGCATCCACCTCGCCCGAGCCTTTGGCTTGCCACGAAGCTTCATCGAGAAGGCTGAAGAGGTAGCGAATGATTTAAAGAGACAGCAAGAAGCCAACCAGCAGAGCTCCGAGTCCCGCAAGCTGGTGGCGCGGCGCAAGCTCCTGCTGAACTTACAAGAAGCCCTTCAACAGGCTCGGGATTCTGGAAGTGAGGAAGCGCTCCCTGGCTATCTTCAACGACTTCAGACAGAATTTGTCATTCGCATGGAGGAACTTGATAGCATGTAACAATTGGACCTGATCATGGATCACGGACGTATTTTGCTGCAGATGTGGTGTGAGTCAATGGTGGGTCGTAGCAGCAGGTCCGGCTTTACCGCTTACCTTGGTGTACACTTATTATCTTTCTAACTTGCTTGGCCTTTTCACGCGGCCGGTCTATGATAATTCAGACTTTGAACCTTTGTCCAAACCTGTCTGACTACACGGTGCTGGGCCTGTAAACCCGTTTCCTTGTCGGATGGACCAACAGGGCTGCATGACTTTAGCTTTCGTCGGCGTACTTGGGTGAGCTTAAAATGCAATGGACCAACCGAATGGCGAGGTATAACCTTCCTCCTAAATTGGCCTTGGGGATATCATCACTGCTTGAATCAGCTGGAGCGTTCGCTGTCGTTACCAGACCTCCAGCTTCTTCCAGTATGGCTACGCCGGCGGCGACATCCCTGATGTGATTCGTATCAGTTTGGGGGGCCTTTATATCATTTTGGGCATGGTTCATGATGAGACTCACCACTCCCAACACCCGCCTTCCCACCATATGTCGAACGAGCCCATCGCTGCAAATGCCAGATCCATCGTCGCGCTACCAGAGATGAGATGAGCTCGGGCACTAAGACGACTATTGATTGGATAGCGTATACCTTCCCAGGCTGCGCATACCGTGAACCATGCCACCGCGCCCGCCACGGGCCTGCCTCTCCGCCGCCATGGTAACAAAGGGTCTACCTTGCGCATCAAGTTCCCCTCCACGCTATCTCTCCTGTCTTTGCCCCATTCACACGAGAAGACGCAGCCGCTCGGTGCGTTTTCTGGCAATGGTGGGATCGGGTTCTTCATTAGTGGGAGCCGATGCGTCTCGTTGAGCCAGGCACCACGGCCGCGGCAGGAGGAAAAGAACTGTTTGAGGAAAGGGGCGTCGATAACGCCGATGACGGGCTCTCCATTGAGGACGAAGGCGATGGAAACGCAGAACATGGGAAAGAGGTGGGTAAAGTTGACTGTACCGTCGAGGGGGTCGACAATCCAGGTTGGTGAGGCGTCGATGAGGCAGTTTCTTGATGGACCGGCAGAGTATGTTTCTTCGCCAATGAACCTGGCCGTAGTAAGCATATTGGCAAGCATCGGCATGTGAGCGTGATACGGACTTGTGGCTGGGGAACTCGCGTGCGATGGAATCGCGGATAAAGCCTTCTACGGCTTTCGGTCATTTGCATCAGCGTTGTTCAATCTTCGTCTGGGTCTGTAAGCACTAGGATCGAAAGAAACACACCATGGTCAGTCTTGGTGACTATGTCTACCGAGTTATCCTTTTCGACAAAATCTCCACAAGATGAGGCGGTGGTCTCGCCATCTACCCTTTGCCATGCAGCCTCCATAAGCATATTTCCGGCATCTTTGCCCAGCTGCACAGCAAATGTGTAGATGTCGGTGAGTTCTTGCTCGTCCATCTTCGCCTGCACGGTGCTGGTGGTATCGGCTCGAGACGTCCACAATGACAAGACTGCGGGTGATGTTGGGTACCAGGTTGGATGCCGATGCGCATGCGACGTCGGCGACAAACGCCACAAGCAACCAGTGTTAGCCAGCCGAGAAAGCATCATTTGGCAAACATCAGGAGAAGACTGGGGTGGCGTTCTGACACCGAAGTCCGGGTGGATGAAGCTTTACCCCGAGCGGGTTCCCCCTCCGCACTGTGGGGTCGTGCGTGTAAGTCGCGACTCTCGTGGTGCAGAGCACACAATAGATGGATTTGCAACACAGCCCAAAGATGGTAAACTTGCCTGAGACTATAGTTCCATAATATTTACAGGTTCTTCCACCATGGCACGACGCATACTCCTAATCAACGGCCCCAATCTTAACCTCCTTGGAACTCGGGAGCCACACATCTACGGCTCAACGACCCTCGGCGACGTGCTTGAAGAGGCCCAAAAGCAAGCACCGCAGCTTTCCGTTGAGATTGAGGCCTTTCAGTCCAACCACGAAGGCGCCATCGTGGACCGCATCCATTCCGCACGCGGACACGTGGACGCTGTTGTCATCAACCCGGGCGCCCACACACACACTAGCGTCGCCATTCGCGATGCACTTCTTGGCGTGGGAGTGCCGTTTGTCGAGGTGCACGTCACGAATGTGCATGCCCGAGAGACGTGGCGGAAGCACAGCTATTTGAGCGACAAGGCGCAGGCGGTGGTGTGTGGTCTGGGCGTGTTTGGGTACGCGGTCTCGATTGAATTTGCAGCCAAGCACATGAAGCTGAAGACTGGAACCCCAAAACTGTAATTTGAGACATGGCTATCAAGATCAATAATTGCATGGCTTCGTAGCGTTTAGACTACCTACAACATAGCATGCGCCCTCTCGAAAGAGGCTTGTTCTGTACTCAAGGCCAAGTCGCTTGTCATCCTCCTCCAAGACTTTGCTGCCCTTCTTGCCACTGTCTCCGGCACACTCCCATTCGTATCCGTCAACACCCTATTGAATACCTCGAAACTCAACCAGCCTGTGTACCCAAGGCCGTGAACGATGGCGTCCAGAATCGGCTTGACAGGTAGGTACCCTCCGTGACTCGACTCTCCATAGAACAGCCTTGCGTTTCGCGACCAGCTCATGCGCGGCGGCTGCTCCGGGTTGTAGAATAGATGGTCGCTATGGAGGGGCTGTGCCAGTCTCTCTGCGTCGGCGACTTGCACTAAAAAGACCTGTTTTGGATCGATGGACGAAACCAGGTTACTCAGAGACTTGGCAACTGCCTCGTCGCAGCCCTGTGTTCTTCCTGTGGGTGACGCTGGATCAGCGTACATACGGCCAGCAATATTGAATGTGTCGAGACAAATGCCCAAGTTTGGGCGATTGACGCGCTGCACGACGTCCCAGCTTGCCTCCCATGTATCCACCCTCGTGCCCAAACAGACAGCCTCGTAGGCGAACCTAATGGCAGGCTTTACAGCGAGTCCCATGTCCGCTATCTCGGCCATGTCGCTCATAATGGTATCGTTGTCGGCTGTGATCTGTGCGGCGGGGAGGTAGCTACTTGGAAGCAGGATCAGGTCGATCCCCAACGTATGGGCGAGATGCACCCAAAGGTGCATATCCTCCAGTCGTTGATTGTGCAAGTTGCGGTCGATCAAGCCTTCGTAGTGCATGAATGGCTGCAGACAAATGATGGTGAGGCCTCGAGTCTCGCAGAGTTGGCGAGTGGTGGCAGCGGCGGCGATTTGGTTGGCCGGCGTGCTGCCTCCAGGCAGCGTCGTGGTAACGTCGACCAAGTCTTCATAGAACAACTCGATGCCCTGGAGCCGTATTTCCTGGCCATGTCCAATTTGTGGTCAAGGGAATGGCCGGCGAAGCAACGATCGAGTGACATGGTGCAAATGCTTGGTTTGTGTGCCATCGTGACGGAGTCAGTGGAGGGGTCGCCGAGTTGCCCCGTATTGCCGTATTTGATAGTCTGCGTCAAGTAACGATATAAGAGTTAGGATTGTTTTTGAATTATGATGTTGCCGTAGACTCTGCTCGAGGATGACCATGACAGGAATTCTATCTTGTTTTCCCCTCTGACATGCTGCACAGCTCAAATGTAACGGACTTACAAATTGATCACGAAATACAGCCGCATCGTGACGAGGCTATGGTCCGACGCTTACAAGAAAATTAGCAGATATCTGCAGCGGATAAATGAAGAGCAGTCGATTCGGTACACAAAAGTCAAAGCTTTGATGGTTGCAATGAGTGGATGAAGTACAGGGTAGTCTCTATGTCGATGATCCGTCTCCAGCGGGCCGATTTCTTACCCAGGCAAGCCGAACCCCGCGGATCAGGAAGGCTTGCACAGCGAGACAAGCTGCACTCACCATGAGGACTTTCCCCGTCGGCCATAGTCTCTGGAGTCGATGATGGTTCAATTGCCGAAGCGGGAAGGATGCCGGGGGTAAAATATTAAGCCGGTAGCGGGCCTGCGGGGAAGCTGGGCCCAGCCGGACACGGAGCGCGGACCATACGACGGCGGATATTCATTATTGCACTCTCTGAATACTCGTACCGAAACGAACGTATGAGGACCTCATGCATGCAGTCGACACTGCGAGGAATGAGGCTCAAACACTCAGCAATGCCCGTTCCAAGCAGTAGCTTCACATCCGCCCTTGGCTGTCTCAGACGGCAGCTTACAGTGATATGAAGCAACTCCAGTTTTGACGGAACGAACACTTCGCCATGGCTGTTCAGCACCGCTCAAACTGCGCCACGGCTGGCGACATACAGGCCGAAACAGCTTCACTTGATCGTCATGGCTATCTCTTTGGCCAGAACATCACGCACTCCCTGTCACCTGTCCTGCATCAAGTCATTTACGACCACCTCGGACTACGATGGGGCCAAGTACGGCTCGACTCATCAGACATGCGTCACTTCCTCGACCTTGCCCAGCATCCTTCCTTTTACGGTACGCATCGCCATCCATCACATGCAGACCCTTGGCCTTCAGACTGACCCTGGAACTTCCAGGCGCCTCCATCACCATGCCCAACAAGGTCGCCATTCTCCCGCACCTCGATGAGATGACGGACGAGTGCCGTGACGTCGGCGCGCGCAACACTCTCTTCCTCGAGCACCGCGGCGGTCGGCGGCTACTCTGCGGCGCCAATACGGACGTCATTGGTATCCGCGACTCCTTCTGCTATAACGTCGCAGATCCGGCCGTCACGTATCACCGCCGGCCGGCGCTCGTCATCGGCGGAGGCGGCGCGGCACGCAGCGCCATCTATGCGCTGCGCAAGTGGATGCAGGTCGCGGAGATATACCTCGTTAACCGCGACGCCGCAGAGGTGGCGGCCATGATACGCGACTGCGCTGCCCGCGGCTACGGACAGGGCCTCGTCCACGTCGCTACCATCGAACAGGCGCAAGCCCTCCCAGGCCCAGGCGCCGTTGTCGCCAGCGTGCCGAACTTTGGGCCCCGGACGGACGGGGAGAATGTCGCACGGCGTGTAACGGAAGCGCTGCTAAGCCAGGAGCACCAGGTGGCGATGCTGGAGATGTGTTACAACCCCACGCCCTTCACCGAGCTAGGCGCTTTGGCGAAGAAGATGGGCTGGCAGGTTATCCTCGGCACCGAGGCGCTGATATGGCAGGGCCTCGAGCAGGACAAGTACCGGACGGGGAGGCCAGTGGGGGAGCTGCCGGTGGAACAGGTCAAGGCGGCGACTGCAGCAAAACTTGCGCAGCGATCACAAGCGAGGCTGTAGAATTAAAGTATACAAGGACTTAGTTTATTGTGCAGAGTCAGAGTGACAAGGAAGCGATCTATTTTGAGCCTCGGTATAGATCACTTAGTGTGGCGTGCCGCCAGACTCAGCGTTTGACCATGAAGATCACAAATAGCCGTTCGACCAGCCAAGCTGAGACCGACTTAGCCAGTCCCACATCAAAGGTGAGCGTACTGATTCACGGCACAGCAAGTTGGCAGATTGTTTTTAGGATAATTACGAACGCTGTTTAGGCTTGAAATCGCTTTCTAAGCATAGACTGTGAAAAGTCTAGTTACACGAATCCTACCCTCACTGCACCAGGCTCGCAGCTGGAACATGCTCTTCTTTCTAAGCATATTGCACATTATCTCGCGACTCCACCTGCTCAGCCCCTGCTTCCTTCTCGTCATTCCAGCCTGCTCCCTGCACATTCCGACGAAAGTCCGCGTCCTCGGCCGCCAGCTCTTTCATGAGAATCTTGTTTGCCCGCCTAGCCGGCTTCAGCTGGAACAGCCGGTCCATGGCCTCAAGTGGCAGCGACTTTGTCTCTGGGATGCAGAAGAAAACAAACACGACGGAGATGATCATGAGCGATGCGAAGAAAAAGTACACGCCGTAGCCCCACGCGTCGAACATTTGCTCCGTGAACCGCGCAATGATGAAGTTACAGAACCAATTGTTGGCCGCGGCGTTGGCTTGCCCAAGCGAGCGTGTGTTTTGGTCGAACATCTCCGAGTTGACGACCCAAGGAGTTCCGTTCCAAGACGGCGTGTTATCCTGTCCACAGGTAGAAGAAGAAAATGGCCGCAATGCCGCCAGACGATAGGGAACTGTTGGGCTTGGTCGTATTAGCACCGGCGATCTTGATGTATGCGCCGATGAACCACATGCAGAGAGAGCCGCCGGTAGCACCAATCATGAGCAAGTTGCGGCGTCCCATATGGTCAATCAGGACCAGAAGCCATACTACGGTCAGGGCAGTCTTAACGACGCCAAAGATGCCCGTCGTCAGGAAGCTGGTGTTGGTACCCTCGATCCCGATGCTCTTGAACACCGTGGGGCTGTAGTAGTTGATGGCGTTAATTCCAGACCCTATAAGGACAGTCAGTACCGAAATGCCAACGGTTATATGGTAGGGCCAATCTCACCGTTTTGGAAGACAAAGAGGAGTGCACCCAGCAAGAACCTCCACTGCACCCTGCGCTCCTTGAGGGACAGGAACGGCTTCCAGAAACCTGAGCCAACTTCCTGCTGAAAGCGCTCCAGATCATCTTCGATGTAGCTGACCTCTTCCACAATATAAATGTCCCTCGGATCGAGGTTCCTCATCCAGCACAAGACGGCCATGGGCTTTTCACGCTTGCCTTTAGAGAACAGCCAACGCGGAGATTCGGGGATGAACAACGCGCCGATCAAAAGCAAGCCCCCCGGGATTAACTGTACACCAAACGGGATGAGCCATTGCGACGTGCTTGGCGCCATGGTCGTACTGATTTCGTAGTTTATCCAGAATCCCACCAGGCCGCCGATTTGCCAGCCCAGCTCATACAGTCCGACGAGACGACCACGAACGGCAGGCGGAGACAGTTCCAAAATGTAGATTGGCGTCATGTTGGAGCACCCCCCTACGCCAAAGCCCGCGAGAACGCGTCCGCCGATGATGAGACCGACGCCACGGTTGCCGTTGGCGCCGAGCATCATGCTGACACCGACCATGAAGACCAGGGCAAACATGATGAGCGACTTGCGCCGCCCGAGAAAGTAGCTGGTGACATAGGCAGCTAAGCTGCCGAAGAAAGCGCCGGCCTGGTAGACGGAGACAATGTTCTGCTTCAGAAGGGTAAGGCTCGATTCAGAGTAGTCGGCGAAATGAAACTCTTCGGTGAAGGACGGCAGGGCAAGGGTTGTTCCGATGAAGGCAGAGTCATATCCGACCATGCATGATGCAAAAGATGCTGTGGCGGCGCAGGCGTAGACACGCCAGTTGTAGACTGCCTTTGGCGTTGGCCGGTCCTCCTTCAAGGCAAGAAGAGTCATGATGACGGAAGTCGATGTGAGAAAGGCCCGATCGAAAGCGACACCCACGAATAATGTGGCACGAAGTCTTGAACGTCCATCAGGGCAACTTATATGGGTACAAGGGACCCACGTCCTTCCGGTGAGAATCGTCTCGTGTGCAGTTGGATAATAGCCCACGGAGTCCACGTTGTTGAAAGCATTGGCCGATGGCGCTCTGCCTTCCGCCATTACCCCGGACAGCTGCGGAGTCAAATCCGGGGTGTGTGGGGTACCGTGTAGTTGGCGTATTGCCGAAGCTTTGTGTGGCTCAAGTCCCAAGAGTGGGTGGCGAGGCCGAATAGCGCGGGGATAAACGAATACCCTTCAGACTTACTGCCATTCCGGCGTGATCCTAGCTGTAAGCTGCCGCACATTGAGACCCGTGCATTCGTGTAGTCTGGACTCAAACAGTGAGGTTAATTCATGGGGCTGAACGCCCATCTCGGGCCTGTGCGCTCGCAGTGTTCATGGTTCATTCGGGAAAACCATCAAGTAGACGTGCGTGCTTTGGTACTCTAGTTTACAGAGTCAAATGCCAAGATCCCCGTGAAACATTTCGCCCAAGTCGCAACCCGGGGCAAATCCAAGATTCGCCATGAACTGAGGATCCATGTCGATGCTGTCCGTGTAGTCAATAGTTCCCAGCTCTTCCAATATCGCGTCATAGTCGATTGGCTGGCCCGGCGCATCATTCCCCTGCAGCGTGGCCGCTGGCTGCCTTGCTTCCATCAAAGTGGGCTGAAAAGATATGCCTAGGCTACGTACAGGAGCAACGGGCGAGAAGGTGGTTGGCTGTAGCCATGACTTTGAGCGCCGCCAGGCCGGCTGCTCGCCGCCGGAAGAAGTCCATAGACCGAAGTAGTACTTTGTTCCCCAGAGACTCGCTCATTGTAGTGCTGCTCTGGGGGTAAAAGATCGTGGGTAAATGTATCCAGGGGAAACAAATCGGCCTGCATAGCCTGTTCCGAAATAGTGACAGGTGACACGTCTGTCCCGATACGGTCCTCAGAATGCGCTGTCCAGGTGTCGCTCAGTACACTCATTGTCGCGTTCCATCTGGTCCTCTCAGACGCATGCATCTCGTCCAGGCTGACGTGCTTCTGGACCAAGCGAAGCAGGGCAATGACAAGTGGCGGCGTCCCACAGGCTCCGAAGCTTGTCACGCTCGATTCCACCACCTCTAAAAAGCTTGACAGCAGTGAAGCTCGGTGGGTTGGGACGGCTCTGACGGTGGCTGCCAAAAGAACACCCACAACATTCATCGCGGGCAGCACAGCGCTCCATTTTCATTTGCTCTATGCTACTGCGCACTTCTCACGCCCGGCACTCAGACATGGCAGAGCCTGGCTGAGGTACCATGGCAGGCGTCAAGAGATCGCTCGCGGCTATGATGGCCAACGAGCGCGCTGAGGGCACTGCCAGGTCTCAACACAGCAGCAGCAATACACCATCTGGTATAATCACTTGCTCGAGAACGCCATCACCACCAGCCCCCTTGATGCGAGGTGTAGTCCCAGACTTCAGCTCCGATGCCTCTGTCGCACTGGTCGGCGTCCGCGGCGCTGGCAAGTCCACCCTGGCCATCATGGCCTCGTCCGCGCTGAAGAAGCGCATCGTCGACGTGGAAACGGTTTTTCAGCGGGCCACTGGCTCCTCAAGCTCTGGATACAGGAAGCTAAAGGGGGCAGCAGACTGCCAAAAGGAGCAGTCTGAGATACTAGCAGGCATCCTTGAGCAGAACCCCGGCGGCAGCATCATCGTTTGCTCATGGATGGACAAACATGTCCAGGACCTTCTCCAACGCTTTGCGGCCACAAACCCAGTGGTTCACATCGTGAGGAGCGTCGATGGCATCCAGGACCATCTGAAGATTACCGACAGGCAGAGAGCGCAGAGTGTTTTGAATATGACCAATTTCTTCTTTCGGTCTTGCACAAATCTCGAGTTCTTCAACGTCTTTGAGATGCAGGCAGCGAGAAGCGAGTCGGAAGAGGCAGACGGCCAATTTCCTGAAGTTACAACACCCTACCTCACGCTAAAGCAGGCAGAGAGGCACTTCCTCAAGTTCTTGTCGCTCATATACCCTACCGGCACCATTCCCTTCTTCGAGTCGGCATTTCCGCTGGCTAGCATCCCGCCGGAGGAGAGGCAATTCACGTACGCAGTCTCAGTCGAAATTGAAGAAGTTATCAGAGGCTACGCCGACTTGGGCGAGTCCATAGCCGGTGTGGATGCAGTTCAGATATTCGTCAACAGCCTGGCCGACCTTCGAGACCCTGCCGACATCGTGGATGCGTACTCTCCCATCGCCGATAAAATCACCGAGGCCATCCGGATCTGTGAGAAGAAGCACCATGCTCCCCCTCATTCTCAACATCAAGCTTCCAGAGACTGCGGCAAGCAGCTTGGTGCGGCTCTATCTGGACCTGGTCGCCCACGCTGTGCTTGGCTCCCGAGATGGTGACCATCGACCTTCGCTTGGACAATTCAGATATCTTGAGACTTACTGCGGCCGAAAAGCGGTCCAGGTTCATTGCCAACTACTTCAATGCGGCCAATGCTCAGCCGTGGAACTCTGCTGAGTGGGTGTCTTGGTATCAGAAAGCTTGCAGACTCGGGTGTGACATGGTCCGGCTTGTTCAGCCCGCGGGATGCATCGAGGATAACTTTGCCGTGTCTGGCTTAAGATCAGCTATCTCTTCCCTTGGGAGCCGTCAGATCCCCCTCATTGCATACAATTCTGGTCCTCTAGGTCGCCCCTCGGCCTGCTTCAACCCGGTTCTCTCGCTTGTGGCGGCGAAGCCGGTGGCACAGGCCGATAAAGGATATCTCCCGTATCCATACATCACCGCAAAGGAAGCCACGGAAGCTCTATATGCATCATTCGTATACGACTCAATGAAGCTGTATGTGTTCGGCGTCAACGTGGATTACAGCATGTCCCCAGCTATGCACAATGCCGCACTCGCTCGTTACGAGCCATACTCGAGCAACTCCTTGAGTGGTGTCAAACATTTGATACAAGACCCCAATTTTGGCGGCGCCTCTGTGGGCTTGCCTTTCAAGGTTGAAGTCATCACACTGACTCACTCGCTCAGCCCCCACGCCCAGGCTATCGGAGCCGTCAACACGCTGATTCCGGTTCGCGCTCACAGCCAGACGGATCGATACCAAGCGGCGCCGCCCTGTTTCGTAACGTCAACAGGGCTGGTCCCGTGCAAGCTCTGTACGGCGAAAACACGGACTGGATTGGTATTCGAGCCTGTATACGCCGTGGCTTGTCTCCTGAGAACGCCGTCAGGCCAACAACTTGTGGACTGATTGTGGGCGCTGGAGGCATGGCTCGGGCTGCGTTCTACGCCATGCTGCAGGTTGGTGTCAAGAACATTACCATCTACAACCGCACCGTGGCCAATGCGGAAAAGCTCGCCGCTCACTTTCAGCAATTACTCCAAAAAAAGGATTTTGCATTGCTAGGTAATGGAAGCGAGACAAAGTTTCACGTCATCGCTTCTCTGGAGGCGCCGTGGCTTTCGGAGCTTCGCCTTCCCTCAATCATCATTTCCTGTATTCCCACACATCCTATCGGGAACATACCGTCGCCCGACTTTCGAGTGCCCGATTCCTGGCTGGAGAACCCGACTGGGGGCGTAATCATCGAACTTGGCTACAAGACGCTGGATACGCCACTTTTGACACAGGCCAGGAAGGGCGCCTCTCGCGGTTGGGTGGCCATGGATGGCTTGGATCTGTTGCCGGAGCAAGGTTTCGCACAGTTTGAGCTGTTTACGGGGCGGCGGGCGCCGCGCAGGGTAATGAGGCGAGAGTTCCTCCTCAATTACACGGACCAGTTGGGGAGGCCGCGGCAGGAAGAGCTGAAGCACCGCCTGCAGTCGATCATTGATCAAGATTCATGACGCGCGTATGGGCAGGTCATTACAGGTCCCGAGTTGACTACTTGCTTTCGTGGTTTGGGGATGCAAAACCATCTTTGTTGCAGCTGACTTCTTCTTGTAACACTCACAAATCTCCGTGTCGACGTCCATACAGATGAGGCCCAAGCCAAAACAGCTATCAGATTTAGTGGTATCTATTCATCGTCTACTCGTATCTTATCTAATCTAATAAGTGAATACCCCACATGCCTGGCAGAAAACAACCCACGGACGAGCACGAAGAGATTGACCTGAATCAGCGTAGATTGTGCAAAACGCCTCCATTGAGGGAAACCCCCATGTTTCATAAAGCGCCTCAAGTGTCACTCGCTCAAGACTGCGCACCAATTCTCATTGTCGATGTCAGCCTCTGGCGGGCACTCTCCTTGCTGCGACTCGCGTGTGGCGAAACATTCCCTTCGCGCGGCATGGGGTCATAGTACCGCTCTGCATCATTCATCCCCACCTTCTGAGGGCGAGGCGGCGGCGGCGGAGCGTGTCCTGGGGCCTGCTGTTCCCGACCTCCGGAGTTTGTGTAGTATGCCTGGTCCCAGTCGCGGCCTGCCTCCTGGTGGCTCACACTGCCGTTTGTAGTGTGATACGATTCCTGCGGCGGCGCAAGCGGCGTCCGCTGCCGCGTCTCCGTGCTGACTACAGGACGGCGCTGCTCTTCACGTGTGGAGTGGCGGGTCGAGTCCTGTGAGTGCGTCGGCTGGTGGGTGTTTGCGTAGGCAGTTGAACGGCGAACTGGCGTGCGACTTGTTGCCTGCTGGTTCGCCTCGTCGTCCGTGGACACGTCGTCGTCCGTATCGTCCTCGTACGAGCGCAGATCGCTGCGCATGGCGAGGCTGGCGCATATGCTCTTGGCCTCCTCAATGGCTGTCTTCTGGGTCTTGAGCGCAATGCGGCGTTCGCGCGTCTCCTTATTCTCAGCGGCGATTGACTCGATCGCAGAGTCGGACATGCGAAGGATCTCAATGGGGTTGTAGAGGCGCAGCATGCCGAGGAGGAGGTGACGCTCCACGACCTGGGTGATGACATTGCGGGTAAATATGCGTGCCGTGAGATCATAGTAGATGAGCATTTTCTCGAGAACCTCTTCAGCCTCGGTGTAAGTGCCTCCGTTCTCAGTCGCCTGAGCTCTCCATCGGATAAGACGCTCTTCGTATTCTGGGTCGTACGGCTGAATCTCGAGTTCCATGTCGTCTTTCAGCCGTCCAAGTTCCTTATCAGCGCTCTCCATGAGCTCCCTCATTTTGACATCGAGGAAATGGTAGCGCAGAGGATCCCGCATGCGCAGTGGCCAGACATAGTCGATGACTTCAGCGAGGAACTCGTTGCAGATGACGCCGAGATTGTCTTTGTACTCCTGCGCGAGGACCGGCCAGTTGCGAGAGTAGTCTTGGAAGAGAATGTAAGGGGCGCGGGGGTTTGAGTCGAGAGGCAGCTCGTTACCCCGGATCTGTCGCAAGAGCGGTTCAACCTCATTCTGGGCGAAGAGAGCCTTATCGGTGTTACCGACAACACCAACGGCTGGTAGATTCGGCGCGCCTGGGCCTCCAGCGCTTGGAGCAAAATTGACCCTGCGACCCTGTTGGCGAAATAGGCGCGAGAAGCGATCGGTCTCTTCCCGAACACGAGCACGGAGCTTCTGCGGTGGGGTGCCCTTGGGACTTGACTGCCTGGCGAAGAAGCGCTCGCCGAAAGGGTTCTTGTAGTTGCCGTTGACAGCCGGCGTGACGAGGTTGTTAGAAGCGGTGAACAGCTCGCCCATCTCGAAGCGCATCTCCTCGATGGTGTCCTTGGCAGAGCCCATGGCCTTGAGCTGCGTCTCGCACCTCTCAAGCGCCTGCTGGATCTGCCGGCGTAGAGACTTGACGTGCTTGCCAATGTGCCTCTGCAGCTGCGTGCTCAACTTCTGACGGAGGGCGGCGACACCCCACATCTGTGGTGGCAGACCGGACCATCGTCCGCGGGTGAAGAACTCGGCTTCTCGTAGCGCACGATCCTCGGGAGACTGCCAGGCCTCGTCCGGGCCAGGATTGAGCAGGACAAACCAGCCCAGCTTGAAGTTGTTTTCTTTGTCCTTGTTCATGACGAGCTCGATGAACTTGTCCTCGAGGCCGATGCGCTCCGTCATGTCGGGCTTGGTCAGGACGCCGATGGTCCGGGAGCCCTTGGGGTCAAACTGGCGGGCTTTGGTGAGGATGGGCGCTTGGACGTAGTCATTGTTGCCGCCGATGACGGCGAGTATGATGGTGCGAGAGCTCTTCATGTAGCGATCGGAAAGAGCCTCAATGGTCTGAATGTCGGCGTCGGACTGATCGCGGTTGGCGACTCGGACCAGGCCGGGGAGGTCGACAAGGGTCAGCAAGGGCATGTCCGGGCCGCTCTTCTCAACAACGAGAATGTCGCGAGCCGCGAAGCGGCCCGGTATGTCTCGAGGAGCGATGAGCTCGGTTGCGTCTCTCATCATGGTCTCGAACGCCATGCCGCCGTCGACATCGCCGCCATACTGCAGCAGGCGGGCCTGGTCGTTCCAGGGCCGGGTCTTGTCAGGAATGATGGAGACCTTGAGGCTCGTCTCCTTTGCTCGTCGCATGCGAATCTCCGTCGCGAACCTAGTACACGCCCCGGCGGCTCGGGGAAACGGGGTCCCAGAGAGGGCCTCGAGGACAGAGCTCTTCCCGGCGGACTGGTCGCCGACGACGACGATCTGGGGCAGCTTGACATTGTCGAGCTGCGCAAACTGCAACTTGTCGATGAGGTCCAGCAGCCCTCGCTGCTCGGTAGCGAGGCCCTGGCTGTCCAGAGAGGACTCGATAGAGGGCGCCATTGCGCTGCTGTTGTGAATGTCAGCGGGCGTGTCTGGGAGAGGCGATGCTGGTGGAGGGAAAGTTGACGAACAGAGAACCCATATTAAGCCTGTGAGTAGCACTGCAGGGTTTTGACACGTAAAGGCGAGCAGGCGGGTCACCTGCGCGGCGTCGTCATCCTTCTTTTATGGCAAGGCATCGATCGGGCTGTGATTCGCCATGACGGTGGCGGGCGGCCTCGTGGACGCCGCGCAAGTCTCGGTTGCTGCTCCGTCATCGCTACCGGGACGGGACTGCGCCACAGGGACAAGGAAACAAGGATGCCTGAGCTTATCCACAGTGGTCACCTGGTGGGCCGAATCGGCTGAGAGAATGAATAGGCAGATGGAGGCATGAGCTTTGTGCCAGAGTACGAGTGATCAGCGATGGGGATTGACACCGGCTAGTTGTGGCGCAGCGCAAATGTGGCGCAGACGGCTTGTGGCGGTGCCCGGACCCGGACACTTCCTCGAAGTGCATTCCGCAGCGAAGAAAATGACCACCCCGTAGAGCGCCATACATACGGAGAAAGCAATTCTTTCCAGAAGGCTGCGCTTCGTCACGTACTATTCTACCCTCAGACCTTGCCCAGTCTTCTTCTGCTCAAGCCTGGTGTGCATGTCCCGACTTTTGCAGTGGGTTGGCGACGTGGCGCTCTGCTTTGGTTTATCGGGACCGTCCGTGCTCAGCGGGGCCAGTGGCAGCCATAAAAATGGTCAGAAATGTGGCAAGTGGCATTTCAAATTGTAGAAAGAAAAGATGACTGCGACGGCCGTATGACCGCGTAGGCGCTGAAACAAGGTCAAGGCGTTTCTCCTTCCAGGGAAATGGGAGGGGTGATTAAGATCAGACGGCAACACGGCATATATCGCAACCATAGCAACCGTGACCAATGCTGTGGAGACCTCGCCGTTCTTTTGATTCATGGTACTCCGAGCTTTACGGAGGGACTAATCTGTACGCCATTGTGATCGCAAAACGCGGACGCGACGGTACTTTAGGCTTTTATTTGCGTGATATACATGAATGATAACCCCTAGACTACAGTAATGGGCTGACTAAAAGTCGGCCACAAGACTGAGGTGCCACGTTTTTTTTGTTGTCTGGGGTAGACTTATCACACTACATATAGCACTACTAGCGAGCCTACGCCCAGCACTCAGTTCTACAAGGCATGGTTACAACAGGGTTTATCTCAACCCCAAAGATCAGAAGGGAGCTCATGCGCTTTACATATTCATGGGCATTTCATAGTTTCATAGACGTAAATCGTTGCCCTCACTTTCTCATTCAGCCCTCGTTGCTGCTCGAGACCGCCTGTATAACAAAGTGATGTGATTGAACACTCATCGTTGGCATTGCCCCTTCTGTCTTGCCCCTTTCTTCTTCTTGATCAAAACGGACATGTCTGTTATAAGTGCTGTAGAGTTGTGAGTTTCTAGACGCCGCTGTGGCCATGATGCCCCGCTCGGTCCTCGTCACCGGGAAGGATCGCGCCACAGGACTCAGAGCATCCTGATGACCACGGCGCAGCCGTGAATTTGGGCTTCCTCCTGCATGTAGCCTTGGCGGGCTTAAGATCAGGTTCTTGGAGACTACGGGCATAACGAACGAAGAGCGTACAAGAAGCCATGGAGCTATCCGTTCATGGATCCTTCGCGCCATGATACTGAGGCCAAATGTAATAACCTACGGTTAGCCATACACCGTCACGCGACAGCAGGTGACGGGAGGTAACAAGTTCGATTATATTCGTCTCCATGTTACTTGTGAGACTAGTGGAGCTTAGCCCCGGCTTCTGCTTCGGTAGTCTAGTCATGCGGAACAGATTTGTTCGAGCTGGGCAGCGAGCTCTGCAATTTGGCAGCCTTGATGTCTTTGCAGGCTAGCATTGCTTCGATGTCAGGCTGTCCGTTCTGGCGGGGCTCGAAAACGCCATTGCGAAGGGATCGCTGACGGTAATATTGGCCAGTACGACTCTGAAAGCCGCATTTCCAAGACAAATATTGACCTCCAAGCTAGACCAGTCCCGGCTGTTCCGTCCGCTATTACTGGAAAGCCTTTGATGCTTGGATGGATGTGCTACGCTTCGGCGGGCAAGTATCCCGAATACGAGTGCTAGATGGGGAAGCGAAAGCGAGACAGCTTACAGACATTAATGGCAGGCTGCACGCTGAACATTAGACTTCGGTCGCCCATCAATGGGAAATTGTTGTCGCTGCCGTCGAACTAAACGCCGTGCTTACGAACTCGATGTATAGATTGCAGTTGATCTTTAAGATGCATTGTTGCGGCCCGGGTGGATATCCTAAAATAAGCCTGTGTTCTACGTAACCCTGTTACCGGTGCCTGGTTGGTTTAGCAGGGCGCTCTCTTTCCTGACGAGCTGCGCGAAAATCAAGCCTAAAATTTGATGTCGATGCTCTTCGTCGCGGGCTGCTTTATCGAGACTTTTCGTGCGTGGATGATTAAGTTGATGCTTAGAGAAAACATTCAATCTCTCTCTGCGGGAGTCTATGGGTCGTATTGTATCTTGTTGCTTAGAGAGTTGGGCTCGCGTATATTGCGGGTTTGAATTTCGCGTTAGGCTAGCCATATCGAAGTTTTCGGTCATTGGGCTAGCCGTATTGAAGTTTTGCAGTCACTTTACTAGCTGAGTTAGGGCTTGCACTATACTAGCTGAGTTAGGACTTGATGATGCTCGACTATGGTATGCTTTCGTCTGGATTTTGGTATGCCTAGTCGTTAGTATACCCTACCGTATTTACCCGTTTTCTAGTCGTAGTCCCCTTACGCTTTTTAGAGATTCGTCTCTATACTACTGATCCTAGATGACACTCTTTTCGCTCCTAGGAAGTATCTGGACTTTCTCACCGTAGTCCGATTTCTGCCGCCTATTTAATAGGCTGTGAGCTTCGTACCGAGGATCTTACCCTGAGGACACCCGACAGTCGTTAGTGATGCAAGAGATAACCAGGAAACACAAAGGTCCTCTAAGTTACGGCTCAAAGAGGAGAAGGCGCGGCAAGCTGTTACTGCAAGACGTGCGCGCAGACGGTTTTAGTCGACCACAACACAGTACATACCAGCTTGGCAAATTCCGCCTTTCAGCGGAGCGATATTCGTTGCCAGTCAGTGCATATATTACGCAATATAGCGAGGCCGCATGTTGTAGCTGCATTGCCAAGAGTCCAATACATATGTTGGCAGCTTTACGAAAATCCCGAAATATTGCACGTGACGTTCGTAATCAACAGCTGGGGCACGACAATACCGAACCTGAAGTTCGGCATTCGGGTAACCCGGGTAACCCGGGTAAACCGGGCAAGGCACAAACGTTGGCGGTGCGTTCCGATATTGCAGTGAGCAACATGTCATACTGACGTGGCACATGAGTGCATGTCTATGAAGGCAGTCCGAGCCGGCCGAACTGTCCGAAGACAATCCCGATTTATCTCCTCCACATTTCAGTGTCTTCCCCTCTTTTAAAAACGCAGCCGTCTCCGCCACACTGCCACTTCGATGACGGTGTAAGCCATTTGAACAACAATACAAGATGTCTACACAGCAACGCCTTGCTTCCCTTGATGTAGGCATTCTCTCCTCTGAATCGACGCTATGCTCGACAAGACACTTTAGGTGCTTATGTGATTCTAACGTCTATATGCGCAGTCCGCTCTTGAGAGCCGCTTGCCCTCATTTAGCACTCTGCTCTTCGAGGCCAAGACGAAGAAGGAGCTCACTTTTTCTCAAATCGCCAAAAAGATCGAGCGCAGTGAGGTCGCCTGTGCAGCACTTTTCTATGGCCAGACAACCGCCTCTGCTGAAGATGTCACGAAGCTCAGCTCAGTGCTCGGCGTGTCGCGCGAGGTTCTGGCGGCGCAGATGATGGGCTTCCCGAACCGCGGGACTTCAGTCGAGATGCCGCCTACCGAGCCGCTCATCTACCGTCTTTATGAAATCATTCAGAACTACGGCTACGCCTACAAAGCTATCCTGAACGAAAAGTTTGGCGACGGCATCATGAGTGGCGTTTGCTTCAAGACTCACGTTGAGAAGGAGGTTGACGACAATGGTGCAGAATGGGCTGTGATCACCTTGAAGGGAAAGTGGTAAGTTCAGCTCAACATCCACTGAGTACATGCGCCTTGCTTTGCCCGTGAAGCTTACGCTCGAAACCAAGGCTCCCGTTTACTCGGTTTTAAGAAACTTATTGGGTGTTTTTCAGTGTGGACACGCTGAGACACCAGCTTCATACTGCAGAATACTGGCGACTGTTGCGCATTTCGTTTTCGAACTATTGAAGCTAGTCAAGGGCTCTAGTATTATGCAAACCAGTTTCAATCAAGGAATACTTGAAGCGACTAAGAACATTCATGCCAACTGAATATAACAACATCGTAGCATTAAATCGGGCAGGGGCATGCCGCTTCTGGTGGCCTCGACAGTGAGGCGGGGGTTACGGCACAGAGCTGTTGTGTAACGTGGCAATGCGATGATCTTTACGCCAATCGGCTGCGGCTGAATTTGCACAGCTTAGCCCCTGGAGATGTGGTGAAGTATAAGTATCTGCGTCTTACTCCCAGCAGCTCACTGTGCAATGCATGCGGCAAGCCGTCTTCTTTGTTAGTTCTTCAATCCACCAGCACCATTAGCTACAATGCATTTTCCATCACTTCTCTCAATTCTCATTGCCTCCACTGCGGCCGCGCAGAGCGTGGTAAGCCTCTCCCTGGGCTTTCCGCGCGGAACGCGCTGATTTCCGTCAACCGCACAGGCCACCGTTTTCAGTGAAACGCATTATGGAGGGCAGAGCAAAGAGATTCTGAGTTATGGATGCAGCAATACCGGCTCCGTGTCTGTTTTATCATACACCAAAAGCGATCGGAATGATTGGCTGATCAAGCAAACAGAGGGTTCAGCATCGAGAGCATTAAACTCGCTAAGCATACTTTTGTTTACCTATACTGGTGGGGAATGATCTCCTTGTCGCAGTGTGATAAGTCTAACAAAGAAACAGGAAGGCCAATTGTCAGGGCAGCCGAATCTATCTCTCACTTGACGATGCCGACTTGCGGTTGGACCTTGCTCCCCAGTCTATTTTTGCTGTAAATAATCCGTGATGGCACGCCAGGAAAGATGAGGGAGAAGTCAGGCCTTTTTGTAATGGATGAAATGTGCAATGAAAGAACCGAGCGATTCGTGCGGGGTAACGTGCCCTGTACGGCGAGTTGAGCAACACTCTGCTGGGGCTGCTGACCGCCGAATTGAAGCTCAATTGACGGCTGATAAGGAGTCTAGAGACAGTGGTATTCTGCCACCTTCAACTGAAGTTATTAGTTATAGTGGACTCAGTCCGATACCCATCGTTGTCAAGTAGTGGCGATTCTAGCAAACGTCCATACGTCCAAATGAACCATACATAAGCTGTTCGGCAGCCTTGACGTTGCCCCTCTGTAAGTCGAGAGACGAACACGCAGCTCTACGAGCTAATCACATGCCTTTTAGCGCATTTTCCGGGTACATGGTTTTTAACGTCAAAGGGCCGCGCGACTAACGGAGAGTCGAGAAAAAGGTGCTTCACATTACATCTTACGCTCACGCAACACAATATGAAGATAGTAATGAGGGCCGCAGGAATCGTAGTCAATTTCAGGCAGGGCCCGAAAAAACAGCAGAGTGGTGCTCCTGCGGGCACGACTCCGAGGCAGGGTATCAACAATGAAGCCACGAGCATTGCAAGGCCGAGCTACTCGAGACATAATTTTTTCGACCAAGTGACCAGTGACGTCTGTAAGGCCTATAATAGTGATTCTCCGCTCGTGCCCGACAGAGAACGGGACAGCCAAGTGCATCGGCAAGAAAGAGCAATAATTTTAATGACATTCCGTTCATGGCTGAATCTAAAACTAACCCCCCTCGAAGATTGAGGTTGGGAAGCAAAGTGGGATGAGACGTCAAAGAAAATTTAATACGTCGATGGGGGAATGGCGCGGCCGGAGAAGTTGGCCCTGCACCCGGTACGCATCGGTGGGCACTTAGGGGCTCCGGGGCAAAACGACCAAGAAAGGACAGACATGATCCGTTCATAATTTTTTAGGTCTATCAAAAGCATGAGTTACTTTGCATTTTCCCTATCCCAACTCCGCACCCTTCAGATCATTCCTCCCGGTTCACTCCCCGGCAACGACCTCAAACATGCGCATGATTTGCTTCTACAAGAGGTACGCGAACGGATCGTAGCATACAGCCAGTGGTATGAGACGTCTGTCATGGGTTTTCAAGAGCGGGCGCGAGCGTCACCGGTTGCGCTTCATCAAAGCGCACCATCCACTTAGAAGCAAAGATTATGCAAGGTACACTCGGGTGAGAGTCGTTTACGCGCAACGTTGAGAAACGTTAGGCACCAAGGATAAAAGACAGTTGAATGCGCGGGAATAAGATTGGGGGCCTTCGCACACCAAAATAAGTAGTCTTCAGTTCCTAAGACACCCTGACAGTGTCTTTGCAGAACAACTTGATGGCATGGCGAGTCAGACAACAAGACCGCCAGGCTTTGGGTCGACGCTGGGTACGATCAGAATGAAAACGCGCCGACAGATGTGCGCTCCTGAGTTCTCCACATCAAGTCTGACTTAAGTCGACGACCCATCTTGTCAGTTTGGGGGATAATATGTAGCTAGTGTAGCTAGACCAGTAGCGAGCCTCTCGTCCTCTACATTTGCAGCGGTCTTGGGTGGTCTGGGTTCGGCTGGACGAAGATAGTGAGCGGTAGGTCTGGAATATTAGCAGCTTGTATAAAGTTCTTGCGATGCTTTTGGAGATGATGTAGATGAGGATAGAGTTTGCGCTATTATAGCTCTGCCGCTTCTGCTCTATCGTGGCTTGGAAGCGTGGTCATCACTGATTCATCAACTCGAATGAACTACAGACCTCAAGGGTGCATAATATTAGCAGCGACGAAAGGCCGAGAATTACCGCCGTACAGATTGCCTGCTCATCCACTAGCCGGCCGTCCCTCTTGGCACAATTCAGGCGTAGCGACCGAACTTCAAAAGTCGTGCATGCATGCAGATCAGTGCAATGAGTCCTTTCCCCGAGGAAGTAAGCTCGATGGCAGAAAAGCTTCTCTGCGGCGGTGACAAGATTCAGGCTCCAGCCCCGTTCCAACGAGACAATCTCACAGAGCAGGTGGTGAGCTGGAAGGGGCGTTGCCTCGTCCTGTAATGCTGGATGAATCACAGGGAGATGGACGACAACACAAGACGATGCTTGTTCTTATACCTAGCAGGATAAAACAGGCATGCCATTCCCTATCTCGGGTCGACTTATACGATGCAACGGAGCGATCAGACATTAGGATAATGTAGCGCTTTCGCCCGACCCGGCTGGAGGTCATCGCCCGGAGTTAGCAAGTTAGATCACGCCGCTCGCTGGCAGGCGGCGACAGCGCCAGCGGGTCGTTCACCAGCCAGCCTGTAAATTTAATTTCCAGGCGGGTCGGGAATATGGGACAGGTAGGATACACACAAACGCATTCCCAGACGAGGCTCGCTCTTGTGCTCGGCAATCAGGCGAATCGTATGAGAAGATTTAGCAGATGCCTGCGCAGACGCAAACGCTGGAGCTGCGAGAAGCTAAGCATCTGGTACCAGCAAGGAAAGCCTAGGCCGCATTCTGATCGGCCATCAGGCCCTTGAATAAGCGTAGAAACTTCATCGGTAGGTAGATTAAAGTTTCGATGACGGCGTGCGATGAGAGCGACGGGATTACGCAGGGGGCTGAAAGTCTCTAGCTGTGTGTCATCGGAGGTTACTGCGGATATATATTCATGATACTCTACTACCAGTGTGGTCTGTGCTTCTGGCCAAATGGAGTCAGCAAGTGTCATTGAGCAATTATGTTAAATTGAAAGACGTAGGCTGGTCAACCCATGTGGTATGCTTATCTGGCGTTGACTAATGTGTACGAAACACGTAGTCCATCGTTGAAGATATTTATTTTACCAGGATGTCAGCCAAGAGCCTATTTTCTGACCATGTCCAGCTATGCCAAAACTTGACCGCCATCACAGCTCTTCCTAGTATTGCATTGTTATGTACTCGCATGTCACGCCTCAGCTTGGAGAAGCTTGGCTCTTGCTTTCGATGCATGTCGCTGGAGCTATCACTACAAGCCGAGATGGCTAGTTCCACACGTATGATGTTTTAGGGTTTCATAGCTAGCTTTGAGGATACGTCAATCTTGGCAGCGGGGTGGGCATGCGTCAACTGTAGATAAACTTGCGCCGCCTTTTAAGCAGCCTACGCTTCTTTCATAGGCCGTGTAGCAGAGGCTTGTTTAGTAGGGGGTCGTTTCGACAGCTAGGTACGACGGACTGAGACCTTTGTGCGGATATAGCCACCAGGCTGTGTAAAAAAAAGGCCGAATCACAGAGCCGGCAAGGCAAGAACTGCCGGACAATATGATGGATAAGCAGCTGACGGCAGTTGGTTTGCACCTCGCCGTCTTCAATATCGAGACGCCTGGTTCTCTAGCTATTACTTGGCATCTATAAGCGTATCCGGAACTTAGCATGTGATGTGTAAATCTTTGTTTTGCGTTTGATGTCGGAGTAGCCCGGGTTAGTTATGTTGTCTTCTGCAACAAGATTACCACCTTCGGCTCCTTAACGACATGAATAGATAGCAATCCCGTCTACTGTACCTATTGAGTAGTCTCAACTCAGAAGAACATTTCCGACCTCGCTAACGTATTGAAAGATTGCCAACATCTAGAAAGGGTTGACTAGGCTGGCCGCTTGCCTAATCATTGTATGTTGATCGGAAAGAGTTCGACATAAAATTATTGGCTGCCATTACTAATTTCCCTCAGCTTCCGAATACAGAGATTTCGACAAAGATGCGTCTCCAAATATTCGTCTCCAAGCCCCTACGAGCGCCATCTCCTGAAATGCAACATCTGGGTGGCCTTCCTCAGCCATCCAGACGCTGCCAGACTTCCTGACCTCGTCCCAGCCCTCCATTTTCGTGCTCGAGTCAACCTCTTGGCCCTGCCCTTGAATGTCGCTGTTCGCACCGCGATACTCCATTCCGATATCGTTCGCATATTGCCACTGGGCCATGATCGTCGCCATCACACTGTAAGCTACTAGATCGCCTGACAGGATCATCCGTCTCATAATCAGATCCACCGGATTGTTAAGGTCTATTGCCGACCGAAGCAGAAGTTTTGCCGCGCCGGTCAGACTGATAGCATATGCTGTTGTGCAGACGAGGCTACCCGATTTTCGTACGACTCTCTCGTTCTTCAAAGTACGGCCCCAATAATCCTTACCGGCTGGAATATACGGGTCGTGGAAGACAAGGTTAATGTCCTTGTTTGGCGTGCCTTCATAGCACTGACCAATAGACAGAAGGTCCCAGTGCTCGCTAAGCCACGGGTTGTCAGCGTTATGGTCCGTCAGCGTCCGTCCTTTCCCAGATGCTCTGGAGAGATTACCTTTCCAGCCGCCATTATCCACTTGGGTCGAGTTGATCTGTTGCAGAAACTGTATGAAATGTTTGTGGAAGTTTGACATGATACGGCGAATGTTCACGTCCCAACATGCGTCTAATTCGATAATAAGAACTGCGGGTAGGCTCTTCCGAAGCATCATGGACCAGATCTATCGGCCACGTCAATACTTTAGCATCGCGATCTCTGTATCTTTCTTACATTTGCATGCGCTCGCCAGCATCCCTTTTCTGCTATTTTCAACACAGGTCTATGAGTAGGCGGCATACCAACGTCTTTGATTTGCTCTGGTTCTACGGCTGGATGCTCGACTATGTCCAAGCCGGAAAGATACGCCTGTAGTGACATTGCATCGAGACAGTCGAATCGATGCCACAAGTTAAGAAAGTAAATGGAGCTGAAACCCAACGTGCTGTTCCCCGCTGCCTCGATCGATGAGGCCTCGGAGGTTGCCTCTGTGAGTCGGGTCGAAATCGCTCCATTGCTGCCTATGCCAGAGGCGATATCCTCTGCGAAGTGGCAAGTTGCCACAATTAGTAGGACGGCAACAATTGAAATATGCAAGAGGCGATGGAGAAGCCTAGGAGAGGCAGACCATCTAGCCGAGAACATAATGGCCTTTCGAGAAGCCGGCGACGGTAAACTCCAACCTTGCGCGCTTTGAAGTGGTGGACACCAACTTCGCTGCCGACAGGCCAAATAGTCCTCTGCTCGATTGGGAGTGAGTTCTATGATACCGGTGAAGTGCGAGGACCGAGACGCTGTATCCGTCGCGAACTGGAGACTGAGAGTGCCAGAACTTACCAAGGTGGCCGAGACGGAGAAGATGGCAGGCAGATCGGATGTTCCCGCCGCAGGGCCAAATCCGAGGCAGAAGGCTACTCGTACAATATTTTGAGGAAAACAAGGGGCTGTCTTTAGAGTTCTGCCAGCTATTTACGTGAGCCACTTCTCCGCTTCTGCTTACGAGTGCTTCCAAACCTTTTTGCTTAGCTATACAAACCTCTACCCTCATGCCCTTCCATTCTACCAGCCGCATGAAGGCATAAAGTATGGAATGGCAATATCGCAGGAAACTTTCTCCTATCTGTTGCCAGGGGAACTGGGTTGGGTACAGGTAGGCGAGGCACACTTGGCCAGTGACATAGCTCCGTGTGTAGCAGGGAAATAGGTCGGCAATACAATTTGTTGAGAGCGAACTAATGAAACAATCCAATCAGGTTAGACCGGATGGCCCTCAAAGAGATCCACGTTGGCCGCAAACTTAATTCGAAGATTGATATAACCGCTGTTCCGAGCCTGTGATCAAGCAGTGGTCCTCCGGCGGTCGGATCGCCCCCACTTGGCGACGGCCCGGTGGGATGGCTGGGGCTTTTAATTGATAACCTAAACTGCATGGTGGCAGAAAGGCGAGGACATAGTATGATAATGGATTGTATATCACAACTAAGTATTCAAGTAATAACTTTCCTGATAGCTGACTAACATCTATGCTGAGATGAGGCAATTGAGGACCCTATATCTCCCTCCATGGGATTGACTTATTCCCCGCCGTACTGGGCCACCCGTGGTCCAGTACGTCTTCTGGAGATCCGCTGGTCTATGGCTCACCGACACTTTGAATAAGAAGTCGGCTTCTTGCTGAAGCAATGCCAATATAGCCTCTTACACAGGCAAAGCCGGGTTGACCTGGATTGTGTACGTCCCACATACACATTACGATTAATTCCGTCTCGCCAATGGGCGTACCAGAAACCAGCGAGCTTCGCTTGGGAGTGAAGCTTCCAAGGTTTTTGGGAGCTTCCCCAATCGAAGCCTGTGCAGCGCCAATAACCTGACACGTCTAGGTTTCCCAGCAGAACTTTAAGTGAACTGGACGTCCCTAGCCAGCGTAGTGCTGCAGTGTAACCAAGCCCAAACTCTAACGATTGTTATTCCGTAGTACAGGTTACTGCTCATCAACGCAGATGTCCTACATGAATTCTTCTCCACCATCTGTGTCCTTTGACTCTGCTATAACTCAGAAGTAAGACCTATGCCCCTGCTCCCGGAGACTTATACATCTCATTGCAATATTGCCTCTCCTTGAGCCCGCCTCACGCCTGAGGATGCTCCAAATGCCCTGGTGTCCCTGTCCAAAATGGTGGATGAAACGAGCTTTCCATGTGTCCCGAAGTCGAACATTCATCTCTATATTCTGTTGCACCTTCTGTCTCGGTTTCTTCTATTACCTCGTCCGCGACGGTGCAGGCTTGGGACATTGCAAATTCTGCACATCTGAGCACCTTCAACGGTATGTAAAACAGCAGGGGCATGTCTAGAACAATACCCCCTATCACAAAGGATGTAAGGGAGGGTTTTTACTCACACGGGGACTTCAGCGCGTCATGCAGCAGCTTTCCCAACACCGATGACATTAAGCTTGTCATGAAGACAGGTGCAAGCGAGGCATTCGAGAAGATGCCCACGCAGCTCCTGACGAATCTACAATGCTTCAAGGATTTCCTATTGTTTTCAGATCTGGTCAGTTCCCTGTTCGCAGTCCTGTGGCATTGAGTTCAGTACACGATATAAGGTCCATTCTCAGATGACGGTCTCTTTCAAAGCTGATATCCAGACTAGGAGCAGTATATAGGCAAATATCATGCCTTTGATGCGCTCGACCGCGTAAACGAGACCATTCGGAGAGCTAACAAAGAGTTCCAACTCTACGAGACGCAGCTCAACTGCCCTGTTTCGCCAAAGGACTGTACAACCGGCATGAGCGGAGCTTGGGTTTTGGACAAGTACAAATTTCTGAATATAGTGGCCAGAACGTGGGAAATGCGACCAAACAGGAAGTGGTACGTCTTTGCTGAGGCAGATACGTATATATTCTGGTCAAATTTGGTTCACTGGTTACGCGTTCACGCGAAACCAAACAGTGACCTGTATGTAGGCAGTGCGGCCGTGGTAGATGGCATAACCTTCGCCCATGGCGGTAGCGGGTATGTGATATCAGGCCAACTGTTGAGGAAACTTGTTGAGACGACTCCTGATTTAACGGCGAGGTACGACGCGGCGGCTCCCAGCACGTGCTGCGGCGATGCTCTCTTGGCCCGTGCATTGAACGAGTCCGGTACCAAGGTTACGCAGGCGCATCCGATGTTCAATGGCGAAAAGCCCAGTACTATACCGTATGGGAATTCCCAGTGGTGCGAGCCCATATTTACGCTTCACCACATGAAGCCAGAAGAGATCAGCTCAGTATGGCAGTTTGAACAAACAAGAACGAAATTTGTAAGTATAGACTCTGAGGAAGAGCTCTACCGTGAGCATCATGCTGATACTCAGGAGGAGCCTGTCCAAATCAAAGACTTATACTACGCTTTCGTTGGCCCGTACCTCGTTTCATCCCGACGCCTTTGGGATAATCTATCTAATGACGTCTGTTACATCGCCCCAGATGATGACAGTCAGACAAGGGCGGACGTCGAAGCAAAGGCACAACAAAAGGAAAACACCAAGAAAACGATTGTGGAGAAATACGCTCATACTTCTGCTGCTTCTTGTGCTCTTGTCTGCGAAGCGTTTGGTCTAGACATTCCTGAGCTTGATTTCGAGGCCCTTGAGACGGAGGTGGATCGGGCCAAGCTAATTCATGACCGTTACGAAGAGAGGGTTGTTGCAACGGACAGCGCAACGTTTCACAAAAAGCGAACTTGTTTCCAGTGGCGATACCGTCGCGGGGTGTGTTGTACGGGTGACAGCTTCAAGTTGGGAAAGCCCGCGCCAGAACTTAAAACCGAGGACGTGTGGACAAGTGGTTGGTTTTTAAGGGGGATAAGTGATTGGATTGAGGCAACGGGAGAGTGTGAGACCGCTTGGAAAGAACTGAACTGACTTATTGTTACTTTTCTATCATAGATGCAATAAGGGATATGGAAATCAAGGCTGGAGCTCTAGTAGACAGGTCTTCGAGAAACAGTTTGACATTTCTGAAAAAAGACAAACATCTGTCTCTGCCCGTTTTACCTTATCCACTTTGATGGTAAACTATCGCAATCGAATTCGCGTTCGCGAAGTAGAAGTTTCGACCTACAAGCCAGACCATAGGGTAGCTCCCCACCATCAAGAGCATCATTTGCTGTGGCATGAATGTTCATGCGCGTTATGTATGTTGAAGTTCAATATTCAAGTGAGACAGCGTTCACGCAGTCTGAGATTTGTGTGAGGTTGGGTCAACCTTAATGTCGAGAAACAGACAGCAAAAGTGGGAAAGAACAATTGAATATGCGTGGGCAACACCCCTCGCACATCAACAGAGATTACCTTGGCTGCGAAGACACCACAACAGTGATATTGGGTGATAGTCTGATTGATTGAAAGCGAGTCAGAAAACAACTCGGCTACATTATGGCTCGGCCCTGGTTACTGTCAGCCATTTTCAATGCATCTGAAGATCTGCGCTGCTGAGATGTCACACGGGAAATTTTCCGTCAACGCATGCGACGAGTGATGGCGAAGCGTCTGGCGAAGTTGTCTGCCGTTGTGTGCTAAAACCTTTCATTTCCTGGGCAAGCGAACGGTGAGCAATGGGACTTCAGATGTTCCACGGAAGTAGCGCGAAAATGAAAACATTGAAACGGATCACTACGTCTTTTTGGTCTCAACAGATTTTTTCCTTCGTCCTTGGTGGCTGCCACAGTCACAGCAGCACTGTTCGTGATATGGGTGGGCACGTCAGCATTTAACTTGAACAAACTAGCCTATAGGGGGAAGTCCACTGACAGACCAGCAAGGGTCCATACCAGCTTGCTTACGGACGTACATGCCTCTGAATCAAGCTGATGGTGAATGGAAACGTCATCTTTTTGAGCACCTATCATGACACCACATTCGTTAGAGTCCGTTAGCTACAGCCCAGCACTCTGCAAATGGGAGAAAATCCTGACGGCTCGCTGTTTTAGGATAAGTATGTGACATAACAGAGCATCCCGGCCGGCAGTGCCGGCTCGTCGATTCGGATGCTGCGTTGATGTCGTATTTTGCCTGGCCCGACGTGCGATGTTCATGCGTGATTATGGAGAACCGCGGAACGCACAGGCCACACTGACCAACGTCGGCCAATATGCGACAAGTTTAGACACTGACTGCCCGAGTTTTACTGGCATGGCCACGTTGCATTACCCCTTGTCGGCTAGAGGAACCTTTGGGCTGAAGGATTTACACCCTATCCATGAACTAGGCCATGTAGGCATGCGGCGAGAGACATTAGCCCGCGCTAAAAGTATCAGCCCACGGTTATGGTACCGTTTGGCCACGCGAGACCATGCACCAATGCTCGCCATGATGAAGGGTTCTATAATCCTAGTCAGATCGGGTGCGCGACATCGGAGACGGACCTTTTGCAACAGTAAGGGCAACGGGACTTTCGTTCCACCGGAGCTGATCCTTTGACTCTCCCTTACGCTTGCTCGCTGTCATCGCGGCTTCAAAGCTTGTCCTATTCCCTTGCCAAAGGACAATGGCGCCAGGAACAATTGATGATCCCCCACCGGGGAGCGCCAAAGAGAATGAGCCGAACGTCTCTTCCGATCGTTACGCGGATGACGTTCTTCAATGGCACCTAGAGTCCGAAAAAATTCTTCTCAAGAATACCGCAATCAGACAGGCCAAAATAATCGACTTGGCTGAGCGCGACGGAGAGCCACAATGGACGGCTGTCCTCTCTCTGTCCAGTCGGAGAGACCTGGATCAATCGGATGTTCCCATGATTCTTAAGTCGGCGCGCAAAAGTCTTGTTAAGCAGCAACGATTGCTCAGTAGGAAGGACTTCGTCGTTCCCAAACAATGGAAGCTGGTACCTGAACTTCCCATCACCGCCTTCGGCTCCGTTGATGAGCCCGCTCTTCGGCAGCTCTTGACGGCGACAGAGGGAGAACAAGCCAGTCAGACTGTCAAGGAGAAAATTAGACAAATGGTCTCCAATGTCGCTTTGTTAGAGCTACCATCGCCGGGCCAAGACGGCCGCAGAGCGACGCAGATGGAACAAATTTTGAGACTGCTCTGGGGTCAGATTCTCAATGTTGCCCCCAACAATATTAAAAGAGAAGATAGCTTCATACGGCAAGGCGGGGACTCCATAACTGCAATCGAGCTTGCAGCACTGGCACACGACTGTGGCATCCGCATAAACGTGATCGCCATTGTTAAGAGTCCACGACTCTGCGACATGGCCGCAGCGGCTACTTTTGTGTTGGATGGCCCCATTGCCGAGAGCGAGGCGACGCCCTTCTCTATGCTTCCAGCTGTCAATCGAGATGCGTATATCGACCAAATACGACAGCAATGTGGGCTGGCGACATATCAAGCCATCGAAGACGCATATCCATGCACACCCTTCCAAGAGGGACTAATGCTGCTGGCCATCCAGCAACCGAGATCATTCATTTCGAGGAGAGCCTATCGGCTTCCAACGCATGTAAATGCTGCCCGCTTCAAGGCCGCTTGGGAAAGGACAGTCCAAAAATGTGCAAATCTTCGCACCAGAATTGTACTTGTCGATGGGATTTCCACACAAGTCCTCATCAAAGACGACATCAAATGGGACAATCTTGCGCTGGAAACACCCGTGAATGCCGCAGACGACATTAGCGTTCGATATGGATCTCGCCTCTGCCGCTATGCCTTGGTACAAGAAGACAATGGGGCACACTCCTTTGTCTGGGTGATGCATCATTCCATCTTCGACGGTTGGACGGTGCGGATCATTCTCGACGTCTTGCATCGCGAATACTACCATTCCCCGACGGGCCCCCCAAACATCCCTCCGTATTCACGGCTCATCAAGTATACTCAGGCATTGGATAGGAGTGCCGCCACTGAATACTGGAAGACTCAGCTGGCGGGGTCAAAAAGGGCCTCCTTCCCTTCATCCCGGGCCCTGGAATCCAGATCAGAAGCAGCAACGCGTCACCTAAAGACCAAGCTATCTTTTTCAAAGCCTAAAGACCCCTCTGTCACCAAGGCGTCGATTCTGCGTGCTGCCTGGGCCATCCTCCTTGCGCGATATTGCGACACCGAAGACATTTGCTTCTGTACCAATGTTTCAGGTCGTCAGGCGCCTGTGCCTGGCTTGGAGATGATGGCCGGACCGACTGTTGCAACTGTTCCAGTGCGGATGCGCATCGGTCGTAGCCAGTCAATTGCATCCTTCCTCCGAGCTGTTCAAGAACAGGCGGCAGAAATGATCAAATACGAGCAATTCGGCCTTCGGGAAATTGCAAAGTTAGGACCCGATGCGAAAGATGCTTGTGACTTCTCCAGCATACTGCTCATCCAACCTGCGCTGCAAATGACTCCGGAAGACGATCTTGGAGACCCAATTATCATGTTTGGTGATCTCGCTGAGGAGGCGATGCAAAGCTTCTTCGCATACCCACTTCTTGTCCAGGCACAGATACAGCATGATGATAATGTCAGTCTTTTCCTTACATATGACTCGGATAGTCTTTCCGAAAGACAGGTTCAAGCATTATCGCATCAATTCGACCACGTCGTACAGCAGCTACTCCAGTGTGACAGCGAGTCGCCCTTGGCCACGATTTCGGTAGCAGGTCCTTGGGATTTTGACCGAGCAAATGAGTGGAACAAGCAGCAAGGCATTGAAGAGTTTGAACATTGTCATGACCTAGTGCATGACATGATTTCCCAAAGGGCCGAGCGCACACCTAACCGGGAGGCCATTGATTCTTCCGCCGTAAGAATGAGTTACGGGGAACTTGATTCTTTCTCTACAACACTGGCCCATCGCCTTCTCGACCTCGGGGTCACTACCGAGACTATTGTCCCCTTTTGCTTCGAGAAATCGGCATGGGCGATTGTGGCCATGCTCGGTATAATGAAAGCAGGCGGAGTATTCCTTCCACTCGACCCGTCGCACCCGTACGCGCGGCTCAAGGCATTCGTTGATGAGGTTGAAACGGACTATCTGGTCGTTTCGCCAGCACAACGTCCGGCGTGCGCCAACACGGTTCGGCACATGGTAGAGCTCTCCGAAAGCCTTCTCGACTCATATCAACAAGACATCTCCAATCGTTCCCTTCCAAATCTTTCACCTGTCAACGCAAGCTATCTCCTATTTACATCGGGCTCAACTGGTAAGCCAAAGGGTACCTTGGTCGAACATGGGGCTCTTTCGAGCAGTCTCGCTGCCCAAGCAAAGGTGTTTGCCTTAGAAGAGAGCTCACGCACCTTTCAGTTCGCGTCTTATACATTTGACGCTTCGATTCTCGAAATCTTTGGTACACTAATGGCTGGGGGCGTTGTATGTGTCCCCACGGAAGAGGAACGAGTCTATGATACCAGTTCATATATAACACAAGCTCGAGTCAATTTCGCAAACCTTACTCCATCAATGGCACGCACGTTGAAGTCGGAACAGGTGCCGACTCTGAAAAAGCTCATTCTCGGTGGTGAGCTTGCGCAACACGACCTGCTGCAGGCGTGGTGCGGGCAGGTCGATGTGCTGATCAACACGTATGGTCCGACCGAAGCATGTGTTTGGAACACCTCTCACAGGATCATGTCACTTGACACATCGCCCAGGAATATTGGCCGCGGTTTTAATTCGTACTGCTGGATCGTCGAGCCAGTTAACCACCAGCGCCTGTCGCCGATTGGCTGCGTTGGTGAGCTTGTCTTGCACAGCTACGTCCTGGCGAGGTGCTACTTCAATGCAGAGGAGACGACCAGCAAAGTCTTCTTCAATCAAGTAGATTGGCTTCCTCCCAGTCTGGCGCCTGGCAGTGGCCGATGGCGATTTTACAAAACTGGGGATTTAGCGAGATACCTTCCAACCGGCGACATCGAGATCATTGGTCGACAAGACTCACAAGTCAAGTTCCGTGGCCGACGTATTGAGCTTCATGAGATTGAGTCAGCAATCAAATGTCTGCGAGATGATGTCGAACATCTCGCTGTTGAGTTGGTCTCTCTGAAAGCTCGAGACACGTTGATTGCCTTTGTATGCTTCCAAGCCAAAACAGCAATTGGACCCAAAAGCTCAGGGTCCACACAAAACACCTCACCTGCCTTGGCCACGGCGGACAACGACTCAAGGCTAGCTCTTATTTCTATTGCAGATGGTCTCAAAAATATTCTTCCTACGTACATGATACCCTCCCTTTTTTTGCCCATCTCATCTATGCCGTTCACAGCGTCATTGAAGGTTGATAGGAAGAGGCTCCGGGCCATGGCCCAACGACTATCGACGGACGAGACAAGCAATTATCTGCTGACAGAGCACGAAAAGCTGCCACCGACATCCGATATGGAGCTCCGCCTCCAATCCTTATGGGCGCAGATCCTAAAGATCCAGCCAGAAGAGATCGGAAAGAGAGACAATTTCTTGCAAATAGGTGGCGATTCCATTTCTGCGATTGAGCTGACATCTTTGGCTCGCGAAAGCGGGATCGAACTACCTGTCGCTTCGATTTTCCAGGCGCCGACGCTGTGCGACATGGCGCTAGCTGCAGTCCCCGAGGCAAGGGCTACAGCCCATTTACAACGATTCAGCTTGCTGCCGAGTGGTGAAGTTGACAACATTATACGCCAGGTCAGACATAAGTGTGCTTTGCACGACTCTCAGGAAATTGAGGATGTCTATCCATGCTCAGCACTCCAGGAGGGTCTCATGGGCCTGGCTATCAAAGATAGGGGGTCGTACCTTACTCAGCGTGCTTTCTTACTCCCAAGCGACATTGACAAGGAGAGATTCAAGAAGGCATGGGAGCAAACAGTCAGATCATGCGCAAACTTAAGGACCAGGGTCATTATGGTTGGGAGCCTGTCGCTCCAGGTCGTAATCGAAAATGATGTTCGCTGGGAGCAACCTGATAGCTCTGACGACCCTTCATCATACTGCGCAGGCGTCGAAGCCGCTTACGGATCTCCGCTCTGTCTCTATGCATTGGTTCGAAAGACGGGCACCGCGGAACACTATTTTGTTCTGAGCATACATCATGCGATATATGACGGCTGGACCGTACGCCTTATGATGGACGTCCTGCATCGTGCATATGAGGGAGAAACAGCCCCCCCTCTGCAGCCATTCTCCGGATTCATCAACTTTACTGAGTCGATGGATGCTGAAGCTGCTGGCGACTATTGGCGCTCGCAGCTGCGCGATGCTAAACGAGCAGTGTTCCCTCCCGCTGCCTCTGTACTGACATCGACCGTCGAGGCCAAATTGAGCAAGGTGACTTGTCATCTCAAGAGGCGGATCGCCCTGCCTCACTCCACGGCCGGTTCGATAACGAAAGCATCTATCTTGCGGGCCACATGGGCCATTCTCCTGGCACGTTACTGCGATACCGACGATATATGCTTTGGCGTGACTATATCGGGCCGACAGGCATCAATACCAGGTCTGGAGGTAATGGCCGGCCCTACCATCGCTACGGTTCCAGTCCGTGTACGCATCAATCCCCGTCAGTCTGTCGCAGCATTTCTGCAAGCCGTCCAGGCTCAAGCGTCAGAGATGATTCGCTACGAGCAGCTCGGGCTGCGCAACATCTCCAGACTGAGTCAGGACGCTCGCGACTGCTGCGACTTCACCAGCCGACTGATTATACAACCTTCTGCCCAGCTTGGCCCTCGTAAGGGTGCCTCCGAGATCCTGCAAGTCACAGGCCTCGTGGACGAGGCCATTGACCTCTTGTCAAATGACCCTCTTCTGGTCCAACTCGGACTTTGCGGCGATGAGATTGACCTTATGATGACTTATGACTTGAATGTGCTTGCCGAGCGCGAAGTAGAAGCGTTATCCCAGCAGTTTGAGCATGTTGCTAAGCAACTTGCTTCTCAAGGAGAAGAGTCATTGGACAGTATCTCCGTCGCTGGGCCGTGGGATTTGGCACAGACGGAGCTCTGGAACAGTGAGATAGAAGTCGAAAACGTCCAGGCCTGCATCCACGACTTGATCGCGGAGCAGGTAAAGCGAAGCCCAGATCACGATGCCATCTACTCGACGAAGCGTACCATGACGTACTTGGAACTTGACAAACTCTCAACTCTGTTTGCTTGCCACCTATCTAAACTCGGCGTTGGCCTCGAGACAGTTGTTCCCTTCTGCTTCGAAAAGTCCATCTGGACTATTGTGGCCATGGTGGGCATTTTGAAGGCTGGGGGCGTGTTTCTACCACTGGATCCTTCAAACCCTTTCGCGCGCCGGAAGGGCTTGGTCGAAGATGTTGGGGCTCACATCGTCGTTGTTTCGCCCCTACAAGAAGCTTCATGCGAGAGTCTCGCTGAGAAAACCGTCGTTCTATCAGAAGAATTTCTTCTTCAGCTCTCCACGTCTCCAGACTACCAAAGCGTTGTGATGCGTCCTGTGTCGCCCTTCAACAGCGCATACATCTTTTTCACGTCTGGCTCGACCGGCAAGCCAAAGGGCATTCTTCTCCACCACTCCGCCGTGTCGCTGAGTCTGGTGGCTCACGCCAAGCTATTTGACATTGGCGAGGAGACTCGAGTGCTGGAGTTTGCGCATTACGTCTTTGATGTGAACATATTCAACATTCTTGGCTCGTTGATCTCTGGATGTACGATCTGCGTGCCGACGGAGGAAGAACGTCTATACACCACGGCCGCATTCATGGAGCAGGCTCGGGTCAACCTGGCGTGCTTTGCGCCCTCATTCGCGAGAACTATCAGTCCACACCAAGTTCCGAGCCTCAAAAAGATGGTCCTTGGCGGTGAAGCACTGGCAAAGGACGTGCAAGAGATGTGGTGCGGGCGAGTGAAGCTGTTCAATGCCTACGGCCCGACTGAAGCAGCTATAAGCTGCACGGCATTTATCGTTGAGAGCACCTCTTCCGCATCGAACATCATTGGCAAATGCTTCACCTGCGACTGTTATGTCGTGGATCCAGACAATCACCATCGTCTGACGCCGATCGGCTGTGTCGGAGAGCTCATCGTACACGGGCATAATATAGCACGAGGCTATGTAAACAACGAAAAGGCCACGCGAGCTGTTTTCCTTGACTCGGTGGATTTTCTGCCCAAGAGGCAGCGCGAAGACACTCGCAAGTTTTACAAGACTGGAGATTTGGTGCGATATACCCCAGATGGGAATCTCTTCTATCTCGGTCGCAAAGACACGCAGGTTAAGGTTCGTGGTCGACGAATTGAGATTGGCGAGATTGAGGCAACGCTGAAGATAGCCCTGCCTGATGCCTCCCACGTCGCTGTTGACCTCATTCATCTTGAGACTCGCGAGGCATTGGTTGCCTTTATCTGTTTCCCCGCCGATGAGATTGCCGAGGATGTGGAAGGGCGAAAGGAAGACGGTGATCTGGAACCAGTACTCGCGATGAGTGCTGCGTTTCAGAACGCTTTTCTAAAAGCCGTCATTGAGTTGAAAATCGTTCTTCCGTTCTACATGGTGCCGTCCATCTTCATCCCCATGCGTTCTTTTCCGTTCCTCTCGTCACTAAAGCTGGATCGGAAAAAACTACGAGCCATACTTCAGCAGCTGACATCCAAACAACTTTTCTCATTCTCCCTTTCAAGCAGGGAAAAGATACCAGCGTCCACACCCATGGAACTAACGATCAGGGATCTGTGGTCAGAAGTCCTCAAAGTCAAGCCTGAGGACATAGGAAAGCATGACAGCTTTCTCCAAATTGGCGGTGATTCGATCAGCGCCATCCATTTGGCATCACTCGCTCAGGAACATGGCATAGACATCACCGTCGCGAGAATCTTTGAAGTACCTCAACTGGATCGCCTTGCGACCATTGTCAAAAGAATTGCGGGCACTAATGATGAGAGTTTCCAGACGGAGCCATTCAATCTGCTTCCAAGGCTTGCGGTGGATAACATATTAGCAGAGGTCCGTCAGCAATGCGATATATCTGCTACGCAGGCCATCGAGGATGTGTTTCCATGCACACCCCTCCAAGAGGGTCTCATGGCTCTGGCTGAGAGGAAGCCTGGGTCCTACATCGCCAAGCAGATCTACCGAGTCCCAGACCACATCGAAATAGGACGTTTCAAAGCGGCATGGGACACTACAATCAAAGTGTGTGGCAATTTCCGGACACGAATTGCTTGGATTGAGGGATCTTCCTTCCAAGTCTTGTTGGAAAGCTTGTCAAATTGGGAAGCGACCAAACGTGCCTCTCCTCGCGCAGTCTTGGCAGACATGGAGCATCGCCCAATGCGGTACGGCTCGTCTCTGTGCCGATACGCTCTTGCTGAAGAGAATGGCGGCGTTTACTTTGTCGTGATGATGCACCATGCTATCTTTGACGGATGGACCATCAATATTGCGCTGACTGTGCTGTATCGGGCGTACCATGCTCAAAACTTCCCTCCCCTAGTTCCATATGCCAACTTTGTCAAGCATACAAGCATCCTGGACGCCGGAGCAGCAACCGAGTACTGGGCCGCACAACTTGACGGCGCTGAGAAGGCTACGTTCCCTGCTTTGCAAGGTGGCCGCTCTCCTGGTCGCACGATGCTGGTAAAGAAGCACATTCCATTAGACGGAGGAGCAAACACGTCAATAACAAAAGCATCCATTCTTCGTGCAGCTTGGGCTATAGTCCTCGCACGGTATTGCAACACTCATGACATCTGCTTCGGCGCGACAGTGGCAGGCCGCTTGGCCCCCATCAACGGAGTCTCGAACATGGCTGGGCCAACTATCTCCACAGTGCCGGTGCGAGTCCGACTAAACGGCCGCCAGCCTGTCTCGAGTTTCTTGCAAGACGTCCAAACCCAGTCCTCAGAAATGGTAGCTTTTGAGCAATTCGGGCTACAAAGGATCACAAAGATCAGCGCCTCTGCGAAAGCAGCTTGCGACTTCACCAGCCTCTTCCTTGTTCAACCATCTCACCAGAATCAGACTATTGGGGCTGGTAGCGATGCGATTTTGGAGCATCTTGAGTTCGAAGAGCTTATGACACTCGAGTCAGCAGATAGTTACTTCAACTTTCCGCTGGTTCTTCAAGGTCACCTGCATGATGACCATGCCGAGCTGCATATAAGCTACCAGTCAAACGTTTTGACCGAATTTCAGATCGAAGCACTGGCAAACCACTTCAACAACGTTGTCCAGCAGCTTCTGCTTCAAGAAGAAGGACCGCTTTACAGTGTCTCAGTCTCAGGGGCCTGGGATCTACAGAATGTTACGCGACTGCATAGCATCAACCTACGAGGAGAAGAGACAGACGTACAAGATCTCTTATCTGTGCAAATTAGGCTATCGCCCAACAGCAAGTTTTGGATTGTTGAGCCTGACGATCCTCGAAAGTTGACTCCAGTTGGATGCCTGGGTGAGCTTGTGATCCAAGGGCCTGGGCCTGCTCAGAGCCAGGCAGCTGGTGATGGTGCAATCAATGTCTCATCGCTCGGTATGGTTGAGTGGCTGGCTTCGGCAGACAACCAGTCGTCACAAATGTACAAGACTGGGCATGTGGCGCGATACGAAACTGACGGTACAATTATGCTGCTTGGAAAATCTAGCTCTCGAGTTAATTACCACAGCCACCACCTACAGTTGGAAGACGTCGAAAAACACATCATGCAAGTATGCCCTGACATACAGCATGTGGTAGCAGATGTGCTTCGGTTGGACTCCAACGACTCACTGGTTGCATTCATTAGCCTGCCTGCCAACGAGTCAGACGTTTCTGATTTGGTGCTGACACCGGACGCACGAATTCGGGGACTCATGCTCACAATTTACCATAGCTTAGAGGAATCAGTGCCCTTGTATATGGTCCCAGACGCCATTATACCACTGCGGCGAATACCATTTGAAGCGCCGACAAAGCCAGACTTGAATGCTCTTCACGCTCTGGCCAAGACATTGTCTCCTACGCAGCTATCATTCTGCTCGCCTCACAGCCGAAGCAAGCTCAGTGCATCAACTACCATGGAACTCAAGTTGAGAGCGCTATGGGCCCAAGTTCTCGGCCTAGAAGCAGAAGATATCAGCACAGATGATAGCTTCCTACAAATCGGCGGTGACTCGATTAGTGCCATCCATTTGGTATCCCTGGCTCAAAAGCAAAGCGTAAATCTGACTGTGCCCATGGTATTCAAGAGCCCTCATCTTAGGAGTATGGCCGAGTCTGCTGCTACAAACAAGGCCGAGACGATTTTCCAAGCACAGCCATTCAGCTTATTTGATGCCTCTGAGACTGACGCATTGAAGTCCTGTATACAGAGCCAGTGCGGCCTTGCTGATACTTGCGCGATTGAGGATGCGTACCCATGCACCACATTGCAGGAGGGCCTCATGGCTCTGACAGTTAAGCAGCCAGGATCCTACATCAGCAGGACCGTCTACCGCATTGCCAAGCACGTGAATATTGAGCAATTCAAGCTTGCGTGGGAACATACCACCACCGTCTGCACCAATCTTCGAACAAGAATTGCACTAGTATCCGGCCGCTCCTTTCAAGCCATAATCAAGGGTGCGGCGGAGTGGGATGCAAACGCAGACAACGTGGAAATTGGCTACGGCTTGCCCCTTTGTCGGTATGCGCTCACGACAGATGAACACGGAAACCATGCGTTTTCGTTGATTATGCACCACGCCATCTACGACGCTTGGAGTATGCAGTTAGTGCTGGACACGTTCACAAGGGCCTACCACGGAGATGAATTGCTTCGCTTGCAGTCCTTCGCCGGGTTCATCAAGTATACACTGTCTCTCAACCACGCAGCCGCAGCTCACTACTGGACGAAACAGCTTGACCAGGCTACTAGAGCGACCTTTCCGCCGGCGAAGTCACCCAGCTCTGAGCCGCAACACGTCGCCACGCGCCTCTTGACGCATGAAATCGCAATTCCTCAAGTCACCGACACGTCTATTACAAAGGCAACCATTGTCCGAGCGGCATGGACGCTTGTATTGGCCAGGTATTGCGAGACGGACGACGTCTGCTTCGGCACCACAGTCTCTGGCCGCCAGGCCCCCGTTTCGGGCCTCGATCAAATGGCTGGTCCTATGATTGCTACAATTCCGGTTCGCGTCCGTCTCAACCGAGTCCAGTCCGTCACTGCATTCCTTGAGACATTGCAAAGCCAGGCGTCTGAGGCTGTTGCATACGAACAATTTGGCCTGCAGAACATCTCTAAACTTAGCCTTGAGGCCAAGAGCGCCTGCGATTTCTCAAGTTTGCTGATTGTCCAGCCGACCAAGGTCGGCGAGGCAGGCACATCAAAGGACGCTCTCTTGTTGCCGTTCGATTCTGATTCGGCGATGGGACAAGACGCCGTGCAAAACTTCTTCAACTACCCTCTGGTTCTCCAAGTTTTCATCTCAGAGAATGACATTGAGCTGCTCTTTGCATACGACCCCGAGGTCCTTCCTGAGAGACAGGTTGAAGCAGTATCACACCAACTTGAACATGTCGTGCAGCAACTTACACAGACCAACACGGTACTTGGGGACATTTCCTTAGTTGGCCCACGGGACGTCGAGCACGCTGTCCGATCAAATAGGTTGCAAGAAGCCACCAACTCATGCACGCACTGGTTGATCAATAATCAGGTACAGTCCAGACCAAGTGATCCTGCTGTCAACTCGTGGGACCGTGACCTTACGTACGCCGAGTTGGGAATGCTTGCTTCTCGATTAGCTATGAGGCTACAAGAGTTTGGTGTCGGCCCCGAAACACTTGTGCCGGTGTGCTTTCCCAAGTCTGCGTGGGCCATTGTCGCCATGGTTGCAGTTCAATTTGCCGGAGGGGCTTTTGTGCCTTTGGATCCAAATGCGCCGAAAAGGAGGCTGCAAAGCATCGTTGAAGAGACGAAACCACCTCTGATTCTCGCAGCGCCGGCATGTTTTAACTCTTTGCAATCGTTGGGAGTCAGCATCATACCCGTGGATGAAGAGTCCCTGCATGCGCTGCGTCGCTCACCAGAGCAGCTGGGATCTGAAACAAGCCCTGAGGACCTCAGCGTCACCTTGTTCACGTCTGGCAGCACAGGCAAGCCCAAAGGCGTGATGCTACCACACAAGAGCATATGTTCCTCCGCGAACGCATACGGGTCCCGAATGGGAATTGGACCAGGAACCAGGGTCTTCCAGTTCTCCGCTCACACGTTTGACGTAGCTGTTTTAGATATACTCGTCACGCTAATCCGCGGCGGATGCATCTGCGTGCCGTCGGACGAAGCTCGGCTTCATGATCTTGCAGGCGCCATCAACGCAACCAAGGCCAATTGGGTCTTTCTGACGCCAACAGTCGCCGATCTTCTCAATCCAGATAATGTGCCGGAGTTAAAGACACTTTGCCTCGGTGGCGAAGCCGTCGGCGAAGGGGTGGTACGTCGTTGGAAGGACGCCGTTCAGCTATACGGCGGCTACGGCCCTGCTGAATCCTCAATCTGCTCTTGGACCTCTGATCTTTCCAACTGCAGCCGGCCGACTAATATTGGACGGCCGCTTTCAAGCGCTTTCTGGGTCGTCGAGCCATCGAACGTGAAGCGGCTTGTCCCGATCGGATGCGTTGGTGAGCTGGTAGTCCAAGGCCCGCTGCTGGCGCGTGGATACCTCAACGCCGATGAAGCTGCAGACTCAAACTGGTTGGAAACCGTCGACTGGTTTCCGGGGGATGTCCCAAATAGAGCCTACTGCACAGGGGATTTGGTACGCCGCAACGCTGACGGGACATTTGACTACGTTGGCCGCAAGGACTCGCAAGTCAAATACCATGGCCAGCGCATGGAGCCAGGGGAGATTGAATATCACATCTCTGCTGCCCTTGATAATGTGGAACACGTCGTCGTCGACGTTATTCGGCACGGTACATCCGAGTCGCTTGCTGCTTTCGTCAGTTTCGGCGAGATGGCCGACCAAAGGAGCCTGTCTGGCGCTGGCGCTGTTTTGACCGAGTTCCTGCCGGCGCCAATGATTCCTCAATACTTCATCCCGGTCGATGCGATGCCGGTTATGGTATCCGGGAAGCTGGACAGACTGGCTTTGCGAAGGAAAGCTACGGCCCTGAACCCCAACGATCTCCTTTCATACGGCAGCAGTCAGCGATCGGCCTTTCGCAATTGTTCGACGGAGCTAGAGGCCGCTATTCGCGTACACTGGTCCCATGTTCTTGATATACCAGAAACGTCCATAGGTGTTGATGACAATTTCTACCACCTTGGAGGCGACTCCATCAGGATCGTCACCCTGGCTCAGCGGATTCTCAGCGCATACGGCGTAACGCTGGGCCTGTCGCTCATCAATAGCAAAAGCACCACCATTTCTTCGATGGCCAAGCTGATTGAAACTACGCAAGCCGGCGTAGAGTGGCAAGAGGCCCCGTCAGTGGACTTGACGGCGGAGTTCTCATCCATGGTGAACGATGCATGGAACCTCCGGAACTTGGTCGAGCGCCCCATCACGCGAATGCCCGAAAGGGCAACAGTCTTCCTTACGGGAGCTACGGGATATCTCGGTACCGATATTCTTCGACAGCTCTTACGGTCCAATTCAGTAGAGTTGGTAGTTGCTCTAGTGCGAGCAAAGTCACCGCAGCATGGCATGGACAGAGTACAGAAAACAGCAGAGGTTGCTGACTGGTGGCAGCCCGACGACATGCATAAACTGGAACTCTGGAGGGGTGATCTAGGCGAGCCCCAACTCGGACTTGATAAGGAGCAACTTGACCGACTCCGAGGCCATTCCAGCCGGCATGCCAATATCGACGCCATCATCCACAACGGTGCTGTCGTCAATTGGAACGCTGACTACGACAAGCTCCGGGGACCAAACGTCGACTCAACCACAGCCCTCCTCCGGATCGTGGCATCCTCGCCCACATACCCCAAGTTTGTGTACATCTCCGGGGGGCTCAAAGAAACCGACAGAGACTCATTTGGAACCCTCGCCGAGAAGCTTTCCGGCAGCAGCGGCTACGCGCAGACAAAGATTATGGCAGAGCGCGTCGTCCTCGAAATTGCCTCCCGACTGCCTGCCAACCAGAACCGCATTTCAGTCGTGAAGCCTGGCTTAATCATCGGCACAGCGGAGAAGGGCGTCGCAAACATAGATGACTTCCTCTGGCGGGCTGTCGCAACGGGAGTTGCACTGCAGGCGGCACCAATCGATGGGGACGATGGCTGGCTACAAGTTGCCGAGGTAGACCATGTTGCTTCCACAATCACCAGGCAAATATTTGCCCACAACAGTGTCCCTGCAATGGTGGACATGCTAGACGGTGTGTACACGTCCCAGTTCTGGAAGATGGTCGGCCAAGAGTTGGCAATTGGATTCTCAGCGCTGCCTTTAGAGGAGTGGCTGCAGCGTGCAACCAAGCAGATGAACGAAGTGGGCGAGAATCACCCGCTCTGGGCAGCCCGACACTTCCTCACCAACCAAGACACGCCGTTGCAGCGCCCAGTGGGATATCAAGATTCGCAGAAATTGCTCGATGCAGTTCGTAGCAACGTGCGGTATCTTTCGAGTATTGGCTTCATTCGGCGGGAGGCTGCGGAGTTGGGCAACGTCGAAGGGAGATCCATTGGTCGTTCTAAGCTTGAGAGGGAGATATAGTTACACGTCCTTAAGTTGATGCCTATTTTCATACTAATTTTTAATGGATTGCCGCCCATGACGATGTATTTCGTGCGTCATGAGCAAATACTGAATTTATCTCGATGTCCGGCGTTTTGGCGAGCACTTCGAGCCTATTCATTCACGACTGGCACTCGCATTTCTCTGGGCTAGACCTGACACTGGCATCGCCCATATTTGGCTGGAGAATTGGCTCTAATACCTATAACATATAGGAATATGCATGAAGGCCTTCTGCGAGCATCCAATCGCTACCTTTGGGCAATGGTGTGGAGGTTCAGGGTAGCGCGCATGCATGTGCGACTAAACCACGCCAGAGCCAACGCATTAAGTCAAGCGGACGCGTCAGCAACACCAAGGAAAAGGTCCGAGGACTGGTTGAATTCAAGGTCTTTGGGTTCTAAGTTCCAGCTAAGTGTAAAAAGCCTAAAAAGGCAGCCAAACTTGGACCGTGGCCTCACCTGCCAATCGTCCCCCCAGCCTTCCTTGTACACCCAGCCGCCTTGGCCCACCAGCAGCAATGACGACGCCCAGACGCTGTTGACTGTCGACCGTCAGCACACCAGCCCGTGCAAGGGCTACATGCAGATCCATGGCACAGTCAAGAGCTAAAACGCTCGCGTGAGCTTCGAGCCTAAGCGAATGCGATGGCTTCCTCATTGATGGCGTCCGTGTCTTGTTATTAGGAAGCGTCCTCAACCGTCCCCCCTAGGTCGAGGCATCGACAACTCTCAACAAGAGCGACGGATCTTCCCAGCTTTCAACCACTAAATTAAGTGCCTATGAGAGTCCCCTGCGCCAACCCTGCTCCAGCCATGGATGGCTTCTCCGTCACGTCCCTCACATGCCTCTGCTCCTCCATCGCCAACCGGGCGGCCTCCAGCGCGGGCGAGCTCGACAGTCTTGGAGACGCACGCCCGAAATCCATTGTCAACCTCGGCGAGCACATTCGCCAGATCAACTGCGAGGCAGCGAAGCTCGAGCAGGCGCTGGAACGGGCGACAATCATCTCGCAGCAGCTGCAGCATATGTTGAGCCAGGCCCTCGAATCTGGCGATGCGACAACGGGCCGACTGCACAAGCAGGCCATGCGATTACAGGCTGACACCTTGGACACTGTTGACGAAGACTACATAGCGGCGTATGGCCACTTCCTGGCGACGTACAGCCGGCTATTTGAGCACTTCGGTGAGGTGCTTTCCATGTGAGATCTATTCACACCTTACAGTCAAACATGTGGCAAAGGAAGTGAGTTTAACCCTGTATCAACAGCAACGATGGAGCACAGCAAGACGCCCGTCTCGATTCGACAGAGGGTCAAGAGGTGCTCCAAGAAGCCTTCATGGCCTTCAGCGTCGCCCCGACAGCAGAAAGCATCCTGCTAGACGGCGGCAAAGCCCCAGATCAGAGCAACCTGCCGCTCCGGCCCCAGACCCAACCCGACGCCGACGAACCACCACCCAGCTACGCCGCGGCGCCCGCCTCCTGCTCCTCCGATGCTCCCCAGGCTGGACCGTCTTCCGGTGGCGGCTTCTCCTTTACCAGACCCTTCAAAGCCCTCGCCGCCAGCTTTGGCTCCAAGCCGGAGCCCCTCGTCTCGGCGCTCTGCCAGGCCATCATCCAAGGTGACACCGCGCTGGTCAGCGGCCTCATTGCACAGGGCGCCAGCGTCAACGGCCGCGACGAAAAGGGCCGCACGCCGTTGCAGTGCGCCGTCGCCGCTGACCAGGACAAGGCCGCGCTCTTGCTGCTCGCGGCGGGCGCCAGCGCCAAAGGCTGCGGCCGCTGGTCTGGCGCGCCGCCGCTCTTCCAGGCCGCGAGCGTGGGCAGCTTGCGCGTGGCACAGATGCTGCTTGACTACGGCGCCGGGGTCAACGAGAAGAGCGCCAGCGGGGAACCGTATTTCGTCGGCGCCTGCGCGCGTGGCAACCTGGCGGGCATCAACTTCTTGCTGAGCAATGGTGCAGGGGCTGCATGCCAGAGTATCACGGGACGCTCTGTGCTCGTGCAAGCCGTCATCAAAGGCAATACTGAGCTCGCCAAGCTGCTGCTCGACTACGGCGCCGACGCCAACGGCTCAGACATCACGGGCAGCCGACTCCTCGCGCTGGCGACGGCCAAGCCCGGGCTCGCGCTCGCGCAGCTGCTCCTCGATTACGGGGCGACGCCCGACACCAATACCCTCTACGGCACCTCGGTGCTCGCCAACGCCATCGCCCACCGGCGGTTCGACGTGGCGCGGCTGTTGCTCGACCGCGGCGCCAACGGCGACAAAGCGGATCTCACTGGGCAACCGCTGCTCACCTGCGTCGTCAGGGACGTCATCATGAAAGGCCCCGAGAAATTGGACCTTGCGCGGCGACTTCTCGAGAACGGCGCACCGGCCAACACAGAGAACATGATGTGGAGCCCGCTGATGCAGGCGCTGGTGCGGCAGGATGAGCCCATGGTGAGGCTGCTGAGAGAGTACGGGGCTGAGGTCAACGCCCTGGCAGCGGCGAGCGTCGCGAACTTTGCGAAGGCGATGGGCCGGCCTGACGTTGTAGAGCTGCTGGGTTTGGGGTCATCGGCCTCAGCTGGTGGTCGTGCGGGCCCATCGGGTGGTGGAGGTGCAGGCCGTGCAGAGTCGCCGCCGCCAGGGTACGATGCGACGGTGCGGTCGTGATGGCCATCTGGGTGGCGGGGAATGCTCAGAGAAACGACCCATTGTATTTACATCCGCTCCGTTTTCTATATATGTGTACCGTAATGCATGATATCATGAAAGCCCAAATCAACAACGTCTAGAAGCACAGACACCACATGTCTATCACAGCCGCAGGATCTCTCGTAGCCACCACACGTGAATGCGCGAATCGGTCGTCAACTCGGGGTGGAAGCTCATGCCCAGCACGTTACCCTGCCGCACGGCGATGATGTCCCCTGAGTCGTCCTTGGTGCTGGCCTGCGACACGCCCGCCTTCATTTTGTCGACGCGACCGGGCAGCTTCGCCAGGACGCTGACGCCGCTACCCTTCAAGTTGCCGTCGTTGGCCGGCTGCAACACCTCCTCGACTACTGGCGCGCGGATGAAGACGCAGGGAAAGGGCGCCGCACCGTCGCCGAGAAAGGGCAACCGCAGGGCCTCTTCGAAGCTCTCGATCTGGCGGCCGAAGTGGTTGCGGTGAACGCGCACGCCGAGCCCGCCGATGAGTTCCTGGCCGCCCTTTTTGGTGGCGTTGGCCTGCTCGGAGAGGAGGATGAGGCCGGCGCAGGTGCCCCAGGTGGGCTTCTTGAAGACTCTGATATCTCGTCAGCAACATGAACCTCTTGAAAGCAGCGCTCGCGCGCCACACGACGGGATGACGACGATGATGTAGTCACACGGGCGTGACTCACTTGACAAACTCTCTCAGCGGCTCCAGCAGCCCCGACTGGGCGGCCACAAAGGAGATGGTGGTGCTCTCGCCACCGGGGATGATGAGGCCGTCGCAGCGCGCCAGCTCAGCGGGAGTGCGCACCTCGACGGCTTCGACGCGTGCGCCGCCCGCCGCCGCGATCTGCTCGGCAGCCTTGCGGACGAGGCTGACGTGCTCGGCGAAGCCGCCCTGCAGCGCCAGCACGCCGATGATGAGCGTCGTGGCCGCCGACGCACCGTTGGCGGCCGGGGCGAGGCGCGAGTGGGCGGTCATGAGGGCGGCGAGGGTCGGGGTGATGATGCGTGAAGAAAAGACAGGCGACGGAGTATTGTACAGCAGTGAGCAGCGTATCTTTTCAGACGATTGTGCCGTTGGAGTCGTTGCCTATCTTCGATATCGACCTGCGAGTCTCTCAGTGACCATGGCAAAAAAAGGCCGGGAGTGGGTCGGAGACGTCGCGGCGGCTCCGGGCTCGGAACGCCACCCCCCCAAGTTCCGCCTACGAGTACGCCTACGAATGAGCACAGGCGCTGCGAGTACCAAGACATGCAAGACCTACAGCTAATCATGGGACGGCGGCAGCCAGTAATGCGGAATCGCCAAGTCCAGCAGCGCCCTCCTGCAGCCAGGACCCAACACGCGCAGTAGCGCCACCCCGGTGCCCTTGGCGAATCGACGCCTCAGCTTATTGGGGAACTTGCGCCGGAGCCGCTGCAGGCGGGATTTGTGACTTGTCAGGGCGCGCCCACTGGGGCCCGATTGTCTGGGGTATCGCAGCCAGCCTGTCTCAGTGATACGAGGTCCCTGGCGGCGACACGTGCTGCCACGGGACGCGGAGTCTCAACGGCACCGGGGGACCGCCTGGACGGATTACATCTGATCCTCTTTGACTTCAAGATGGACTTGCTGGAGCCTCGTTTCCTCGCTGAGAGCGCTTCCGCATCCCGTTCCGTATGGCTTCGGGGAGCGCTCGCTGGGTCGCGCCGAGCAGCCACCAGCGCAGCCCGCGGAAACGTAATCGTGCGCAAATAGTCGGGCGCCCTTTGGATGACAGTCGCCAAATCAAGACAAAGACGGGCGACATCTTGCACACGAGACGAGACCCGTGGGTTCCCCGCTCCGTACTAAGAGGTTCCCGCCGTCTTGGTTTGTCACATGGCCTCCGGGCTACTGCTGTGTCATTGCGGAATAGGCTCGTCAAGAAGCATTCGTACCGTACCGCTGGCTGCACTTGCGGCCTGTGCCGGTAGTCTGAAGGCGACGAGCCGGGGAAGCAAAGCTGGCCGGACCAACTGCCGCAGGCCCAGGGCCAAGCCAAACGGCATCGCCAAGCGAGAACCGCGCGTATCCGATCGCCCTGTCCAATATCCGCCCGTCGATGGTGATGATCGCCTTCGAATTCAGGCGTCTGTCGACATCGAGCAATTCCGCAGCCGCCCTCCGCGGTCTCCCGATGCTGGCCGGCTCACCACGCCATCGCCAGCCAATCAGCGACCGCCAACCCGCGGCGCGCGGCCTAGACCGGCCGGGGTCGCTGGAGCCGCCGTTCATATTTTTTTCCTCACCAACAAGCGTTGGTGTCATGGATCCGCGCTGCTGATGGTGGGATGGAGGGGAAGCGTGAGAGAGGGGGAGGGGAAAACCCGACGCCGAGGGGCAGAAGGCGCGAGAAAAAAATCGGGCTGGCCTCCGTTGTCGCATGTTCGTCCACCTCTTCTGTCGTGACAGCCGCAATCCTCTCGACTCGACTGCCTGTTGACTCATTGCCGCATTCTCTTGCCCTTGTGCATCGCTGTTGACGAGCCTCGAGTGTGTATCAAGGATCCCATCCCGACAGATAACCCGCACGCCGCCATCCACCCTCCCTCCACTCGACGCTTTTCCTCCTCCACCTCCTCCTCGCGTCAACTCTTCCTCTCTCCACCCTCTCTCCATACACGACTCTACTCTCTCCAAAGCCTTGCTTCCTCTCCCACAGACATCATGGCCAACGACACCTCTGCCAACGGCAACGGCGATGCCGGCTCCTCCAAGTCGTCTTTCGCCGTCAAGGCCGGCCTTGCGCAGATGCTCAAGGGCGGCGTCATCATGGACGTGACCGACGCTAAGCAGGCTCGCATCGCCGAGGAGGCCGGCGCCTGCGCCGTCATGGCCCTCGAGCGCGTCCCCGCCGACATCCGCAAGGACGGCGGCGTCGCCCGCATGTCGGACCCGGCCATGATCAAGGAGATCCAGGCCGCCGTCACCATCCCCGTCATGGCCAAGGCCCGCATCGGCCACTTTGTCGAGTGCCAGATCCTCGAGGCCCTCGGCGTCGACTACATCGACGAGAGCGAGGTGCTGACCCCGGCCGACGACGAGAGCCACGTCGAGAAGAGCACCTTCAGCGCGCCCTTTGTCTGCGGCTGCCGCAACCTGGGCGAGGCGCTGCGCCGCATTGCCGAGGGCGCCGCCATGATCCGCACCAAGGGCGAGGCCGGCACCGGCGACGTCGTCGAGGCCGTTCGCCACATGAAGACGGTCAACAAGCAGATTGCCCAGGCCAAGGCCGCGCTCGCCGAGGGCGGCGTCATCCGCATTCGCGAGCTCGCCCGTCAGCTCGAGGTCGACGCTACCCTGCTGCAGGAGACGGCCGAGCTGGGCCGCCTGCCCGTCGTAAACTTCGCCGCTGGTGGCGTTGCGACACCCGCCGACGCCGCCCTCATGATGCAGCTCGGCTGCGACGGCGTCTTTGTCGGCAGCGGCATCTTCAAGTCGGGCGACCCGTCCAAGCGCGCCAAGGCCATTGTCAAGGCCGTGACTCACTTCAAGGATGCCAACGTCCTAGCCGAGTGCAGCACCGGCCTGGGTGAGGCCATGGTGGGCATCAACTGCGACAGCATGAAGCCCGAGGAGAAGCTGGCCGGCCGTGGCTGGTAGATGTTGTTGTTTCCCTGTAGCGGGGGACGACCGACTTCCAATAAGTTGAGCTTGTCAACCACGCTTCATGTCGCGCGACATTGCTCTTTTGGGTCGACAGGCGTTTTCGGGACTTTTTGACGGTTCCTTTTCGACAAGGCCTTTCAGCATGTGAAGCAGAAAAGTCGGGCTGCCACGCGCAGCCGGCGGAGCGAAGGGACGGAGGAATGGCTGGGGGGACGCATTTTGTAGCTCAAAGGCTAGCCATCGGCGCGCAGCCAACATCCATGGAAGAAGCAATGAATAAATACCCGAGCAGCGACATTTGCCCGCGAGACACATTCAGCCCTTTCGTATGTCGTGCAAGACGAGATGGGATGGGATGTCGTGGCTCTAATAAATATGCGAGGAGGGCCGGCCTGCGCTGCGCTTGGCACGCTCGAGTTGCCGGCCGGCAAAAAAAGAGGCCCCTGCCCTTGCAGCCACTGGGCCCCGTCGCTCTCTTAGTTGCCGGAACTTGGAACACAGCTCGCGACTCGGCAACGGTGGAAGCGATCCCCACGAAGCCTGCGGTCCTGCGGCGCCTCGCTACCATGCTTTCGGATGCCATGGCGGCTGCGGGACTGCGTCGTTGCGTGATGGCTTTTGATGAAGCTGGGGCGAGGTTCCACACGGCAGTGGCTGGCCTGGCGGGAGGTGTGCGTCGGCCACTGTCGTGCTGTGAAAAGCAAAAAAAGGCATCGTTTCTGCTTCCATGAGGTCGTCTTATGAGGCAGAGCTGTTGGAGCTACCAGACGCTGTTTCAGGAGCGGGCTCCGAGTCACCATTTGCGCCGTAAGAGAAGCAAGCACTCGTAGATCCGGCTGCGGATCTTGCTCTTGCGGCGACACGCCCGGCACGTTCCCAGCTGTCAAAGGGTGCTTTAACATGGTTCGTCCGTTGTTGCAAGCCCCCTGCTCTTGAAACTTCTTGCCCCAAAGGCAGCTCGCTTTTGTTGGCTTGGCAGGGTTGCATTTGAGGTTGCAGTATGCAGTCGGTGGGGCCATCGATCGGAGGCCCATCGTCTCATTGTCGGGCCCATCAGGGCGGTTGGCTGGTCGCTATCCTGTGCAGATGCATGTCGGGGTATACTTCTGCTCTAGTTTTTCTTTTGATCGCTCACTTGTACCAGCACAAATTTCTCGGCTTGTCCTGTCGAGGCAACTGTGGACCGATTGGAGTTTGCATTCCTGGGATTATCGAGCACGTCGGCCGCTGCTCATTGGGGCTTGCTTGTCCGGTCGACATCAATTCTTACGATAATTATTCGTCCTTCTCTTCTTCTTCCCTCTGGCCCCTTAGGCCATTGTTCATCATGTTATGTCGATCAAAGACACGCTTTGTTTTGTGTTATTGGATTCGGTCGGTCGCTTCTCGATCGGTCGGTCAAACTGTCGTTGTTCTTCGTCTTTTCGCTCGTCGACATATCTCGTTCCTTCGCCTTGTGTTTTGCTTATACCAGCTTACTTCATGTTATTGAATCGGAGGCGTTGCTCTCCGAGGAAGTCCCGCTGGACTTGTTCGATGGGCCGGTCGCTACTCGCCGTTTTGGGGATCATCTTTTTGGTATGCATTCGTCCGTCCATTTGGACTCGTTTTCTCTTCTATCGCCCAAGGGCTCTTATTATGTACCACTCGAGGGTAATCGTCGGGAAGTCTTTGTGCATGATGTGCCTTCAATGGACTTGTCGATCGTATGCCGCGTGTCGTCTTATTTATTCAAAGGTCTGTTATCCGCATCTTCGCGTATCCTGTCCAACACCAGTGTAGTTGTTCGATCGGGAGGCTGTCCGCACAGCACTGTTCTACCTGTAATATCCGCGACTCTTTACGCCAGAGACATTGACTTGCCATCACATAGCAGCACAGAGCGGGTGCGCCTGCAGACAACGTGTTAGCTGTAGTTCTTTCGGCAATTGCTCATACACAATTGTAGCTTCTTCTTCAGCATGGCCTCCTTCAGACTTGATTGCTGCAAAGCTGGAAATTCTGCAGCGTAAGTCGATCCAGCGCCAAAACATCTGCAAACAGGATCGCAATAGAGTGTACAGACGATAGTCTGGTACTGGGGGTGCTCTTGCAAGCATGAGCTTGAGATGTCAAGCTTGTCTCCTGTTGTTTGAGATGGCTTGTTTCAACTGGCTCGTTTGCGTTCCGGAAAGCTCGATGAACTTCGGTGCGGTGCATGGAGAGCAGGGAAGCACTCTTCAGGTGGACAAACAAAGGGCCACAGGTCGAAGATGCGTCTCCAAACTCAGTGCACGAGGCCCCTTATGACCTTGTGTGGAGTTGGCCACGTACGTTGCTTCTGGAGGTGGGAAAGCCAGGTAGGAAGAGCGACCAGTATTTAGTCTAAATTACGAAGTCAGTGGGAAAGGAGCAGATGTAGAAATAGTGACAAGCTCGCACGTGAAATTGTAAAGTGTTAGGCTGTTGGACCCATGCATTCGCCCTCGGTCGCGTTTGCAATAGCGAGTCGGCAGGAGGCGAGTCCAGTGTGTCTAGGCAAGTACCCGTGTGAGAAATGCGCACATCAACGGCTTGAATATTGACAGAAGACACTTCTTTGATGTTGATATCCCCTTGAATAGGAGTTGGCAGGAGTTTGATGCAGTGTGGATAATCAAATACCTTCCTGAACGTTGTCAGGAGAAGCCAAATGACAACAAGAGGGCATCAAATGCGCTGGCCTGAATTTTCACAACATTCTCCCGATAGGCTCTGACAAGTTTTGTCTGTGCAACACTTCCACACATCTATTGGTCCTGGGTTCCTTCCGTAACATCAAACCGGCCAATAGCTGACTGCTAAAGTACAGCCCCTGTTCCTTCTATGGTTCAATGCATGTGCGCTCGGCTGGTTCTAACGACCTCGCGACAGCCAGCTACACTTGTCAGAAGATGCGGGACAACTTCAAGACTGAGCGACGTTTTGCTCGGAGGAATACTCGTTGTTTTATTCTGAATGCCCGGCCAAGTGCTGGCGCTACGTAGCTGCTCAGTTCAACCTCCGCTAGGCTTAGCACGAGTCCAACGTGTTCTTGCAGGCTTGAATACTATGCTCTACTAGTCTGCGTCTCTTATGGCTGCTGCAAATGGCCTGAGACCACCGAACTGACAACGAAAATGGATATATGTGCCGCGAGAACCTTCCAAGTCGTGGATGCTAACCGCTGCGAGGAAGGGGGCTGGCTGCAAACGATGACCAAAGGCACGCTTTTTGCAACAAACTCCTCAAAATGTTACGAAAGCTTTACTGAAAACAGCTCTGAATATTTCGGGTGCGGTTTTTAATCCGAGAGAAGGGGAGTCGAGAGGTCAGAGGTGGCAGACGTTGAATAAGCCAGCTCTGATCGGAACCACAGCGTAAAGAGTACATACCACAACTTACAGGTAATCAAGGAATACGAAGCACCAGGTCAGCTCCGTGATGGCTACGAGGGAACAAATCCTTGCTTGGACCGATTGCAGGTGCAGCTGTCGATGTCTCTCTGAAGATCCGTTGCAGCTGCGAGTCAGAACATACCGTCTGGTATCATAGCGTCGCCCCTAATCTCTACAACGACACTGTAGATTGGACTGAGCGCATTTGCCGATTGAGCTAGACGAAAGCCGCATATTCTTCCTGACAGTAGCGTGCAGTATCATCGGTAGGTTTCCATGCAACATATTGGCATCTTAGTGCAATGGCTAGAACAACACCGGAGAGAAGGAACATGATGCTATGGCACCCTGAGGTCTGCTCAAAGTACAGAGGTTTATGTTACAAGTAAATATCGGCGTACCGACGCAGAATTGAGCCCACCTTTGCGCTGGCTAATGTTCACTTTGTTAATACGTTGCTCACTGGAGCACAAATGCACAGAAGTGACATGGATCGGCAAACCTTCCGCCGTTTCAATGACACCTGTGGTGAAGGATCAGTAAGTCAAACTTCGAGGATTGATCAACGAAGCCTGGACGCAAAACTCGGTGCAAACGGAGACGTTCCAAAGATAACGGCGCCTCGTTGAGACGGGCAGTGGAAATTGATTCAGATCGAAACAATTATGCGCAGTCTCCGTCGCCTCTCAACTCAGCACGTGCGCCATGGTCAAGCTGCGATTGGCGCCTGACTAAGCATTATCGGCCAAAGTCTGTTTCAGCTGGCAGCTGTGGACGGCGATGTTCCTGGTAGCAGCCGCAGCTTTCGACATGACCCTCGCCGTCGCGGGGCCCTCCCTAAATGCCTGGCACCGGGCATATTTACTGCATGGAACGGCAGACTTCACAAATATTTCGGGCCCATCTGAATGATTTGAGCGACCCATGCCGAGGCGACGTAAACCCAATTCGGCCGATTGGCGTATATCGTGCCGGAGTCACCGGAAAGCAAGTTTTGCGACCGGGCACAATAGCCTCAAGAATCATTGGTTATAGGCAGTAGCGTAGGTGAGCGACCATGACACGCGAAGTAGTTACAGTCAAGTACAGCTGAAAATCCCATCGATTTTAGAAGATGCAATGAGTTTCACGAAAGACTGAACTCCTGAAGGGACAAATAGAGCAAGGGGGAAAGGGCAATGCATAGGGAAAGTACTGCAGGGTGAAGCTGACAAGCCAGGTCATATGGCCAAGATCATCGCCCTAACGATAAAGACGTCTCAATGACAGGATTTCGTACAGGATTTCGTACAGGATTTCGTACAATTAACCGTGTTCGGTTTAGTGTCTCGTACTCGCAACTTTAAGAAGCGCCACCGCTTGCGAAGGTCATCACACATTGGTACGAAGGGGCCAGAATTGCTCTTTGCCCCATTAATTTCCTAACGCAGGTTTTACCGGTCAGGTCAGCTCCTCGGCCATGGCCAGTTTGCGCATATCCATGTAAGTGTATAGGGGACTTTAGCCTGGTGAGGTTTTGATATATACCTATCGTTATCCTTCTTCCAGATATGGCGAGGAGTCGGGTCCCCCTCGTCTTGCATTCCCCATCGCTGTCCGCGCAATACGATGTTGCGCGTCATCTGGGCGCAGCGGCGCTTCTTTCTCGTCGCTGTCGCCTTGCTGGTGTTGTTAATCTGCATCGTGCCGACCTATGTTCTCCTGGCCGAGTCCAGGGGCCTCGCAGCTTTCAATGGCCTTGGAACAGTTATCAAGAGCAGCGGCAAAAGGCCAGCCAGCAAAGACCTGCCGACGGAATTTTCGGACTGGCAGAAGCCTGAAGATATAAAGAAAATAATGGGCCTGGTTTTCTACGGCAGGCGTCAGACGGTATCGATTCTAGATTGTTATTTAAAGGTTTGTGAATGGGCGCCCGATTGTGTGTCTTTCATAGTCCTCTTGGGACATCCTGCTGACTGCGAGCCCAGCGCAACTTGGCGAAGAATGGTGGCTTGCTGGACGGAGTGATTTGGCTCGAGCGCACCTCGAATGCAAATGACCTTGCCCTTCTGGACAAGATTATCGAGAGCGAACCCGATTATTTTAGACGAAAGGTCGACACCAGCGAGGGCGGCTACGCCAGCGCATACGACGAGATCGAGGACGATATCATGTACATCAAGATAGACGACGACATAGTATGTGAGACTGCGCTCGCCCGCGCATACCTTGGAGTTATATGCTCTGAATCGACTGGTCCCTTCAGGAATGCGGCGGCTAACCCACGCAGGTATATATCGAAGACACGGCGATTCCTTCTATTGTTCGAACCAAGGCCGAGCGCCCCGATTTCTACACTGTCTCGGCCAACATCGTCAATCAGCCGCTGATCAGCTGGATACACTGGAGCCTTGGAGCTATCAAGCCTTACCTTCCAGAGATTGATAAGGAATACACGGAGCCTAAGCGCGGCCACCCCATGGATTGGCGCCTGTCCCACCTGCCAGCCTGGGATGGACCAGATGACTTTGAGGTGGAAAACTGGACATCTCCAGACTACAAGAAACACCGGTGGCTGCCAATATTCGCAAAAGTCGGTCACAACTCGAGTAAAACGCCCATCGAGATGACTGAGTACGATCCGTTCGGCCCGGGCCTGTCGCTGTGGCAAATTGGAGCGCAGCAGCACTACAGCCTGCTGGAAAATCTAGAGAAAAATGAACTGTGGAGATACAAGTTTCATATATGGGACTTTCAGTATCGGCGTATGGGCATACAGTTCATAGCCATGATGGGAAGAGACATTAACATAGCCAAGCCAATCTTCTGGGACGATGAGGGATACTTTTCAACCGACATGCCCATGAAACTCGGCCGACGTAAGTTTTCCAGTTCTACTGATGTCCCTTCTGGTTTCTGAGTTGAACCAAAACCTATCATTTTTTACTCGCCTAGTACAGCTTCGTCTTAGCACAAGTATTCTAACCATTGTACAGACGCGGTGGCAGATGGCAGGGGTGTCGTGGCTCACTACAGCTTTTCCCCCCAGGCCAGCGAAGGAGGGATGAATACGACGGATGTTTTGGACAGATATCGGTCGTTTGCATTGGAAAATATTTGCAACGGCCCAATGCTGTGGACATCGGAGGAGGATGATACCCATGGATGAGGAGAGCTTCACGTGGTAAGCTTGAAAGGCACCCACGATTCAAATTCGGAAATTTGATCATGGTCAGCTGCAATACGTCTGGTTTTTTTTACAATGTCCAAAGAGTGCGTCCTCAGCAGCGTTGTCTAAAGTAGATCAATGAATCAATGAATAGCGCAAATTTCTGCACATTACTCACCAAAACTGCAGCATCACTATCCTGAAAAGACGGTGTGTTCGACGTGGGCTCCTAATTTGCCCCTCTTCGGACCATACCAAAAGAGATTGCCGGCAATGAGCTGGCGTTGCGCACCGCATCTTGAGAAACGGAAAGTAGGAGCGGCCTGCGGTGTGTCCCATGCAAAGTAAAGTAATCAAGGCTGAGAAATCATCTTCAATGACACAAAACCAGTGCTTCGAAGGTCCCTGAAACAACCCCTTCCACCAAGTCATTCCCGCCACCATACAATTCCTTCCTTTCGGTAGACTCTGGTGCGCTATTCGACCCGTTTTCGTGACACTCAGGCAGAAATTAGCCAGATGCCCAGAAAGTAAAGGCAAAACAAAGTACAGCGAGTCGTATTGTCATCAGACTCTGTATGAAGAACTGCTCTCAAGTGATTCTATGATGCAGAAGCGCTCCTGCATCGGAGCAGCCCTTGTCGGACGTGTTCGTCGATGGGAAGAAGCATGGGATGATCATGTGCATAGCAACAAAGAAAAAAGAAATGTTCAACTTCCCTGAAGGTGATCGGATGCTAGTGAAGCATCCAAAGGCTTGCGGCCCCATGGGGGAAAAAGATGTTGAAGACATAGACAGTGCGCCATCAAGAAGAACAAATAATTGGCTGATTAGCACCCGTTATGGTCCTGTGCTCGGCGTAAACCTCATTGCAACGGAAATACCTGGACTGCCGAGTTGAAAAGGAGTTGACAGACATACATGATCGTCTCTGACCCGTGAAGAGTAATGTTGATCCGTGGATTTCAGCCTTTCTCACTCAAGGCTGTACCCAAGACTCGCATCAGTATCATCCTGTGCTCACAAAAACGAAACATGGCAAACATTGTCTCAACTCTTTCCTCCTGTGGCGGACCCAGGTGTTTTAACCGCCCAGATCTTTACGTGTAATTGGCCGAAGACTCAGCTTGTGCAAGAAAAGGGGCAAGATATGTGTCCCACCAGCCTCCCATTGTATATGTGCTCGCCGTTACTCAAGTGATCGGTCTGTCGGTCGGTGGTGGATGGTAACGGTCGGCGGTGGATGGTAACCGTCGGCGAATGCGTCCGGTGCCCGATGTTGGCTCCCTGAGAAAAAGTCAACAAACAAAGAGACAATGCTTGACACTCTTCAACTCGAGGTCGTCACACTTAATGAACTATGAAATTAGGAAGGGGTCTGCAAAGAGTGAGAGAGCCTACCTGAAGCCTCACCCGCCCTGCACTTGCAATTCCCGACCTAGAGGAAGACAAGAAGTCATTATGTGTTCCTGGAGAGGAAAGGACATACCTGAAGTGCCTCTCAGCCACCCACTGACCGCTCGATCTTGGATAGAAGCAGGGTACCCCGTCAAGAAACAGGAGCGCCATGCCCTCGCGGTCAAAATGCAACAAATGTTCACGACAGCAGCAACGCTTCAGAAAACGCAGCAGATCCGCGACGAAATAGTCGCACAAGCCTCGACAGCTGACAACCCCTTCTGGAAGCACCTCTGCCGACGTTTCAGAAAGTTAGTCAGACAGCCAGATCCAAGCAAGCCAATCGAGGCATTCATCAAGGACCTCCCAACACATTATCCCCAAGAGAAACCAGCACAGGGCAAACGAAGGACATCTGGTGGCAACCCGAGCACCTTGCTAGACCCGAACAAGCATTAGCAAGTGTGGGTGAAAGGACGGACGTACCTGAGTGTGCCTCCCACCCACCCAGCGGCTTTATTCTTTGAAAGGAAAAAACAATGTTAGCAAGAGAGAGTCACTCACCTGATTACCTTCCGCCCGACCAATTCTCATCTGTAGTGGAAAAGGAAATAATTAGCCAGCGCTCGTGAATTAGGGATACTTACCTGATTTGCCATCCACCCGCCCAATAGTGACTCTTCGGAAGAGCACAGCTGGCAGATATGGTGAGGGCCTGGCTCAGTTGCCGCCTCTCACGATTTGCTGAGATGGCTGGAGATCTGCAATGAAAAATCAGCATCATATTCATCAACAAAGAAGATATTCGATGCCACCCGCCCGCCCCGCGCTGAAGAATGACAAGCCTGTTGAAGAGAGAAGTCAGCAAAAGTTCAGGGAGCGGGGAGGATGCACCTTGAATGCCTGCCACCCGCCCGTGAAAGATTTAGAAGTAAATCATGAGATGAAAACGTCAGCAATTTTCACACAAAGAGACAATCAACGATTAAAAGGTGTGAGTATATACTTGTAGCTGCCCACTCCTTCACCAAGTGGTGGACTGCACTGGACCACTGGCCGGTATTGATTGACCAAGATGAGGGGAATGGGCAGAATGGCAATCTGGTAGTCCAGAAAAATGACAGCAGCACCTGTAGCGTCAAACAGCAAAGCAATTGATTACATTGAGTAAAAAGGATCGTCGCGGCAAAGCGTGATAACCTGGACTGGGCCCACGGAGGCCATCGCTTCCTGCTGCGAAACAATTTGTAATCATGTAGGGATTGGGGGGCTTGGGCGAGGTAATCAAAGGTCAATATCACGATTTACTGACTGGATCAGACTTTTAAAGGTTTTCTCCTCATGGCAACTGCCCTTCGAGAATCCAAGTTGTGTCATCACGTCCAGTAGTGTAGCGAGCCCCAGAGCGCACAAAACGTCAGCCAAAAGGGAAGGGGGTAGAGAAGCACGTACCTGGATCCCACTAACCCACCCAAAAGGCAGGAAAAGAAAAGCCCGAGACCATGTGAGAGCTTGCATCGAAAGGTTAGCACAAACGGTCTGTCAAGGGAAGTTGGCAGAGAAACTCGGCCTTGGATAGAGTCAATTGCCATCAGCTAAAACTCTTCTACGGAAGACAAGGTCAGCTTGATGAGAGATTCGTCGAGGAGCGAAATCAAACACTCGAACACTTATCTGTTGTCCTTTGTATCTTCTAGCCATTGACAATGGTACCTAGGAAACTTAGCGAAGGGAATGACAGTTGACTTCAAGAGAAGTCAGCGAAAGAGGTCACTCACCACAGCCGAAGTGCTCATGTTCGGAAGAGATGTCGGAGGTCAAGAAGACTGAGAGGCATGGAAAAAAACCTGCACTGAAGTTAGCTGGGTCCCAAAGAATCAAGACGAAGGAGATGCTCGATTAGTAGTCGTAGCTCGAAGAGAGCCACAACCTTGCCGAAGCGGCAGAGTTCGATTTGCAGAGGTCGAAGTGACATCTTGACATCTTGACGTTGAAGTACGAAAGGTTTGAGAGGATCTGCAGTCAAGTCAGTCAGGTGCCAAAAGTTGAAGGCAAATGGGATGCTTGTTGAGTGTCCATGACTTCAGGCAAGTCATGGCTGCGTCTTAGGCAAGTGGATCGCAGAGGTCGAGTACAAAGCTTGACTTGCGAAGTGAAAGGTCAATGTGGAAGGCAGGGAAACTTGAGAAGATCTGCAGTGAAGTCAGCCATATCTTTAGGGATCAAGGAAAAGGGGATGCTTATGTGTGTTGGCATGGGCAAGGCCAGCCATGAGTGTCGAAGTTGAAGTCCAAAGTCGAGTTAAAGAAGTCAAGGTGGAGGTGACGATGGGAAGAGGGAAAAGAGAAGGAAGGAGAGAAAATGTGGTCGGGTATAAATAGCTGGGCCGTGGACGAGGAGTGATTGAGCAAGTGCACAGTCACTGGCAGAGCAACTGTAGGCTAAGCCAGCGAGAACCAATGGGAAATTGGAACAATCCGTCACCAAAATGAACAGGAGCACTCAGTCACTGTTAAGATTCACTCGTTGACCGCTTCGAGAGGTCCAATGAGGAGCCTTCGTTGTTGCTGATCCCTGCGGTAATGATGCAGAGGCACTCACGCCATGTTCAAAGGGTGGTTCCGTATGCTCGCGTGACTAAACTTCGTGAAGTTACTTGGCTTTGACCCCTGTCCATTGACCGGAAGTCACTCCGGGGATTCTGTCAGTTGCGGTTACCTTCTAGGCCAGCGTGGGGGTTGACCCTATCAGGGGCAAAGGGGGTGTGGCTATTGTGCCTGAGTGAATTCCCGCGAGACTGAGTGGTGTTCTTGACGTGGTTGTATTATCATTCAGTCTCTTCTGCGCGCCTGGCCGCCCGCTGTGGCAACAGCCCGCGACTACCACCGTAAATAATCACGTACGAAATCTCCAACGGTCCCTTCACTGTGGTATCACCGCCCTTGCTTTTGATTTTGTTCCATGTACTACCGAAGTCTTTTCAAGATGCTCCAAATTCCTTGCATTGCAACATCGCGTTGCGTTGCACTAGGCCATTGGAAGAGTGCCAAAGACCAGAGACAGAACACGCAGAGTAGCTGCTGGATGCCTTGAAGGCGTGGAGTGCATGTTGCCCCAGAGTCAGGACCTTCCGCCCCAGTTTGCGTGTCATTGTGAACCATTTTGAACGCGCCTTGACACTCAAAGACTCTAGTCGTGCTGAGCATCAGGCTAGAAAGCAAGGCCTTGAAGTTTGTCTGTGAGCCCCCGTGAAGGCCAGACCATGCTCGTATACGAAACACTCTATCCCTCTGGAGACTGTGTCGTCTCGCGATTTATAAAATTGCTGAAGTATAGATGGAGTAAAGTTGAAGGATAGAGCCAGTAAATTGGTACCTTGCTACTTGATATTACACGACTTCAACACGACTGCGTGGCTTGAAACGCTCTGCTGTGTCTGTGGGTTTGAAAGAATGGTTTCCAGATACCACTTGGTTTCCCTGCACGGACTTCTCGCCAAGCTGCTTCCAGAGTGACTTGAAATATTCTCCTCGCTGCCAAAATGCCCAAGAGCACAAAAGCCGACGAGTTTGACAGGTTCTGTAATCCTCGATCGGCAATGTGGACCCGGCGTAACATTCGTGTCGTGATTCGGGATTGAAAGAGGAAAAGACAGGCTGAGTTTTGTAGAGCTTTTAATCGAATCTGATTATCGTCGCAGCGGATCTACTCGTCGTGGGCTCGTAGGGCTTGGGGGCCGTTAGACGTATTTGATAGTGGGCAAATACCTGCAATCTTCCAGAATGCGGAGGGACTTACAAAAATCTGCCATCTCGTATGCCGACTTCAGTAGGTCAGTTACACACAGCGAAGGCGGCGATAAAGATCGGTTCTTGTGCAGGCATGATTAGTGCGACTCTTACGAAAACTCTGCAATGCTGGTTCGTGGTGGGAGAAGTTCGTTGCGAGGAAACGCCTGTCCCAGGGGTGAATTGGTGGGACTTGGTTGGCAGCATGCGACTGCAGAGTTGCGAGTGATCTCTCAGGGGCCAAAGTCCGTTAGGCCTCTGAACTGCGTTGGAAGCTGTTGGGATGAGAATACTTCACAACATTGAGATAATATGATGATCATCGTGCCGTTAAGGCATTCAACAGCCGCAGAGGCAGTAAGACGTTTTCCAGAAAAGAAGAGTAAAGCTCAAATTTTCTGCTTGCTGAGGTACGATAATACGGTCGAGAGCATGCTTGCCATGGGTAGGACATGCTCTCAGCAATTCGCCATACCTCCCAACCACGCAGGGGACAAGAAATACGCAGCCGAGCAGAACATAGAGAAGCTTCAAAACAACGCCACAGTAGTGGTCTATTCTTTGTGTCTGAAGACAGGCTCCAGGCATACCCGCCTGCTCCTTCTTGTTCTTTCCCCAGGCACTGTCCTGATGCAAACACACTCGCTCAATGCTGATCTACGGGTGACTTCGAAAATTCTGCGAGCATCAGAATCCTGGCAAGGGAATGATGACGCAAGAGAGGGACGGTTTGCCAGGGTGGGGGTGCCAAGGGGGTGCCTGCAGTGACGCATGACCAGACTGCTGTCGGACGCCCCCCGTGGGCTCTTCACCCCATGAGTGACTGTTCATTGAGTGAATGCCAGCAGCCATTGGAAAGCTGTGGAAAAAGGCAGACTGGGTACTAGGCAAAAGGTGCCTGACGTTGTAATGCTTGGCAAATGCAGGTGATTGTGGAAGTCAAATCTTCGGGCATCTAGGGGGGAAGGCAATTTTCCCCTCAGAAGTATACGAGTCGAAAGACGCGGAAAGGACTCGAGTTGGCAATACGCCAGATTTTACCCGAATTGTAGCCAATGGTGAACTGGGCTGGGCTTCCGGACGTTTAGGGGACCAAAAGGGAAATGGCAAACGGTCGCTCTCTTTTCTGCGGCCTCAAATGCACATGGTACAGTCGAATGGGGGCGAGATTGCAAGTTACGAGGCTATGTGGGAATCGTCGTTTCCAAACATGGATCTTCCGTGACGATCCTCGGGAAATACAAACCTATGGCCCAAGACCCAAAGCGGGCCAAGGGTACCACTCTGAGGGCCAGCTCGCGTGGATCAAGCTGGCCTGGCACACAGGCTCTACCTCGCTTCAGCAAGTGACGGCAGGCAACAGGGGTCGACCTTGTAATGACTTGGTGCCGGCCTCCCCCATGGATTGGGGTGACTGACAGCCGCCAAGTTAGGATTTGGAACTATTGCAGCAAGTCATGCTGACAGATGTAAATATTCGTTCGTGGAAGGCAGATTCGCGTTATTGGAGAAGGTCTCGAATGTCCAGTCTGGGGCTGGTGAAAGGCTCGAATTGCATAAAGTCGTAGTTATTGTTCCTGCCTCTTCCTTAGTCTGGAACCAAAGCTGGATGCAAGCCGCCGTAGGTGGGAAGCAGGTTAGTTGACTTCCCTGGCCAAAGTGTGACCCAGTGGGGACAGAGGAAAGACAGGAGCTTTTCCCTGGCTGTCAAGCTTGCAGTTCCATCACTTGACGGCCGACGATAAATGGATAATTTGATCGAAACATGCCAACTGCATCACAGCGTTCGGGCAAATTGTCACTTTGTCCATGTCCATGGCAGGCCTGTCGGGTAGAAAGAGCGCGAAAAAACAAACCCCTGGCGGACTTTGGTTTATCCACCTCAACTCCGTGGCTGGCTGCCATGTCGTACAAACGCCTCCTTATGGTACACGCACATTTTTGGCCACCACAGTGGAGGATCCTCCCTTGTCCTGCTGTTTAGAGCCGTATATGGTCTCTTTGGTGGTGCCAAGAGCACTTCAGTAATCGCAGTGCCTCCAGGTTCAGCTTCATTTTCAAATACAGCAAGCCCAAGCCTCTCGCCATCAACACTCGCCGACCTGCCGCCATCGCTACCTTTGGAAGCTCTTAAAATCCATCAAATAAATGATCTTGACCCTGAGAGATAAGATATCCTCTGATTCGGTCTCCCGCCTCTCAGGTTCTGGCGGAACCTGGTGGCTGGAGATGGCGAGCGTGTGGAATGCAAGCAAGAACGAACATGAATGTCCGTCTCCCAACCCGACTTGTGAGTTCTCCTTCCAGAATAAGACTATTTTACTACTGTTGGGGCTTTTCAACCTTGTGGAAGGGCATCCAAGCCTGTCTTTCAGCCCGCGCCCGCTCACCACGGCGTCAAATTCTGAAGACCCCGAACGCCTATGGCTACTACGAACAAACGAACTCTTCTACCAGACATTATGTTCCTTTAGGAACCCTCGCAATCTAGGCCGCCACTGGATCCCAAAGGGCTCCCAAAGATCTGAACATCGTCCTCTTGTGACCCCTGAGCACCTATAAAGTGTCAGCTAACGTTTGACTGTTACAGCAAAGCGATGACCCGAATACCGAATCGATAGAAACGAGCAGCAATACGGCGGTCAATATCACGAGTCTAATAATTCGAGAAATCAGAACACGTCGAGCCGAACTGAATACGCGACGGCAGGATGCGGGACTAGTGCGAAGAGTGGCCGCAGCACAAACGCATGAGCTTGGCTTCGTCTGAATCATCACAATTCTTCTGCTGAGTCGAGCTACACTAAATGTCATACTATACTACGCCACAAATGGGTTTGCTAAGCTTGCCGCGTTCCGTCTTTCTCGCAACTCTACATCAGCAGCGGCCCTTGTCCTCTACGTCGATGCTACTACAGAGATGGTCCGGAATCCACCACCATGCCCTGCATGCTCCCTTCCCGCCGCCACTGCTGGAGGGCCTCGTCGAATGCAATCGGGCCCAGCGGATAAGCGGCACCGCGCATGGCCTTCATTAGCTCTGCCTGCGACTGGCGGCCCATGGCCCCCTCATTGTTCATGTAGCTGGGCCCACAGACGCCCACGGGGGCCATCCACGCAGACCGCATAAGGATCTGCATTGACCAGGCTTGCTCGCTCTCGGGCGTTGCCTCAACGGTCACCAGCTCCGGCCTTGCGGCGCGCTTAAAGGCCTCAGAGAGCACGTGGGCTGCGTGCCTAGCGAGATTGTCCTGCGAAAAGACCCAGTTAGGGGAGACGCCGACTTGAGCCGGCCCGGTGAGCAGCAAGTTGGGAAACGAGTTCGTGAATATGCCGTGGAGGGTCGCGGGTCCGTCGTCGAGCCACTTGCTAGACAAGGAGAGGCCATCTCTACCCGTGATGGTTGCATTAGACATCTTGGCCGGCTCTGCCATGTCCACTGTAGGAGCACGGTATCCGGTGCTGAAAATGAGAACGTCCAGCCCGTACTCTTTGCCCCCAGCAACGAGACCAGTAGTCGTCACTTTTTCGATGCCTTTGCCGTCGGTGTCGACCAGCGTGACGTGATGGAGATTGAAAGTCTGCAAATAATCATCGTGGAAGCACGGCCGTTTGCACCAAGACGGGTACCACGCCTTCAGTGCCTCTGCCGTCTTCTTGTCCTTGGTGACAACATCGTCGACTCGCTTCCTCAGACGCTCCATTCGCGGAGCATCCAGGGACAGGGCCTTTTCGATCAGCGCTGGGACCTCTTGCATGTCCACCGGCTGCGCGTGGAGTCCGCCGATGAGGTGTTTGTACGTGTCAATTTCGGACCATCCATCGCCGACCATATTCTCCTTGACCGGGTGCCCGCATATGACGCTGTTCCAATTCTCGTTGCGCGCCCTCCACCACCCTTTTTTGGATGTCATCTCTTTCCACTCCCCAGGATCCGTCTCTCTCTGTCCACGCTCGTCCACAGCCGATGCCGTTCGCTGGAAAACGAAGACCTGGTCAGCCCACTCGGCGAGGTGAGGCACACATTGCACCGCTGTGGCCCCTGTGCCAACGATGCCGACCTTCTTGCCCTCGAGGCCGGAGAGCCGCGGCTCTTCTGGCGAGCCGCCGGTGACACCATAGTCCCAGCGGCCGGTGTGCATCATGGGACCCTTGAAGTCTTCTACGCCGGGAATCTTGGGTGCCTTGGGGTGGTTCAAGACTCCATTTGCGAGGATAGTAAAGTGAGCTTTCACAGTCATGTTGATGGCCTCTTCTCGAGGGCCACGGTGTTGGGTCATGGCAATGTTCCACCGTCGGGTGGCCTCATCCCACTCGCAAGACCGGACCTCAGTGCGGAACGCTGCCTTGTCCGACAGGTCGTATCTCTTTGCAATACTCTCGGCATACTGACGAAGCTCAGATCCATAAGAGAAGCGGTGCTTAGGCATGTAACCAGTCTCCTCTAGCAGCGGCATGTAGATGGAGCTCTCGACATCGCACATTAGCCCCGGGTAACGATTCCAGTACCAAGTGCCGCCAAAGCCTCCCGCAGCGTCGATGATTCGAAAGTCTTCGGGCTTGAAGCCAGCCTCAATAAGGCGAACTGCGGATAGGAGACCAGCATAGCCAGCGCCGAGGATGAGAAACCTGACATCGTTCCCATCCTTGAGGCTAGACTGCTGGGCGTTGAGGGCCTCGTGGTCGACCCAGGGGTCCTCTGCGAGTTTGCTGAGGCGGCTCGACTGCGACAGGCCGAGTTCGACGTATTGGGCGTTGCCATCGGTGCGGATACGCTTGTTCTTTTCGTCGTCGTATTTCTTAGTGAGGACAGCCGAATCGGGCCCTGTGCTGCTGGCCTCTGCTGGTGCGTTGTTTACTGTCATGGCGAAGGATGGGACCTGACACGGAAGAATTATGGTGGCAACGAGGACGAGTCTGGTATTGGAAGCCTGTGTTATTATAGCAAAAAGGGCAGGGGCGACGTTTTATTGACGCTCATCTGCAAAGAGGCAAGGCAATGAGCTGCTGACTCCCTACGTACATGCAGCGTGCATGCAGGTAAGTTGCACGGTTCAAGACAAATCCTCCAGGACCATCGCCTGAGCCTATCGGATTGATCCCGCATGCTATGCTTCGGGCAAGTCCTTGCCGAAGTACGAATACGCACTGCGGAGTAAATGGCCTGCACTGGCTGGAAGGCCCGCTCAGTAATTATCTCGATCGTTTTGCCTGCGATTGGCCGGGACCCGACAACCAGCGTAGCCCTGTTGGTCAAGCCGTGTTGCTCCCCCTCATCACCGTCTGCAAGCTTGCCTTGCTATGGCAGCATTAAGCCCGACGATAAGGAGTATCGAACACCCCCTTGAGGTGAACCGAGTGTGAGTGAATGGGCATGTTGTTGTTGCTGCCAAGGGAAGTCTTACTCAAGAGCGCTGAATCTGTGTCAAACAACGTTACGGCATCGACAAATGGGGACGTTGCCGGGAGGCAGTCAACAAATATAAGGCTGCCTGATCCGAATGAGTACGAGTACGAACAAGAATGCGGAGAGCCGAGGATAATCTCGTCCGTCACGTCAAGGGCGCGCGTTGCATGCTGCAGAATGACTACGTCAGTGGACATTCAAGGGCGTCGAGTCAGCATAAGTTATCCATGCTTTTCACACGCGGCAGCGGAAGCCTCGAGGTCCGAAGCGATCCCCGCACCTGCTAACCAAATGGAACGCCCAGACGAGAATAATGGATGTGGTGATGCAGCTCTGCTGCGGACGGCCATGCATGCAGGGGCTGAGCTGGACAAGGGCAGCCAATTTCGCCGGCCCGCCGTTTGACTACCAGCCAGGCGTCCAGGATAGCCACTCGACTCTCAGCTCGGCTATGATGGAAACGAAAACATGGAACCTGGACTACAACCTTGGGGGGCCGATGATGGTCATCTGGCGACATTAGCAAATTGAGCGCCTCGGCAAGCCCCAGCGCACTGACCAGTCCTGCGGGATTTGAACGAGGCCGTTGCTCGGAGCGTGGAGAACGGTTCAGCTGCCCGCCATCGGCATCTTCATGCTCAGGCATGGCAGTTCCTTTTTCTCATAAAAGCCGCCGAGCTCTGCAGATTCTGTAAAGTGCGATACCCATCTGCCACTTTTTTCTTTGGCATGGCATCGTCAATGTCCAGCCAAACAATAGCACTAACAAAGCGTGGTGCAACATCATTGTCTAACACAACAAGGTACTGCACCATTCCTGAAAGTCGCAATGGTCAAGGCCTACTTTGCTAGCTATCATCGCTCATCCAGCTTCTCTCTAAACAGGCCCCTCACAGCTTGACCACGATGCCTGTTGAACCCACTTCCGTCCCAGACTTTGATGACTTGCCCAAGGTCGAGGGCATGCCTCAAGGCTGTGCCTGGGGCGTCTTTGACCATGACGGCAAGAAGGATCTGCTCGGCACGCTCAACTTTCTTACGCCGACCGTCATGAAGGCGGCCGCCGCTGAAGTCAAGGACGGCGTCTCCATTTCTCTCAAGTATGACATATAAACAGAACAAGATTAATTCTCGCCAATATCTTGATCCTATCTTGACATTTGGCAGTGCTGATGCTAAAGCACAGCTGGCCTCTCAACTCCATGTCCAAGCTAGGCATCCCCGGCCGGAGAAAAGTAAAGCACAACATTCTTTACATCCCAGAGTCCATGGAGGACATCGGTGTCCCCAAGCACGCGAGCGGGTGGGATGACGAACTTGAGTTCAACACCCAGAGCAGCAGCCAGTGGGACTCCCTCTGCCACGTGCAGCACCTACCCTCTGGCCTCGCCTATAATGGTTTCAAGCCAGACAAGCAAAATCTGGCCGCAGATACGACTGCCGAGAATAAGATGCCCACGCTCGATCACTGGCACTCACACGGTGGCATCGTTGGCCGGGCCGTGCTGCTTGACTACAAGTTATACGCCGAAGAGAATGGCATCTCATTTCACCCCATGGCGGGCAACCGAATCAAGGTCGACCAGCTCGAGGCCTGCGCGAAATACTTCAAAGTCGAACTCCATCCGGGAGATGTGCTCCTCATTCGAACTGGCTGCACCGAAGCCCTCGACAGCGCCAATCTCGCGGACCCTCAACATCACGGCGGTGGCCTGATGAGCGGCCTCCACGGGTGCAAGGATACGGCAAGGTGGCTTTGGAACAAGAGATTTGCCGCCGTGGCCTCTGACTCGATTGCTCTCGAGGCAATCCCTCCATTGAAGCCCGATGGAACAATCGGCGACATAGCTTCCCTTGGTAGGAACCCTCCCACTTCTTTCTGGTTCGCACCTAACATCAACTACAGTCCTCCACCCTTACATGCTCAGCTTGTTTGGCATGCCCATCGGTGAGCTCTGGGATCTCAAGAAGCTCTCGCAGTATTGTAAGGAGGCGAACCGCCACTCGTTTATGATAACGTCGATTCCGCTCCACCATCCTTGCCTCATCGGCTCACCCCCCAACGCAATTGCCATCTTCTAGACAAGCAGAAGTAGTCTGAGGGGACATGTGACTAAGTCAGGCGGGAGACCAGCTTCTTGCCGCCCCTGAAATGGGACTACACATAGCCTCGAACGCTGAGAATCCGAATAGTCGTCGAATAGTCGCCTACGGACTCCGTTGCGTGCTGCAGTGCATTTCTTTTCCACTGCTAGATGATTTGTTTTGAGGCGACGACTCATGTCCTGCATGTTGTATCCCAACACAACAGCGGATCAAGGTATCTTATCGGTTGTTGATAGCACGTCAACTCCTGTGGCTGAGAATCGACTAATTCACTTCTTGTTTATATTCTCCTTACTGAGTCGCAGACTCGAGCATGGCACGAATGTTGACGAGAAATGGTTCACGAGAATCCGACACGACGAAATATACTCCTCAACTTCGCCTGATTTTGATATTTGCGTACAGATGGTCTGCCGACGCGACCGCAAAGGGAGACACCCGCGATCCCCTACAGCGCGCCAAAGACTAGCGGTAACGGCTTCAGGGGAAATTCCGCCAACAATCAGTTCTTATTCCTGCTGTGCTGTCACACCCTGGTGTTGTCTTTTCGAGATCAGGACCAAGTCACCATGGCATGCATCAAATCCGACAGCAAGGGGTATTCAGACGACTCGTATTCCGCTGATATTTCTCGGCGTCTGTTTTCTGGCTTAGTTTCCATAAATGAACGTTTTAATCGTTTCTCAAATCTTTGCCATCTCTCTTTACACTCGTACAGGGATCTTCTCTCCTCAAGGTCCTTGCCAACGCCCAACACCTCTGCCACCACACCTTGTGGATGTCAAGTTTGGACCAAACTGCAAATGCAGGCCCAAACGACTCGGTAAGAAGTCTGTCCGCTAGTCATACAAGGGTTGCCAAACCGCAAAAGGAAAGGGAAGCATGGGCTAGAGCAGACGAGGATTGCGCAGTAAGAGTACGAAAGGAAAGGAAGAAATATGGACAAGAATATGAGCAAGCCAGTACGCAGATTGCGCACGCGCTTTAAAGAATCGAAAAGCACTAGAACGGCCGCTTTTGCATCCAGCATACACTTACATGCGTGATACGCTTCATGGGGCGGGCTTCATAACATTCGCACCTCCGTAACAACGGCTCAAGGTTCCAAAACTTTCACGTAGTCGTAAGCATACAAGGCAAGGGGGAAAATAGCGAGCGCTGCAGCTTCAGAGCAGGCTAATGAGCGGACTGGCCCAAGTAACGTCACCAAAGCCGGTAAACGCAACCAATACACGCCAAGCATGCACGAAACAAAGCACAAGAAAGCACAAGATTAGAAAATAAGATAACAAGAGCAAATAAACTGTGAAATTGACTGATGACAATCCACCGGAGGACTACATTCTCCAACGCCAGTCGTAATCGAGACTCAAGAAAATCGAGAGCGTCAGGTCATGGAGTTAAGCAGAGCATGTTGAAAAATCATCTGACGTCAGAAATCAGTCCCAACGCCCCAACGTCTCATTAGGCGAGCCCGCCAAGGAGTGGGCTGCCAACAAAAACAGAACTGATGTCAAGAGAGCCCCCCCAAAGTCTGCGCTTGGGTCGGACTGATCCAGCCGGTCGTCAACGAGTCAAAGATTTGGCCAATTTACTACAGAATCTTGTCAGTGTCTGGTCTTACACTCTAAACAAGATCTGCCTGCCATACCTGGGGAGGGCCGGCAGGACCAGGGGGGCCAGGCGGTCCAGGGGGCCCCTGGAGACCAGGAGCCGGGCCGCCAAAGTGCTGAGGGCCGTACGGTCCGGGACCGCCATGGCCGGGCATGCCCATGTAGTGAGGCGGAGGGGGAGCAGGACGGTAGGGAGTACCCACGCCAGAGTTGTTCTGCGAGCGGCCCCAGCTGAGACGAACGCGAGAGTTGCCGATGGGGTAACCCTGCATCTGGTTGATGGCCATCTCAGCAGCATGGCGGTGCACAAACTGGACGAAGCCGCAGCCCTTGCCAGGAGGAATCTTGACGTAGGTGATCTCGCCGAATCCTTGGAAGAAAGAACGAAGCTCATCCTCGGTGACGTAGCCAGAAAGGCCACCAACGAAGACCGTAGTGTTGTTGGGGTCGGTGAACTGGTTCATTTGGGTGGCAGGATTGTAGCCGCCATACGGGAAACCAGCCTGCATGCCACCAGCCCACATCTGCTGCTGGGGCATGCCGCCGCCCATCATGGGTCCGGGCCCGCCCTGGGGACCACCAGGTCCACCGAATCCCTGGTTGCCACTGTTCTCCTTGTCAGCTGAAAGTTCCTGTGTCCTTAAAGATGAGCATGACATGACAAAACATACCGATTCTTAGGGGTGGCGGTAGAGATCCTCATAGGTCTGTTACCGCAGTACACACCCTGCATCTCGACAAGAGCGCGCTGCTGATCGTTCTCGTCGGAGAAGCGAACGAAGCCGTAGCCGCGGCTCTGGCCCGACATCGCATCCGTCATGATCTTGGCAGACTTGCAGGACGGGAAACGAGCCTGGAAAAGCGAGACAAGGACATACTCGTTGACCTCGGGGCCAAGGTCACCCACAAAGATGCTGTACTCGGGACCGCGGTCGTCGCTGCAGAAAAGCAGCATTAGCACATCGAGGCTTCGCAATCATTTAGAGCAGTGAAATCTCACCGTCGGTCAACAAGTCCACCGCCCGAAGCCCAGTTAAGCTTGAATTGGCGAGAGCTGTTGGGAACAGGAGTACCGTTCAGACCCAGAGCCTTGGTGGCAGCGTCAGGAGAGGTGAACTCGACGAAGCAGTAGCCAGCATTGCTAGAGTATCAAGTTAGTCACAATCCCATGAACCAGTCGGCAACGTGTCGGAGGATTTCTCACCCAGAGTTCTTGTCGCGAATGACCTTAACATTAACGGTTTCGCCGGCAGAAGAGAGGAAGACACCCTTGATAAAGTTCTCATCCATCCAAGGCTCAAGCTCACCCATCCTGTTTTGCCGTCAGCAAGCGTTTTCGTCTTTTTTGCAGGAATAATTGACGTACCAAAGGGTGGTCTTGGCCTGATCGGCGCTGCCAGGAGGCGCTGGGACAGCCGACATGTCAGGCGCAGGAGGGGTTCCGTTCTGGAAGTCCATTTTGCTGTAGCAATTTTGTCGTTAGTATTCGACAAGACACCGGCGTTGAAATTTGAGAGGCATATCGAGGAGATTGAGAAAAAATCTAAGACTCGCGCAAGCATCGATTGATCATCCTCCCCCTGAGCAACGGGATAGGCAAGGTCAAAGAGAAAAGCAGATATTGCAAGAAAAAGGTTTGCGAACTTGCGTCTCGTACTTCCCGGGGCAGCAAAAGGGGCAGAAAGGAGCCGAGTTGACATACCAGTATCGAGAGTCGTTCAAGGAACGTTACTAAGTTTTCGAGTGAGACCAAGAAGCTTGTCAACGGAATGCCGAGGACGAACGTTACGACAAGCGAAGTTTCTCGGGCGCTACAGCAAAGATGCTAGTTAGCAACTTGCGGCAACAATTTGAACAAAGCGACAGAGGTGGATGAGGTAGGACACGTGAAGGGGACGGTGTTGAAGAATTGGAGACAGATTCTTCGAGCCCCACTTGGGCTCACTGATTGGCCATTTGCCCTGTATTGTGCAGAGATGGTATGGCAACGAAATGAGGCGGCTATACCAGAGCCTTTCCAATTCATCACCGCAGGGTTTTGAGATAGCGCGCAACGTCTGGCTCAGAAGGCGAGGGGATTTCCCAGTGGCAAGCCAACACCGTCATTGGCAAGCCGCTTTTCGCAAAGATGACGGCGCGTAAAGTAAGGGTACCAAGATTGTTCGTCGAAATGGCGCAAGAATAGACATAAAGAGCAAAGGTGCTTACCGAGAAGTGAAATGTATGGAAGCCGTGGAGCTTGGGGAGCAAGATCCTTGAACTTTTTAGTTATCCTTAGATCTATTTCGCACCAATCAGCTCGTGACCATCAATCAAAGAAGACAAAGAATATTTACCTGTGCAACGCAGTTCTAGTCCCCAAAGGATGATGCTTTTGTCGAATCGAATCGAAATTCTGGAACGAATCGAGAAAGGCGGGTATCCAGACCTAATGCCGAGACTCCGAGAAGTAGTCGAAAGACAAGAATTTGTCAAGACGCCGACACGCCGCTTTTGAAGCCGCAAGAGAAGGGATCGAAGTAGTCCGCCTGTGGCAAGTGCAACGAAAGGCAACAGTGTCGAAACGGTGACTGTCTAGCCGATGTTTGATGCGGTATATTCGCTTAAGATCGTGAAGTGAACGCACGCGTCACCAGAGATTCCGAAGGATCGTGGTAGAACGGCCGAAACGCTCTCAAAATCACTGAAACCTGCTTTGACGGTCAGTACTAACAGCCGAAAACCATACGACGCTCCGCGACTGCATTTTTCATGTCTTGTCTCGCGCTCCTTGGACTCTGCCACTGGGTTTCCGGGGGTTTTCGTCTGTTTTCGTCCCGGTGTTCCATGATGGTCGGTGCCCCGGCCAACATCAGGCTATGTCCCGGCTGCTGCCGGATTCGAATAGCCTAAAAAGCCCAGCACAGGAACCCTGTATCATCAATGCAGCTAATGAGGCGCCGAGAATCATTTGCGGCGCCATGGAAACTGAAATTTGGATTTGTCTTGGCATTGTCCAAATCAACCAAGTTAAGTGCAGCTCGGGCGAATAATGCACTCTGGCTTCGAACCCTTGATGGCGACCGTGCCGGAGGTACCGCGGAGACTCCATTAGGCGCGCCCCGTCCCAGCCTTCGAGTGTTCTGTCTGAAAGAAGTTGCGCTTGCCGACGTCGTTGATTGATGAGGTTGTGTCTCGAGTTGGGGCACGCAGTAGCCTTGCCGCCTTGCCTTCGAAGCAATGGCTTTGTTGATGACTGGCAACTGTCATCGTCGGTGACGCAGAGGTAGACGGGCGAGTGTCGTCGCAACTATTCCTTCCCATAAGGTGTCATGATGAACCCTAGCAATGAGGCCGGTCGAACGAAGTCGCGATCGGCAAAGGGCGCGATATCGCGACGAGACGTGTTGTGCGCTGGAAGTCGGTAGCTCCGGTGGTCGCGATCTTAGGCAAAAATGGACGAAGACTCGTCGAGCCGACGAAGCCGAACTGCGCCGGCTCCCATCCGCTAGCCCGGTGCTATGCCTCGGCCGACGGCGTGATGCAAGTTATCGAGCCTTACCCACCGCGCCTAGAGCTAGCACCGCTGGAGTCGCGCGGTCGAGTTCGGGGGAGCCGCCTGATGGGTGCGCAGCTAATGCCTCGCTGCAAGGCGTCGTCGCGCCGGCGGGCGGTGCCTCGGGCTGGGCGCACACCGCGAGGCCAGGCAAGTTCGAACGGCGCATATGCACACTTAAAATTGAAGAGTGTCGCACGACGCTTTGCCGGCGCTCTCCACGCGCATTCGAGCGGCTTGAACCGGCGTCGTCGAGGTTGGCCATTTCGTCATGGCCACCGAGGGGCAGGTAATTCCCGGGCCGTGATCCCACGCGCCCTCAAAAGGCGGCCCAAGGGAGCAGGGACACAGAAGGGAGACAAGACACGAAACGCAGCAGTCGAGAAGGCGGGGGATAGCAAACTCACTTTTAGGCGCCGGCAAAAACAACCGTAACTCTCTCAGCCGATGTTTCCGAAACACGCGCAAAGGAAGAGCCGTGAAGGGTGATGGACGATGGTGAGGAAAGAAAAGGGACGGGACGTGGGACAGTGGAGGACAGACGAGGTTTTTTTTCTGACGACTCGTGCTGGGCTGGGCTGGGCTGGTGCTTGCTCTGGCCCTCTCTCGTTGGACACGACGACGCTTGCACAGCCTAGGCCGGGTCGCGCGGGGATCAGGATTAGGCGAAGGCAGGGGAAGATTGTCGAACAGGGGCGGGGCGTGGGGGGGGTGTCTCTTCACAGCGGCCAGGGATCTTCGATCGTTGGAGCGCTGGGGAGCGACGCTGGTCCGACGTGATGCGTGTTTGCCTGTGGCCCCAGCATCAGTCAGCGTCCATTTGGAGGATTGTTCGCTGAAAACACGCACAAACGAATCGGTCTCCGATGAAGCAGGCGACGGATGCTTGTTGCTTACCGGCTGTTGGGTGGAGGGGAGCCACCAGAGGGGGGGTACGCGGTGGTAGCACAGTACGATAGTGGACGTGCTTGCGTTCAACTGCCGCTCGTTTATATCGAGATCGGATGCTGTCGAAACAGGCGACGACGGGCTGAGTGCATCGACAACCAACTTGCAAGTCAAGCACGGCGCGGTATAGGACACGATGCGCGACAAACAGGACTGCTCTGGAGCGTAACGTAGCGGGCCAAAGAATCCTCAAACGAAACAATAAAGATGATGACAGAAGAGAGCAAGAAGCGGAGAGCCAGAAGCCGCGTTCGAGACGGCTTCCTTGTCGTCTTGTCTTCGTCAAGGGCCAGATCGGACTGGTTGGCGTGCGTGAGCGTCCCAGAAGCGTCTCTGAGGATGCGTGTGGGTGGGTGGGCAGGTGGGCAAACAGTGGAGGAGATGGTGTGCACGGTGGAACCCTATGCCAGCCCTGTGGCGTGCGCGCAGTAAGGTAGTGAGTGCCTTACAGTACGAGTAGCTGGGCGGCATCCAACCTCGCGCACTAACAATTTACCTACCTTATGCAGCAGACGCTCCAGGGCAGGGCATTGCTCGCTGGAGGCTGTTTGCAGCCAGCTCAGCGACACGGCAGCCAGGGCGGCCGCAGTGCACCTGCGTCGCAGAATGCACCACCGCAAGGCCGCATCTGGCATCTCAGGGCAGCAAACGGCCTCGCTTCTGCGGTGCGACGAGGGGCCGGCGTGGGCCGCTACAGCAAGGGAGGGTGATGCGACTGAAGCTTCGACTGTGCTTTGGTGATGGCGGCGTCTCGCACTAACAACGCCCGCGTATAGTCTACCCGCGTCCTCAACGGGGCGCCAGCTACTGTCACGATAGAAGGCGAGAGACGCTGAATGGCTGGTGGACGGTCGAGCGAGCGTGCCGAAGCTTTGCTGGGCTGCTTGAGGCGTGCCGCTAGCATCGTGCACGCTTTCTTCTTCCAGGCCAGGATCTTGGAGCTGGCAGGGCAGCTCTGGGCTCTGACTGGCCCGACCACGTCCACCCTACTGGACGTGGATCATTCTTGCATCCGAGGTGACGATGTCAGCAAAGCTAAGCTTCCTGTCCTGCCCTGGAGCCGCGGAGACGAGCAGAAATCAATACTGCCGTTATCCTTTCGGCCAGTGACTCTCTGCCGCTATGGCGAAGCTCGCCGTCGACACGTCAAGAACTGAACGACGAGCTCGACGACGCCTACGTACCCTCTTGGCACCATCTGGTGCTGGCACTGTCGCATCCTGCGCTAGCAAGAGGAGTGCCCAGAAGTCGATCCGTCGAATCGGGAGACTCGGCATGGCGGCCCTCACAACCTGAGAAGGAAGCTCCTGCTTGAGCAAATCGAGCGCCCAGTCGCGCAATGCACGCCATGGCGACCGTGTTCACCGGCTTGTCTCACTCATCTCGCTCAATCTCGCTCAAACCAATGTCGAGGTATGACGGCGATGCTTCGTGCGGCCCATCTCTAAACCCTAAGCCCATCACCAACCCGTGTCTCGCCCTGGCCCTCCCTAACGGGCCCTCAGACCAGCATCCGTCTTCTCTCCTTGCATCTCTCTTTTTCGGTCGCCCTGCGCAGCACATCTCATGATTGGTCAGTCTTCCTCAGCTGGGCACTCTCACAAGAAGGCAGCACTATATTCTCTTCACGGGCCTTTCCTCTCCATGTCCGACTGCATGTCCAACTCCCTCCCTGTTTCTGGCTGCCGCATGGACGCTCTCGCTGTTGAGTAATACGGAGTAAGTTACATGCCTGGTTTAGTCGATGGCATGGGGCGCTTCTTGGGTCCGAGGCCTGGCCTCGTCGCTGCAACGAAGCGCATGCACGCGTCGTCATCTTCATCAAAGACTCTGCCGAGGTCATTCCTGCGAGCAGTCCTCGCCATTAGGAGCTCGACGGCTCGGCCCTCTCCTCGCCAATTCACTTCCACGAGCTCCCATCGCAATGTCTCTGCCCTCAATTCGTGTGGGGACGGACCAGTTGTCTTACACGAGATGTGCTCGTACTGAGCCCTGATCCTAGCCCGCCCGCCGCCTCCTGCTCCCATCTGCCCCAGGTCTGCGCGCCTTGTGGCTCCTCACGGTGTAACTTCTCCAAGAGGCCAACTTCATTTTTGCATGGGAACACTTTAATTACGCGTCTGCCAGCTCGGCATGCCGCTGCTCGCGCTCTCCGGGGTTCCTAACGAGCTCCATTCGCCACATGGCGGCCCCTCAGCCACCCGAGGGCCGGTTCATTCAGCTGCGGGACAGCCGCACTATTGTCTCTGATCCAGATCCTAACCCATTCCTCAAGCATCCTTGGCCTTACAGTCCCATCAAACAAGAACCACTCATCCACTCAAGAAGCCGCTGCTCTCTTCTGCCCATTGTTGATGCTGACAGCGACACCAGCGACCCTGCCCTTGGCCCGCGACTCACACTGCGGCCATTGCTGAGTGGACTAGTGGCGCTTCAGGACGCCGTCTTGGCGCTAGCACCTGCAAACATCCAGCAAATAGGAGCTTCTCCCAGGCCTCTGGGCGCCTCAAGGTGGATATTTGTGTGCCTGATGAGAGATTATTCTCGTGCCCTCGTGCCTTGATCGTGTGCTGCGGCCAGGGGGCCTGGTGGTTCAGCCCCAACCATCGCTGGCGCCGCGAGATACTGCACTTCAAGCACTGCGCGTGTGGCTGCTGTCCAAGGCGTCATGGCGGCCGGCATCAAGGCGGGCGTTGCAGGAAATCTGGTGCTGCACCAGGGACCGGGGCAGTTTGATTTGGCCAACATCGTGAGTGGACCTGCCGGACCTGGCCACAGCGTCGGTATCACTGAAAATGCCGTGTTTCGCCTGGTCTGGTCTGGATCCCAGGTACATGAAGCACAGGCCAAGACTCGCCGGTCAATATCCCTTGAGCGCAACGTCTTTATACCTGTAAATTGGGAGCAGCCACCACCGTACGAGCATGAGCAACTGCAGTCCTACTCGTAGAAGCAACCATTCAGCATCTCCGCGGCTTCGTGAAGCACCTGCGAACTGTCGTAAGGGTCACTGAGTCGCGGAAAGCATTCATTGCATTACCAAGGTTCATCACCAAGAATCATCAGCCTCACGCGTCGGCGGCTGTTGCAGACACCAGCCGTACCCATTGCCGCAGTGTTGCGGCTCAGAGCCTCCCTGCCCATCCCCAACTCCATGCTGAGAGCAAGAGCTTAGGTAGACTCTGCCTCAAGTGTTGTAGTATCAGCTTGACGGTCACCTGTACTCCGTACTTTTGCTTCTATCGATGGTGTGTCTCTAGCCAGTGCGGGGCTCAATAGTTCTTAGCTCGCAAAGCTTTTTCCACACCTCGTAAACTCTGTCCATGGAAAAGTCGATGGCCGCTTTCCCTGGAGCCAATCCAAGGCAAGCTTGTCGCAACTGGTGTGTTGAGTTGCAATGCAACTGGGCGTAGGAGGTACTGTATTACTATCACATCGCTGCCCTGAAGCAGCGGAGGTCTGCCCACGACGCCCATCTCAGCGGTTGCTTGCCGCTATCGGGAGGGTTCTGGTTGTTGTTCGACGCCCCCGAAAGTGGATCCCCAGTCCCGAATCTTCCGTCCTCGCCCGTATCGGCGTCAGAACCGCCCGGGCCGTAGACTACGGGGACCAGACCGTACATTAGGCTGCGTGCGCTGCGCTGCCTCAAGGAGGACAGCACTTTCGCTGATGAGGTTGGTTGTAGATAAGGAACATGAAAAGAACAGGATGGAGCCACCTCTCGTATCATCACTTGGCCGCGGCCCGATGGCCCAGTGCTGTCCAAGCAGCAATGAAGTATGGAGTAGGTAGCTCCAAGTCGCAAGGAACGTTTTCAACTGCCGAAGGTGTGCGGTTGCACGGGATAGCCCGCATACAGGTAGCATCACCAACACAGCGTGGCCGGCATTGGTGTGAGCGGGTGCGGATCTCGGTAGACGCATTGAGTGCGGTAATCTCAGAAATACGAGGTGTTGCATCTGCAAGAGTACCTGAGCAGACACAGCCAGCAAGCCCAGCGTGATGTGTACGTACCCAGGCTTCGCTCGCAATCTTGAGCATCACGTTGCCGATGCCGATGTACGCGCCTGCGCCGACGCAAAGGTCGGTAAGACTACGCAAGTCGCTACATCGTCGGAGTCGTTTGAGGCCATTGACAAAGGAGCACCGCTTCAGACGCAGACGAGTTTTATGCGTCGCCATGTCTTTCGCCAGTTCTAGCGAGGACTGCTTGCCAAGGCCTGATTAGTCATCGCCCGTCGTCAGTTGGCTGCTGACTGGCCTGACTGAGGTGGGTGAAACAGCATCAACCACGTCTCAAGTCGTCAGCACGAGGCTGCCTGTATCTCAAGTCTTTTCGCGCAGCGCAAAATCATCCTTCACGTTTACACATAGACGGTATGGTGTCTGCTTTTCGTTTTTCGACTCTTTGATATTCCCATAGCTCTTGCCTTCCCCAGTCGACGCCCCGCAAGCCACCCTGTCCTCCCCCTCGCCGCCATGACAGCTCCATCGACTGAGCAGCGAGAACTGCAGTTGGTGGAGACAGTCGAGTTCAAAATCCTCGGCGTTGCAAACAAGGAGGAGAAGCTGCATCAGCTGCTCCAGCGATTCTTGGCCCCCCTCATCCTGAAAGCCGCCAGCGACTACGCGTCCGTTCGCTCGAGGGTGAGTCTGCCGCTGCGAGCTCACTGCTGCTCTGGTTCCATGGCTAACACATTCCAGGTGATACAGATATTGGCTAGGCTAAAGACATTCATACAGGCTCCAGAGTAGGATGACTTCCTGGCACTTGAAAATGTCGCCGCTGACATCAAGCAGGATCGTGTTGCCTGTCAAGGCCTTGTTGCAGCAATACAAGTCCAATGACTCCTCTGTCATTAAGCAGCTAGACCTGTCCTTCATTCAGCATAGTTTGGATAGACTCGACATTGACGACAGGCGGGATCTGATCCCTACTGCCCTGGCAGGATGCTCCAGTGACGATGGACAGCCCAGAGCAGCAACCATGTTCAATATCATCCTCCGGCTGCTTATCGACGTTCGGATACCCCCGCGAGGAAGCAAAGAGGACGAATCTTTCAGAACGTCGATTGGCCTATCAGATGCAGATGATGCCAAGTATCTAGCCAGGGCAATCGGCATCTTCATGCGGCTGCGGACACCGACAGCGTCTCTGACCTTGTCTCAAGCCAACCCAGCTCTTTCCCAGGCCGAGCTGTCTCTCTTCTCAATGGACAATCCCGATACCGAGAAGATCTTCAGACGCCTCTCGGAGCTGAAAGCGAAATTGGTAACCCTTTTAGCCAGTGGAGCCTTCACGGATGAGGAGAAATTCCTACCTGCTGTCTTTGCAGCCTCGGGCTTTGACACCAGGGTTTCTTCCACTGCGGAGGAGATCATCAAGAGGAGCTCAGTCTCAATGGAAGATGAGGCATTGGTAAAGCGACTATTTCAAGCCCATTCTGTTCTCCCAGCCTCGTACCGTACCCGCATTCTGGGCATGCTGTCCAAGTCTGCCGTCTCGACGATCATGTCCGACAGCATTATGGCTGTCATTTCGCTCGACTTCAAGCCACAGGAATTAGAAGACTCATCTACTTCCTCCTTGCAACCTTCAAGTACCCTAGAGCGAACGAAGCTTCACAAAGCTCTGTTCCAATACGTGTCTTGGGTGGCACGGGTTGGCCCGTCGAAGCCCGGCTTCTCCGTTGGCGCTCCACTCATTCGCAGCATGAGGTCCTACATCAAAACGCAGGGCTGGCCGGTTGCCAATCAGACGTCCCATGATGATGTCAATCTGCGATCTAGAGCATACGAAACCATTGGCATGCTCGCACGAAGCGCGGATTTGCCCGTGAAAGAGCGAATTGACCTTGGTGCATGGCTTTTCAGGTCGCTTTCTGAGGACCCTAGCAACGATACCGTGGTGAACATTGACGGTGCGCTCTCCAGCCTCACAGCAGTCATCCCGCCAAAGATCGGAGGGGAGGATGAAACGCTAAAGAACATGCTTCTCACGTACATGTCACTTCCTGATGAGCCTCCGGCGTTACGAAGCACACGGCACGCTGTCGTGAAGTGGGCGAATCAATGTCTGCCCTTTTCTGATATTCGTGGGAGATGGATCGATGTACTAGCCGTGGCTGGTAGGCTGAATGAACGGAGCGACGTGGTCGAGCAGGGTCTCAAAGGCCTGGATCCTTGGACATACCTTGCGCACACCGAGGCGGGCTCACCATTGCCGGATTGGAAAGAGATGACAATCACCTTCTTCGATACGCACATTGGGCCACAACATATGCCAGGCCATCAGGTTGGCGGCACTTCGGGGGCTTTGCCGGATAGGCCCGTCTTCCAAAACTTTCAAGGCGGGCGAATTTTGGCTTTTCCGGTTGCTCTCCGGTACTGCAAGCACATCATGATGCTAGCTGCCCTCGATGACTTCAACATTCAGCCTGACTGGATGCAGACATTGGATGCGCAGGTCAAGTCAGACGTCAAGTCTCGGGACCGCATTCGAGCGTACCTGCGGACGATAGACAGCGGATATATCGTCTTCTATCTAAAGACGTGCCTCGAAGGCGCCTTTCTGGAAGACTCTCCCATTGTTGAAGAATGTATACGCTGTTTCGTTGAAGTGGCATCGTTGAGCCCGGGAGGTCCCCTTGGATACTTGACCGACGCAGGCTCCGACCTGCTGAGACTGATTAAGTCGAACAACAAGGAGATTCGGAGCTTGGGAGCCAGAGCTCTCGGAATCCTCGCCGCTCATCCGGCAAACAGCTCAGATCAAGTCAGCAATTTGAGCATGACGTTACGTTCCTTGTTTGTCAATGCGGAAGACTTGGTTGGGTCAGACTCGAATGCCGCTGAGGGCGCGTTGCTGGCGCTAGCCTGCCTCAGCTCGCGATGTGTATACTACGACCGGGACTTTCCTTCCAACATCCACTACCCGCTGCACTTGTTGCTCACCAGCAAGGGGACCACTGCGCTGCATGCTTCGGCCTTAGAGTCGTTTTCACAACTTTGGGCAGCGGGAATCGCCCTACCAGCTTCCCATGGAGAGTCCTGCGTAAGCGAAGTGGTGGAGAAGCTTTCTGCTGAAGCCAAGAAGGGAAACGAGAAGGCTATAGTCGCACTGGGTGCCCTCGCGGTTGGCCTGCAAGATGCCGACGATGGCTCAGAAGGCTCTGATGTTCTCTCTCGAGGTGTGCTGGGATCTATTCTCAAAGAGCTCTTCGCTTTGCACGAGATAAAGCGAGTCGAGATCCAATTCACAGTGGGTGATGCAATTACCGCTGCCATAGCCCGTTGGGACTCCGACTCGGTCAAGTTGTCACTGGACGTCGAAGCCCGAGGTGCGCAGTTGCACGTAGGGGCGCGGGACGGCCTTGTTGAGGCGGCTCTCGTGAAGCTTCTCCAGGACTGCAAAGCTACCAAGCCGTCCCTTCTCAAGGGATCTGGTATTTGGCTATTTTGCATCGTTCAGTACTGCTCGCACTTATCTCAAGTTCAATCGCGATTGCGCGAGATACAGGCTGCCTTTATGCGACTGCTGAGCGCGAGAGACGAGCTTGTCCAAGAGACTGCATCCCGCGGCCTGTCTCTAGTTTACGAACGAGGCGACTCTGAGCTCAAGGCTGCGTTGGTTAAGGACCTCGTGTCGGCCTTTACGGGCTCGAGCACCCAGCTCAAGGTCGATGACGAAACAGAGCTGTTCGAGCCTGGCGCTCTGCCAACCGGAGAGGGCAAGTCGGTAACGTCATACAAGGACATTGTCAGTTTAGCCAACGAAGTGGGAGACCAACGGTTGGTTTACAAGTTCATGTCTCTGGCGGCCAATGCTGCCACCTGGTCTACGAGGTCAGCCTTTGGTCGATTCGGGCTCAGCAATATACTGTCAGAGTCAGAGGTTGACCCCAAGCTCTATCCGAAGCTGTACAGATATCGGTTCGACCCCAACGCCAATGTTCAGCGTTCAATGGACGATATCTGGAAAGCTCTTGTGAAGGACTCCAATGGTATCCTTGAGACACATTTCGATGCCATTGTTGAGGATCTCTTGAAGAGTATCTTGGGCAAAGAGTGGCGGATGAGAGAAGCCAGTTGCGCCGCCATCGCCGAACTGATTCAGGGGCGGCCATTTCCTCGATATGAAAAGTACTATCGCGACATCTGGACAGCAGCGCTGAAGGTGCTTGACGATGTCAAAGGAAGCGTGAGGGAGGCCGCACTGAAGTTGTGCATGGGCCTGTCCAATGGCCTTGTCCGTCAGCTCGAAGAAGGCCATCATGCTGCGGCAGCACAGGCTATGATGAAGGAGGCGCTTCCATTCCTGCTATCTGACAAGGGCGTGGAAAGCTCTGTCCAGGATGTCCAGGTGTTTGCTGCCATCACAGTGCTGAAGATTGCCAAGCATGGCGGCAAAGCCTTGCGCCCATTCATTCCCGAAATGGTTCCCCAGCTGCTCGGCCTGCTCAGCACGATTGAACCACAGCAGATCAACTGGCATTACCAAAGAGCTGGAGAAGACAGCCGTGATCAAATCGACAAGCTGCGGTCTCAAATGGTGAATCAGTCGCCCGTCTCGGAAGCGATTGAGAACAGCCTGCGATTCATCAACGCCGATGTCATGGCCGAATTGGCGCCTCGACTGGAGGCCACTATCAAGACGGCAATCGGGATGCCCACCAAGATTGGCTGCAGTCGAGTGCTGACGACGCTCGCGACGCGCCACGCCAGCGACATTGTATCAGTATCAAGTCGATTCATGCAACTGCTCGAGAAGCAAGTGCTGGATAAGAACGACGAAGTCAGCCAAGCATACGCTCGAGCATCGGCGTACATGATGCGGGCTGCGCCTGACTCGTCCAAGGTACGATTTTGCGAGCGAGCCATCAACATGTACTTTCAGTCGGAAGACGAGAGCCGCCGACAGAAGATTGCGGACGTTGTGGTAGCTCTGGCAAAGGTATCTCCAGACTATTTCACTGCCCAAGAGACGGAGCTTCTCCCCTTTTCGTACCTTGGGTCTCATGACTGCGATGAGTACACCGCCAAAGTGTTCGAAGAAGTCTGGACCCAACACTCCGGAAGCAGTCGTACTGTGGTGCGTTACGTACCCGAGATTGTTGCGTTGGTCGAACGCTGCCAGGATACAGCTCAATGGGCAATTCGACACACCGGGGCTTTCACCGTGGCTGCTATGGTTGCGGACGTGGGCAGCGCCAGCGATGCCACCGGTGCAATCGCCGACGCGACCCTGCGGGCCATTTGGCCGGTGCTGGACAAGACGCTTGCACTGAAGACCTTCCCAGGCAAGGAGAAGCTGCTCGACTCGTATCCCAAGTTCGTCGAGCAGGGTCAGAGTTTCTGGAAGAATGATAGTCAGATTGCAGCACAAATGAAGAAAATTGCCATCAGGGAAGCAAAGCGAAACAATGACGAATACCGCGTTCACGCCATCCGCTGCTTGTGGCGATTCGCCAAGGCTAGAGACGATCTCGACATGCTGCAAGAAATCGTGGACATCACGACGCCATACCTTGATGAGCTGAAGGATGAAGACAACATGGAAGTAGACTCCAAGGAAAGTACCAAGGAGGACACAACATTCAAGACAGCCAAAAACGCCTTTGAGGCCATTGCACGTGGCTACGCGCCGTCAAAGGCGAAGGACTTTAGGGCGATTCTCACGCTCATCGTCAAAAGCCTGGGGCCGTATCTTTCGAGCCCCAAGTTTGATGCCATCAAGCGGGAAATCTGGTACGACTGCGTCTGCGACGTGATGGCGGACGCCACCAAGATGACAGACGCAACTGATGCCTCGCCGTCCTCGTTTGACGGCAGCGCCACTTTGGCTGCCTATATTGAGAGCCTGGACCTGGCCCGAGCAGACGCAGGAACAGAATCACAGAGGTTGAAGCGGGTGAAGGCCGTTTCGGCGACGCTGAAAGCCAAGCTTGGCGGCGTGTTTGGGAAGCCGGAGCTCGCAAGCAGTGTAGATGAGATGTTGGAGTTGGCGATGAAGGATGAGCGGGCTTTGGACGTGCAAAAGGCATGGAAGGGCGTTTTGAGTGAGTTGCAGGAGGCTCGTCGGCAGGACAGCTCTGATTAGAATATGATAGACTTGATGCCGAAAGATTAGTAAATACTTTGCCCTACTGTTCTCTTTTCCAGTGTGTTGATGACTTTACTTTGGACTACACGAGGTCGAGGTGCAGTCACTGGAGGTACCCAGTCCGCCTTGAGGGGCGACCATGGACGAGGATGTCGCCCAGAAACCTATCCGATATCTTGAAGTCGAAATGAAAGTATTTCGCCTCATGGAGATAATTCCTTACCTACTACAAAACAGGTACAGTCTAGTCCTTTCCAACCTCCGTGTTCCGACGCTGACATGTCGAGGTCCAGGGTAGCGAGTGTCGCCTGTGTTTCGGAAGCGGCGTGTGCAATGATCCGGCGGGATGCCCTGTACAGAGGGACCTGCCACAGCACTCACCGCCGACACACACAGTAAGGTTCTGTTGCGTCATTGTGTTGGGGTGCCTACGGCTCCAGCGACTAATTTCTACCTGGGGCGGCAGCTGCCCTGTACCTACCGAGGCCGGCACAATCCACTGGCGTATCCCACCACATCGCAAACCTGCATCCAAGACCTTACTCACCACCACGACGCGACTGCGTACGCGGATTCTGGCTCTATACGACGCTGCCGCGGGAGTGTTCAAACGAGAGAGCTCCTCTCGGGTCGCAGGCTCTCTGCAACCCGATGCGTACGCTGCGAGAGATCTGACGCCCACCTGAACCGACCCTCCTGTTTCTGTCATCAGCGGGGTGCCAACCACACGAGGACGAGTACGAACATATCACGGTTCACAGAGAACGCTATCCACCGACGTTTTCTGGGCCTTGGGAGCCATTCTTCCTGTCTTAAACTCAACAGATTCGATACCAGTCCTCTGAACGGACTCTCATCCGAGCTTCTGCAGCCGTCCTCCAACGAGCCGAGAAGTCCATATACGGCGGTCCTGGCCCAGTGGCAACTGGTGGCGGCCATGGACGAAGACATCCCTACTTTCGTCTCCATCACTGGCGTGAGTGCCGACGTGGCGCGTGGCTTCCTGCAGCTGTCAGGCGGCGATTTCGAGCGAGCCGTCGGCCTCTATTTCGAGAACCCAGAGCTCGTGTCCGGTGTCGGCGCCGGCATCTCTGGTGGCGATGGCACCCCGGGCAATGCCGCGGAGCAGGAATCACGTCGACCCGATTTTGGCCGGCCAGATGCCAGCGGCGTCATTACTATCAGTGATGACGAGGATGATGACGCTATGCCCATAGACGACGACGATTTTGACGACGGCCACGATGGCAGAGCTGCTGCCGCGCAAGCGGCGGCCATGGCACAGGAAGAAGAGGACGCCGCAATGGCGAAACGCCTACAGGAGGAATTGTATCAAGGCGGTCAGGGCTCAGGCCCCCCAGGCGGCGACGACGTGCGAGCTCCCATTGCGAGAACAACAGAGACGCTGGTTGCGCCCGATCCGACCTGGGCTGGTGATGGTGATGATGAAATGGGATCCGCCATATTGGAGCAGCTGAGAAGGCGACGGGCACCACCCCGTACGTTGCAAAGATCCCTAATTCTAAGCTGAAATAACCTCATTGGCTAACGTCGGAAATGCAGCGCCGTCTGGGGGTCCCTTCGGTCAACGAATCTGGGGGGACAGTTCCGTACCACGGCCGACTGTGAGCGACAGCGATGGACCTCACGCTCGAAGACTTGAAGACTTGTTCCGCCCGCCCTATGCCCTGATGACCCGTGTGTCTTGGGACGAAGCTCGAACGCTGGGAAAGGAGGACAAAAAGTGGATATTGGTCAACTTGCAGGACATGAATGACTTCAACTGCCAGGCTCTCAATCGCGACATCTGGAAGGACCAGGCCGTGCGCGACCTGGTCTCGGAGAACTTCATCTTTCTGCAGTATGACAAGGACTACCCCGATGCTCAGGAGTACGTCACGTTTTACTTTCCCCACGGGAGCCACGAGAACCCCGAAAACTACCCCCATGTGTCCATTGTCGATCCTCGAACGGGCGAACAGGTCAAGGTCTGGGGCGGCAGGCCGTTTCCCAACGCCTCTGACTTCCACGCCGAGCTTGCAGAATTTCTAGACCGCTACAGTCTGGCTGTCAACAGCAAGAACCCAGTCGCCAAGGCGACGGTGCGAAAGCCGCAGGTGGTGGACGTGGACCGCATGACGGAGGAGGAAATGCTGGAGATGGCGTTGAAGAATAGCCTGGCAGCAGGAGGCGCCAGCGGCAGCGGTGGCGGCGATGAAAGCAGCCGCTCAGGATCAACGCCAAACATCTACGATCCAGACGCTCTGACGAAGTCGCCGCCGCCGCCGGCAGACGCGAACGACAAGGGCAAGCAGCCGGAGCAGGCACCCCAAGAGAGCCCATTCTCGCGGATTTCCAGTGCAAGCCCACATTCGGAGCCAGCAAATGACCCGGCAACGACGACGCGGATTCAGTTCCGGCACCCCGAGGGACGTGTCATTCGCCGATTTAATCTGCAAGACCCCGTGCGCAGAATCTACGAGTGGCTCAAGGCAGAACCTTTGGACGGAAAGGACGGCATTGTGTTTGAGTTGAAGAAGATGCCCCAGGGCCAAGATTTGATTGGCAACCTAGACAGCACAATCGAGGAAAACGGCCTGAAGCAAGGGACGGTAATGATTGAGTTTATTGAGGAATGACGAGGGGCAGATGTACAGGGGTTACAGTGGACACCTTCATGACTTGGTTCGGAGGCATCTTGGGCGACGGGAAGGGCCTGATGATCAAGGAAGAACCCGCGAGGATGCTGCACAGATAGACTTGCTACCCAACGGGGTCGGCGGCGATTCGTCTCTACCATAAGAATAGACATGGGAAGACCGAGGAGTGGCATCAACCTAAAGCCTGGGAAGACGTCGTTGGCTGGCTTCATAGAGACTTGCGAACCATGTTTGCCGCCACAACTGACTTACTATGACGCACGCCCATGAGCAAGTCTCAGCGTACGAGTATGAGCGGTTTGCAGGCCGGAATAATCGCATAACAGAAGCGGCACACTTGAGTCGGAGGTCGAATTGGGGCAAACGCGTCGACGTCCTCGAGGCCCAGATGGCGTGTCGGCCAATCAATGCCGGGGGCCGCTGCCCAAACCCCGCCGCCCAGTGTTTTGAATACAGCGAGCGGCTGCCCCTCATCCCACCATACCATAGCGGCATGGATTGGCCCATAGCGCACCTCCCAGGCCGACAAGCAGTGGCTGCCAGGGGTCTCTTCAGCCGGGCTCCCTCCACAGAGGCGCGGCATTGGCTACTGCTCCACCCGCCCACCACCACCTCCATCGCTCCCACGCTTTCAAGGCCGATGAACACGGCCGCCCACCTCTATTGTTTTGTTCATTGGCGCAAGCTGGCACTGCGATGCGCGGCGAGAGCGTGAGAGCGGACACGACATTTAGTTATTTCATTTTTGCTGAGAAACTGCGTTTCCGCTTCTGACCAATCTCCGTTTTGCACACGCACCGAGGCTCGGTCGTCGCCCATCTGGCGGGGCCCTGAATCATCCATCCGACTCCCTCGCAGCTGGCAGCTTGGGAGCTTGAACGGCAGAGGACAGGTCACTGCCCGCTTCCATCTCGAAGACGGGACGCTCAATTGGAAGGGTACACCCTTGCGAGGACACAAGACCTTGGACGACTAGGCTTCGGCAGCTACGAACAAGACGAGATATACCCAGCACAACGACAGCGGCTGCGCTTTACGCGGCGTAACGTTGATGAGCCATGGCAAACAGGAACCGCGACGCCGACGAGAGCAACGAGGCCCTGGATCCGGAGCTCTTGTACTCCAAGGAATATTGCATTGGTGAGCGCTGCGGCCTCGCACCTTCAGACCGTGACCCTGACACTAACCCGGGCCCATGACAGGCGGTGGCAGCTTTGGCAAGGTCTTCAAGGGGTACGCTCTCTCGGAGCCAGCCAGGGTTTTCTTTGTACTTTCATGAAGCTGACGGTGCACTTCTCATAGAGTTGACAAACGAACCGGCCATGCCGTCGCCATCAAGGTCATCGACATCGAGAACGCCGAAGACGAGGTCGAGGACATTATTCAGGAAATCGCCATCTTGTCGGAGCTGCAGTCGCCCTACGTGACCAAGTACTACGGATCCTACGCCAAGGGCGCCGAGCTATGGATCGTCATGGAGTTTTGCGCTGGCGGTAGCTGTGCCGACCTTATGAAGCCGGGTCTGATCGGCGAGGACTACATTGCCATCATCGCGCGAGAGCTTTTGCTGGGGCTGGACTACCTGCACTCGGACAAGAAGCTGCACCGAGACATCAAGGCTGCCAATGTGCTCCTCAGTTCTGTAGGGCAGGTGAAGCTTGCCGATTTTGGTGTCTCTGGTCAGCTTTCGGCGACCATGACGAAGAAAAACACCTTTGTCGGCACCCCTTTCTGGATGGCTCCCGAAGTCATCAAGCAGTCTGGATATGACCACAAGGCCGACATTTGGTCGCTCGGCATCACCGCGCTCGAGCTCGCCAACGGCGAGCCTCCCTACGCCGACATCCACCCGATGAAGGTTCTCTTCCTCATTCCCAAGAACCCCGCCCCGAGATTGGAGGGCAACTTCACCAAGGCTTTCAAGGACTTTGTTGAGCTGTGTCTGCAGCGTGACCCCAAGGACCGGCCGACTGCGAGGGACTTGCTTCGTCACCCTTTTATTAGAAAAGCGAAAAAGACGACGTACCTCACCGAGCTGATCGAACGCCACAGCCGCTGGGCTCTGACGCACAAGGGAGAAGATGACGACAACTGGGACACGGCCGATGGCGGGGTCTCGACAGAGCGGGAAAAGGTGGACGAGGACATGTGGGACTTTGGCACCGTGAGGCTGGTGGGCGATAGAGGTGGCATGGTCAACCGACCGGGGCTCAACGCCATGGACGAGAGTGCCACCAACGCCAGAAGTTCACGCCAGATGGATGCTGCTGAAGACCATGGCGAGAAGCGCCGAGACGCGAGCCCGACCAAAACGCGAGACTTTGCCCTCCAGCCTAGCGATACTCTCAAGGCCGCCAATCACGGCACCTCGAGACAGGCGAGTCCTCAGCGTAGACCAGTCTCGACGCAGATTCACCTAGGACCAAGCTCACCAACCAAAGTACCTCTGCCCCAGAGTCCGATGAAGACGGCGAGCCGTGAAGGGCCCGAGACGCCCTCGAAGAACCTCGCACACATGGCATCGCGACCAAGTGCATCTCCGCAGTCGCCAGATTATGACCGCGCCCTGCAAGCCCAGCTTCAGCGTGATATGGGCATGCTGAATCTGAATTTGGACTTGAGTCCGTCCGCAGCTTCTGCGGTTGTACCGTCCTCTACAGCCGATAAGCCGGTACCTCCACCCCACGACGTTGCCGTTCGGACGCCAGACTCGAGAGGACAGTCCATGGCAATTCCAGAGATTCCGCCGTACAGGGGCCAGGCGCAACGAGTTGCGTCTCAGCAGCAAGCTACGGCTCAGCGCGCGCCGAGCGTCAACTATGTGCCGCAGAAATCGCAAAGCCCGGCGCCATCCGAAGGTTCCATTGCACCCTCATCATTTCCATCCCCAGCACCGGCTAATCCTAACGGGGAGCTAGACGCGCTCAACGACGTTATATTTCCGGCTCTGGAGGAAGCGCTAAAGAGGCGGCAGATGCGGCTGCAAGAGGCGTTGACGCCCGTCCAGGGCGCGGCGGCAGCGGCAACAGTGAAGCAGCAGCGGGCCGAGGCAACACACGAGAAGCTGCGCAAGCTGGTGTACAAGCTGGCGCACGTGTGCAAGGAGATTGACCAGTACGACAAGGCCGAGCCGGTGGGCATGGGGAGGGACGTGGGCAGCTTCCTGGAGGGACTGCTGGAGGAGATACTGGTGCGGGTGGAACCGCTGGACGAGGAGGAGGCATGAGAGGCGCGGCGGCGGCGACGACGACGTGATGCTATGTTTATGTGATGCATGTATGTATATGAAGGTTACGTGATGGGGTTCTGATGATGGAGCGCGGGATCATGGTCAAGTAGAGATGCAACGTACAGAAAACGAAGCGGGACACCAGGATCGGATCAGACGGGGTTAGAGCAGGGTAGACAATGCACATGACTGCCATGCCGTATCGACGGCACCTGTTAGTGTTTGACGAATCCACGATGATGTGTTCTGTGTTTTTAAAGCTGGGCTCGTACGTACCATATGGATGTATGTACTGTATGGCTGACAAGGAGCATCATTGCTCCAATCCGCTGCTCCGGAGGCTAGGCCCAACCGGGGCATGGCGGCGGCTTGCTCGGAGCAGACGTCGCATTCCGCTCTTTTTCCGACGCACTGGCGCTGCGGCCGAGAGGAAAGCGCAGCGGAAAAAAAACTTTCGAGGCAGGCACGGCAGCAGCGCCGGCAATGGCCGAGCGGCTCAATTGAGGGAACGTTGCTGCGCTATTTGGCAGCAGATCCATCCATCCATCCATCCATAATCGCCGAAGCGAACCACAGCCTCACCTTCTCTCACCTTTGTTTTCTTCCTTTGCCCTCTTCGATCGACGCCGCCGCCGACGACGACTCTGCTGTGCACAGGACACGCATTGCCATCTCTCTCGTCTCTCCGCTCGTCGACTCTACTCTCGGTCTAGACACCATGTTGTCGCGAAGCTCTCTTCGGACGGCGCAGGTACGTTGCTGTGTGTGCTGCTGAGGGAGGTGTCCGTGCTGCTCTGCTCTGGTGGACAAAGATTGTGGCTTGCTATCGACGGGGACTGTGACGCGTGCTGGACGATGCATTTGAGGAGAGGCGGATTGAAGACGCGTGCACGAGAGAAGATGCAGGGCGTCGGGCAGAGCACGAGCTGCGGCAACTCGAGACACAACGCTGGCATCACGGTCCGTTACTGACGCGCTCTACAGCTCCTGCGCGGCGCTGCCGGCCAGCCCCAGCAGCAGCTCGTCCGCTCGTTCGCGACGGTCCAGTCCGACATCTTCAAGCCCGCCAAGTTCGGCGGCAAGTACACCGTCACCCTCATCCCCGGCGACGGCATCGGCGCCGAGGTGGCCGAGTCGGTCAAGACCGTCTTCAAGGCCGACAACGTGCCCGTCGAGTGGGAGCAGATTGCCGTGTCGGGCGTCATCGAGGGCGGCAGCCGCACCGAGGAGGCGTTCCGCGAGAGCGTCGCCTCGCTCAAGCGCAACAAGCTCGGCCTCAAGGGCATCCTGCACACGCCCGTCAGCCGCTCCGGCCACCAGAGCTTCAACGTGGCCATGCGCCAGGAGCTCGACATCTACGCCAGCATCTCCCTCATCAAGAACATCCCCGGCTACGAGACGCGCCACAAGGACGTCGACCTGTGCATCATCCGCGAGAACACCGAGGGTGAGTACTCGGGCCTCGAGCACCAGAGCGTCCCCGGCGTCGTCGAGTCGCTCAAGATCATCACCCGCGCCAAGTCGGAGCGCATCGCCCGCTTCGCCTTTGCCTTTGCCCTCGCCAACGGCCGCTCCAAGGTCACGTGCATCCACAAGGCCAACATCATGAAGCTGGCCGACGGCCTGTTCCGCAGCACCTTCCACTCCGTGGCCAAGGAGTACCCTACCCTCGAGGTCAACGACATGATTGTCGACAACGCCTCCATGCAGGCCGTCTCGCGCCCCCAGCAGTTTGACGTCATGGTCATGCCCAACCTGTACGGCGGCATCCTGTCCAACATTGGCGCCGCCCTCGTCGGCGGACCCGGCATCGTCCCGGGCTGCAACATGGGCCGCGACGTGGCCGTCTTCGAGCCAGGCTGCCGTCACGTCGGCCTGGACATCAAGGGCAAGGACCAGGCCAACCCCACGGCCTTGCTCCTGTCTGGCAGCATGCTGCTGCGCCACCTGGGTCTCGACGAGCACGCCAACCGCATCTCCAAGGCCGTCTACGCCGTCATTGCCGAAGGGTACGTTTTCTCCCACCTTGGTCTTTCTGATTGATGCGAGCCGAATCGAAACTAACACCCTCCCAGCAAGGTCCGCACCCGCGACATGGGCGGCGCGTCGACGACGCACGAGTTCACCAAGGCCATCCTCGACAAGATGGAGGCCATCTAAACGCACCACACACACACACACCACATAAACAATCCTCAAACACGACACCTACCGAAGACGAGACTTGTGGGCTGGGCACGGAACCTCGATGGACGTGCGCCAGGCATTTGATACCTCGACATAGAAACGGCGACCGCGGGGGAGGGGACCTGGCGGCAGGGCAGCGGCAGCACCAGATGCTTTAGGAAAGTCGACGCAAACGACCAGGGGAGGACCAAGGGGAACGGAGTGTATGTATAGCATTGCATTGCAGGGTGAGCACAGTCTTGGATGATAGATATTCCTTGTTTCTACTATACGTGCTTGTGTCTGCCATGAACCCCACGCCGAGCCAAGCTGCCGGAGTCCTGGCCAAGCCGGCTTGTTTGGAATTAATTCGTGATTACTGTTCCAATGGAGAATGAGGAATCAGCCCGCCAATCACGAATGGAAGACGAAGACCGCGTCGAGAATCGTCTACGCTACGAGTATGGGCCAAGTTAGATTGCTTGGCGTCGACGGGTGCTCGGCCGCGGGGCCAAGGCACATCCGGGAATTGCTTCTGTCACGCCGAAGGCGAAGGGCGTCGTGACCCCGTAATGCTGACGTCTTCGAGGCTCTCTCATTCGACCAGAGGGCCACGCCGTACCTTGAATCCCATCATACTCGTACGTCAACCCACATGCGTAGTCTTGGATTGTCTTGCGAACTCGATTCAGCCCCGCACATCCATCCCACCCCGCAGCAAAGGCGTAGACTACCGACGGTATAAAAGCGAGCCTCCACGCAGCCTCCCTTGCCCCCGAGGACCTTGATAGATATCCATGCCAGCGCCTGCGAATCAAAAGCCCCTGTTCCTGAATTAGTCGAAAGCAAGTCGGATCTGTTAGCAAATCATGTCTGCGACAAAGGGTAGCTGTGCGTGTGGGGAGATTGCGTACCAGTTCTCCGGTAAGATTCCCGCCGCCACGCGGTTACGGTACGGGGGCATGGCGTGCTGATGGGTGGCGGCTTGACACAGGGGAGCCGGCGGCTACGGCGCTGTGCCATTGCATCGATTGTCAAAAGGTAATCGGGGAAGTCTGATCTGATGGACTGCGGGTGTGCATGGGATATGGATGGCTAATGTTTGCAGTGGACCGGCGGTGCCTTTACCTCCAACGCCGTCGTGCCTCGCACGTCGTTTCAAGTCACCAAGGGTACGGCCTCTCTCACCCATCGAAACCCCTCTCACCCCTAGAACTTGGAGGATCGGGCTGACAGTGTTGGATACGCTCTAGGCACGCCCAAGACGTGGGACGTGAAGGGCCAGTCGGGCAAGCTCAACAAGCACTTCTTCTGCGGCACCTGCGGCAGCAGCTTGTACACGGAGCTCGACCTCATGCCTAACATGACGTGCGTCAAGGCCGGCGGCCTGGACGGTGGGGCCGCGAGTCTGGGCGGCAAGATTGGCGTCGAGTTTTACACAAAGGACCGGGTGCAGTACCTGCAGGGCTGCGACGGGGCCAAGCAGGAGAAGGAGTTTGGGGCGTAGGCAATGATGAGAACTTGCTCATGTACCGCGAGGGAGGACGAGATTTTCACGCCGTACTGTCCGTACCGTTGCTTCCATCAATGTGTGTGCAAGAGACCATATATTTACAGTAAAGTTTTATAATGCCGCTTATTCTATTACACCGTTCGCCTATGACGGCAACTCCGGACTTGTTCCCTTTATGGCCGCCACAATCCGCTCTAGGCCCAGCTCCAGGTAACCCACCTCCTGCGTAAAGATGATGCGAAACCACCCCGGCTGCTCGGCGCCGAACCGCACGCCGTCGGCCAGGAAGATCCTGTGCTTGAGCAAGCTTTGCATGACTGTCGTGTCAATGTTGGAGATGTCCTCGCCGGGATGATGCTTCAGGTATACATCGCCCAAGTTCACCCACACAAAGAAGCCTGCGTTGGCACCCGGCGCGTGCTCGATGCCGTGCTCGCGCGCCCACAGGACGACTTTCTCGTAGTGCTCGGCGAGCTTGCGCTGGTTCTGGCGGATGTAGTCCTCGACCCAGGCGTCATCTTCAAGTACGTCGGCGGTGACGAGATCCGATAGCGACGAGGTCCACGAGAACTCAAAGGCAGCCTGCAGGGCTGCGCGCACGGGAACGCTGTGCTGCGAGATGGTAAAGCCGATGCGCAGGCCGTTGGCGCCAAAGTCCTTGGACATGCCCCAGAGGACGTGCAGCAGCGCCGGGTCGATGATGCCCGCAGGGTCGATGGACAGGGCAGACTCAAAGGGCACCGGCGCCGTGCCCGAAGCCGTGTCGACGCGATTCTCGAAGACGGAGAGCGCATAGATCTCGTCGCTGATGAGGTGCACCTGATGCCGCTGGCAGAGGCGCATGTAGGCGATGAGCACGTCGCGGGAGTAGCACCGCCCGAGGGGGTTGTGCGGCTGCGATAGGATAAGGGCGGCGATGCGCTGGCCGCGACCCTTGGCGGCGAGAATGGCCTCTTCGTGCTTTCCGACGGCCGCGAGGCCCATGGGATCCAGATCGCCAAACGCCAGCGGGAGGAGCTCGATGCCCGTCCGCCGCCCGACGTCGGAAGGGAACGCCCCGTAGTAGGGCCGGCCTATGAGGATGCCGTCCCCGGGGTCCGCGACCGCCCACGCCACGTTCTCAATGGCGGGCGTGCAGCCGTTGCTGACAATAACATGCGACGGCTCAATGGGCGTGGCGGGCCGGAGGTGCCGTGTTAGGAAGCGGGAGACGGCGGCGCGGAGGCGTGCGTAGCCGTCACCGTAGGTGAGTGCTTGGGCGGGGACTCGCAGGTGTGCGTGCATGTGGGCGAGCAGCGTCTCGTGCATGAGGCTGTTCTCCGCGACGCCGAGGTTGACGAAGCCGGAGGGGTTGGATTTGGCGTCGTAGAGGTTGGTGAGCACGGGCATCAAGACGGCGCTGATGGAGTTGGGGTCCGGGGCGGCGAGCTTGGCCGCGCGACGGGAGAGGGCCATGGTGGCGGTCGGGGACATCAACGAATCTCAATGGGAATGAGAGTAAGACGACGATGTGTGCGGGAAGTGAGCGGCAGGCGTGGGCTTGAGGCGTGCCGCAGGCTTTAAAGTCGGCGGCGTGATATATATCTGTTGGACTCGGCGTTGCGGGGCTCCGCCGGCTCCGGCGCCCTCTTGTTGACAAGCGGGCAAGTACCGGACCTGGCGCGTGCAGATACGAGCGAATGCCACGGCGACAGTGAGGCTTGCGACTTTGGAGTTGGGCGTGGAAAGCGGCCAGACGAGAATGGGTACGCAGGCAAAGGGAATGGTTAACAAGGTGGCTTAGGGATGATGTTTAAGACGACTGGCGTGGGGTGCGGGAGGCTAGCGGGATGCGGCACTGTCAGTCCGGGAACGGGAAGAGGACTGCGTGTGCCTGCATCTCAACAACGTATACAAGGTGTTTCGCCCGCCAGATAATTGGACGCGATGTGAAGGCGATGTTTCTGTCAGACGAGCAAGTGTTTGGTGTAAGATGGTTGGTTGGCCGCTGCTGGCCTGCGCCTGCCATCCATCAGCGCGCAAGCACCGTGACTGACTCGCGGCAGCCGGCCAATTGAATTTTCCGGGCTGCCGCTCGCTGCCGCTGCCGCTGCCGCTCAGGCCAGGACAGGGCTTGCTGGACCCCGCCACGCTGGATGGCGGGGTGACTGCATTTTCTGCCTCCGAAAGTGGCTGCCGCCGTGTGTGACTCGACTCGACTCGACTCGATCAAATAAAATAAATTTCAGCGTGCAATCGCCAGATCCTCACTCCAACCGCATCCCCCACCCCCAATTCCCACGAGCACCCAGCCATGGCCGACAACCAAACGCCCGCGGGCGGCGACGCTGCCGCCGACGCCGCTGCCGTCGCCGTTGCCAAGCTGTACCTCGACGAGGCCACGGGCGAGATGATTTCCAAGACGGAGCTCAAGAAGCGCCAGAAGGCCCGCGAGAAGGAGGCCGCAAAGAAGGAGAAGGCGGCGGCGAAGCCCCAGCCCGCCGCCGGTGCCGGCAGCAGCCGAAACGCCGAGGCTGCTGAGAAGGAGCTCACGCCCAACCAGGTGCGCAGACGCCGTTGCCATTGACCGTCTCCGTTGCATTGGCCAGAAGCTGACCGAGAGGGACAGTACTTTGAGATTCGATCGCGTGCCGTTGCCGAGCTGCACGAGCAGGGCAAGGCCTACCCTTACAAGGTACGTTGCACTCTGAATACTGCGCGAATGCCCGTGTTCTAACGTACGGACCCAGTTCCACGTCACCTACGACATCCGCAAGTTCGCCGACGAGTTTGCCCACCTCAAGAACGGCGAGTCCGACCGGTCCAAGCCCATCCAGCTGGCTGGAAGAATATACGTCAAGCGCTCGGCTGGCAGCAAGCTTTACTTCTATGACCTTCGCTCCGAGGTTTGTCTGCCCTGTTTTTTGGTCTGATGTGAATTGGACGGCTCGACTTCCCTTCTGACGCAAATTGAACGGCTCGACTGACTCATCGCAGGGTGCACGACTCCAGGTCCTCGCCCAGGCCGACAACATTGGCGAGGGCGCGCCCACCTTTGACGAGCAGCACCTGCCCCTTCGCAGAGGCGACATCATCGGCATCAAGGGCTACCCGAGCCGGACGAACCCCAAGACCAAGCAGGGCAGCGGTGACTATTCGGGCGAGCTGTCCATTGCCGCGACCGAGGTGACTCTTCTGTCGCCATGCTTGCACCAGGTACGAGAAGCTGGAATACAAACAATACCCGTCGTTTCGGGAGCTAACCTCGCCAGATCCCCGATGACCACTACGGCTTCAAGAACCCCGAGCAGCGTTTCCGCCAGCGATACCTCGATCTGATGATGAATGAAAAGTCCAGACAAATCTTCCTCACCAGAGCCAAGGCCGACTCGTACCTCCGCCGCTGGTTCGACGACCGGGACTTTGTGGCGGTGCAGACTCCCATGCTCAACGCCATTGCCGGTGGTGCGACGGCCCGTCCGTTCATCACCCACCACAACGATCTCGACATTGACATGTTCCTGCGCGTGGCGCCTGAGCTGTACCTCAAGATGCTGGTGGTCGGCGGTCTGAACAGGGTCTACGAGATGGGGCGACAGTTCCGAAATGAGAGCGTGGATCTCACTCACAACCCTGGTGTGTACCTGTCCTCCTGGAACTCGCCCAGCCCTCTCGCTAACAAGTGTAGAATTCACTAGCTTGGAGTTTTACATGGCCTACGCCGATGTCAACGACCTCATTGGCATGACCGAGGATCTCGTCAGTGGCCTGGTCAAGCATATCCATGGCTCCTACGAGACCAAGTTCCACAACATCAAGGGCGAGGAGATCACCATCAACTGGGAGGCACCGTGGCCCAAGATTGACATGATTCCCGCTCTCGAGGAGGCTTGCGACGAAAAGTTCCCTCCTGCCGACGAACTGCACACCGAGGCGACTGGCGAGTTCCTCAAGCGCATGCTCAAGAAGACCAACGTCGAGTGCAACCCGCCCCTGACCAACGCCCGCATGATTGACGCGCTGGTGGGCGAGTTCCTCGAGTCTCGATGCGTAAGTGTTTCTTCACTGAAATGAGAAGCCAAGCTGACTGGATCCAGATCAACCCTACCTTTATCATGGGCCACCCCAAGATGATGTCCCCGCTGGCCAAGACGTCGCGCAGCACGCCCGGTCTCTGCGAGCGCTTCGAGGTTTTCGTTGCCACCAAGGAGATTGCCAACGCGTAAGTGACATGTTTGTGCAATCAAGTCGTATAAATGCTGACCTTGACAGCTACACCGAGTTGAACGTTGCCGCCGAACAGCGAATGAACTTTGAAGAGCAGGCCCGCCAGAAGGCCCAGGGTGACGATGAGGCGCAGATGGTTGACGAGACCTTTTGCCGAGCTCTCGAGCACGGCCTGCCGCCCACCGGTGGCTGGGGAATGGGCATCGACCGCATGATGATGTTCCTGACGGACAACTACAGCATCCGCGAGGTGCTGGCCTTCCCCACCATGCGGCCCGAGTAGAGCGGAGGAGAAAAAAATGTTTATGCTTAACGTCAGATCAATGATAGAAAAGAGATGTTTTTAGTCATGGAGACATGGCGTTGGGTTGTCGTGCCCTCGCTGGCTGGGCTTGGACGTGACAAGCGAAGCACAAGACGATGAATGAAGACTGTTTTAAACAAGGGTATCTCTTTGTCCCTATCTATGCCCGTATTATGACAACAACCATGGTTGTTGAACCCCCAAACGCCATGCCCATGCCGTAATTTTAAGCAGTGATTCATAAATGCCCATGCAAAGAGCGGCACTCAAAAGGCGATCCGACGCTTGCGCCCAGTGTACTTGGACGTGGATTTGACGACCCTGCCCTTGCGCTCCATCTGCTCCTTTTTCTTGACAATCCACGCCTTGCTGCCCTTCTTGACGGACGTGTTGTTGGCCTTGAGCTTCTTGCGGGCGTCCAAGACATCGACGCCGTCCATGCCCGCCACGACGCCAGTAATGTCGCCGGGCCCGCCCTCGACAGCGCTGGTGCCAGCGGTGAGCACCAGGTACAGCTTGACGTTCTTGGTGCCCGGATCATCCTCGAGAATGCCGGCGCCGAAGCCGGCCTTGACGGCGGCCTGGGTGATCATGTTGCGCTGGACGTCGTTTTTGGGGTAGAACTGGCAGACGGCGCGGCCGCCGCGCCTGAGTGAGGCGTACAGGCCATTGAAGAAGCGAGACATACGCCCGGTGGGGGAGGTGTCGCTCGATTCGGCGCTGCAGAGCCACTGGATGGCGGAAATGGAGATGGCGGCGTCGAAGGTGCCGGCGCGAAAGGGCACGCCCTGGCCCATGTCGGCCAGCAGCAGGTCCCCGGCGACGTCGCGCTGCAGGGCCACGTCGAGCATCGAGGGCGAGACGTCCATGCCGATCCAGGTGTGGGGGCCGCCCTCGTCGCGGGGCAGGGCAGAGAGGATCTCGCCGGAGAGGCCGCTGCCGCAGCCGACGTCGAGGATGAGGCTGGGGCACTTGAGGTCGAGGAGCTCGAGGGCGCGGCGCGTCATGCTAGCCTGGATGTTCTGGATGCGCGACGACGTCGTGTACTTGCGGGCTTCGGTGTCATCGTAATGCACGTCGGCGGCACTGGAAATTGGTCAGTTACTGGAATCCGATGCGATGCGATGCGATGGAGTGAGGGGTCCGAGATGGCGAGCGTACAGAGTATCTTCGGGGCGGGACATGGCGGCCGCGGGAGCAAAGGCGCTCTGCTCCTTGATTTGTGGGATCTCTAATTGGCAACGAAAGTAGATATCGATGTACGGCGAGCAACGGCAGGTGGGAAATGGGCGGGCTAGATGATGTCGATGTTGCTGAGGCCGTCGTCCCCGACTTTTTTTTCGTGGACCCGATGCTTGGTGGTGGACGAGGGTAGTAATTATCGATAAGGCGGTTGGCTGTAGTTGGCGGGGTTCTGCCAGTGTCGGATAGCACAATGCACCCGTGTCAAGCGCCGGAGCGGAACAAGCGAGGCCCGCTCGACGCGACTGAAGTGCCCAGTACGGCCCCTGAACCGTGTCCTCAGCTCGGTGAAAACTTGCATTCCCTGCGTCCTCCACTCCCCCCAATCATCACACCTTCATCTCGCCATGTCACGAGGCCGTTGACAGCTTTGCCTTTGTTGACACTGCTCCAAGATGTGGATCCTACCTCTGATCGGCTACGCAGGGGCCATCCTTGGCTTCTGCTTCCTGACGCTGGCCATTGCGTCGGGGCTCTACTACCTCTCCGAGCTCGTCGAGGAGCACACGGTGCTGGCGAAGCGCCTGCTGACGCGGCTCATCTACACCGTCGTCGGCGTGCAGGTGGCTCTGTGGCTGGTTGATGGGTTTCCCTTCTGGTCGACGCTGCTGGGCATCGCGGCGCACGTCGTGTACCTGGGAAACATGCGGCGCTTCCCGTTTGTGAAGCTCAGCGACCCGTTGTTCCTCCTCTCGTGTGGTATGCTAGCTATGCCGCTCCTCTCTGTGAAAAGCTTTGAGCTGACGATTCGCTTGCAGTCCTTGTTCTGCTGGATCACTACGTCTGGTTCCGGCATTTCTCCCACGGCCAGACGCGTGCGTACCAGCGGTCGGCCTACATTGACGAGGTGGACGCGCCCAGCTTCACCATGATCGCGTCCTACTTTGGCCTCTGTGTCTGGCTGGTGCCATTCGCGCTGTTTGTCAGCCTGTCGGCCGGTGACAATGTGTTGCCAACCATGGGGACCGAGCCTGTGCGCGGCGTCGAGGGCAAGGCGCGGCCGCAGGGCATGGTCAAGGCCGTAGTCGACTATGTCCGCGGCGCCATTGGCGACATTGCTGGCTCTGCTAGCTTGGGCCGCCCATGATGAGCGAATCGCAGACATGTTGTCCTTTGATGACCATGGATACGAAAACTCCCAAGCCTCGGGCCAAACTGCAGCCGGCTTTTTGGGCCGTGTGAGCATGCCGATCCAATCGAGCTGTGATGGTAAGTCATTCCTGTTTTCTTCTCAAAGCTGCACTCTCCACACCTGCACTCACCTTTACATGATGAAGCAAACTTACGCTAGATTGTATTTGACAAGGCTTGCCTTGCATGATCTATTTTAAAGTTCATAGTTACTCTGATTCTCTTCACCTACACAACACTCTTTCAGCAACCTTGCAGATCAGGACTGACTCGAGACAGATATAAGCGCGCGGTGATTACATGATAGCATATGTTACGTCGCAAGGGGTAATGGTAATGGAAGCACACGACTCCCAAGATCATTTTCACTTTGGAGACTGGCTGGCCTGATGACTGCCATGAGCCTTCGCTTGTTGGAGGGCGTGGCACAAGCTTTGACGCTGGCAGCGGACTCGATATGGTTATGGCCCTTGCTGTTCTGATTCGAGCGACGCAGACGCAGAATTTGAGGCACCCTGATGTAAGCTGGAATTGCTACACCAAGCCGGCCGACCGCTCCAACGGCATCTGAGCTGCTGAGTGGTTCATGTCGTAGATAATACTCGACTGCACAAGCCAGGCAGCAAGACTTGTAAGAGTTTGGGGGTTGACAAGCAGAGATGCTCGTCGCCCGCGAGAAATAATGACGATTGACTTTTACGGAGTCCACGCAGCTATTTATTCATGCCGTGATTGGTAGCCATCAGTTTCCCTTTCCTGTGGTATCATCGTGCGCCGTTGGCCTGCCTACTCGAGCAGCGTACATCATGCCATGTTCATGTCCTTGTGCAGCAGCAGCCTGTTCAGTCCTTTGTGCCCTTCTTCCCCTTCTTGCCCTTCTTGGTGGTGTCGGGGTTCCAAAACTTCTCGTCGACCTTGTCGCTCTCCGCCTTGTGCCCGCGGTCATGCTTCTCGGAAAACTGGCGGTTGTGCTCGTCGACCTCCTTCTGCTGCTCCTCTGTGAGCTCGCTAGCCGCGTCGCCCCCAGTGACGCTCGCGTTGAAGACCTTGGGCCGGGGAGGGGCGTTGGGTGAGGAGCTGCCGAGGGCCTCGCCGCCGCCAGTGCGGCCCTTGGCACCGGCGCCGCCGCCGTCGGTGAGGGGACCCGAGGTGGGCTTGCCCGTGGCCGTGGTCTCGTCGTTGGAGCTGAGCCTGGCTGGAGAGTGGGAGAAGTGGCGTCTGGGCAGGAGCTGGGGGTGGAGGCGGGTGGAGGCGCGGAGGAGGGTCCTAGCTGGGACGCGCATCTTGACTATCGAGGTGCTGTGTTATGCTGTGCTGGTTGACTTTGTGCTGCTGATGCTCCGGCGCTATTGCACTTGAATTTTGGCTCGGAGTAGATGATGAATGCGATGTGACTTGGATGTAACAAGGCTCAAAGGTGAAGTGAGACCTTTTGTATCGCCATTGTTGTTAGGCCAAATGAGGGAGGCGTGTGCGACCGCGTGCCGCGGCTGGTGACGTCAAGGCGGTGACATCACTGCGCCCTGGAGGCTGGGAGTCGCGACGATCTCGACCAGCACTGCATTGCGTGCCGTGGCCAGCATTAGGCGTCAGTAATGTCAGCCTAGCCCAGCGTCCCGGAGGCACAATTATGAAAATTAGCATTACGCCTTTGTCTTTGCTTCCCCTCGCTCGTGCCTGGATATCTCGTCTTGTTGGTACGAATGGAAAACTCCTTGCTTTTGTAAGAGCCAACGCGAGTCTACCCTTGCGCCATCACAATCGTTCCGTGAGCAAGAAAAGGATCTCAGGCGATGCTACTGCGATTGGGGACTGGCTTCGTCTGATACGCGTACCAAGATGGACCCCATGCCAGCCTGCTTGCCCCAACTCTCGTGCGCCTCCCTCACGTCGTCGAGCGCCCAGACGTGCTTGATGGGCACCTGGATGCGGCCCTCGCGCACCAGCTCCATGAGCGCCGCCAGGTCGGGCTTGAAGCTTTTGTCATCGCGCGAGATGAAGTAGAAGCTCGTCGCCTTGTTGGACCAGACGGCGGCGTTGCGCGCCATCATCTTGAGCAGGTAGGGCAGCGGCGAGCGCTTCTTGCCGCCCGTCAGCGCGGCGAGGTTGCCGCCGTACCCAACCACGCGGCTGGGCTGCGCCGTGCAAAGGATGGCGCAAGATTCGTCGAAGCTCTCGAAGCCGAGGGGGTCGAAGACGGCGTGAGCACCGCCGAGGCGCTGCACCTCGCCGATCCAGTTCTTGTCCGTGTAGACAAAGGGGTGGGCGCCCAGGGCGCGCAGTGCCTCGTGGTTGCGCGGCGACGCGGTGCCATAGACGACTGCGCCGCGCAGCTGGCACAGGGCCATGACGGCGTAGCCAACTGCGCCGCTGAGGCCATGGACGAAGACGCGCTGCCCGGCCGACACCTTGGCCGTGCGCGTCACCATGCTGTACGCCGTGTTCCAGTCGAGCGGCAGCGCGCACGCCGTCTGCAGGTCCAGGCCCGCGGGCACGGGGCAGAGGTGCTTCTCGGGGACGTTGACGCGCTCCGACTGGGCGTCGTAGACGGTGACGGCGGCGACGACGGCGCCCGGCGCAAACGCGCCGCTGCAGCCGGGCCCGAGGGCGGCGACGCGCCCGACGAAGCAGTACCCGGGCGTCAGGGGCGCGGCCTTTTGCAGCGGGTACCAGCCCAGGCGCATGTTGATGTCGGCGCCGGAGAAGCTGCTGTAGATGACGGCGACCTGGACCTCGTGCCGGGCGGGCGCGGGCATGGGCGCCGAGACGACGGCGAGGTTGGAGACGTCGCCAAAGGCCGAGATGAGCACCTTGCGGGTGGTTGGGGCGGCCATGGCTGACGATGTTGACATGTGTTTGTCTTGCTGTCGTATGATTCCTCTCCCCGAGTCCAAACGACGCCGCGACGAAGCCTCTTATACGCCTTTTCCATCTCGAGTCACTCCTCGACGCCATCGTCATGCGCCATCCAGCCCGGCCCTCGACCGCTCATTTCCACCACAAAGCGCCCGGCGCATCGGCACATGGGCGCATCTCCAAGCCGAAGCTTGGGGATGGACGAGGCCAGAATCGCCAGCTGGGCGCCCGAGACGGGAGAGCATTCAGCCCTAGGGCGTTCAGCGCATATGAGTGGAGGCGGAGCGGAGAGCGAGCCGGCGCGATGTTGACTCCGTCGTGCGGCTTGACAGGCTGGTGGAGCGCGGGTGGCTTGTCGTCGGGGGGCAGTCGAGCCGAAGCGCCGGTCGGTGGCTTGACGGGCGATGGGGCTCATTGAGATGCGGATTGTTCTTGGGTTTGTTGCCGTTTGTGATTTGCTTGCTGAAAAGCGCTTAGTGCTGCATGGAACGGTAGTGGATCAGTGATCTGAGCGGTGCTTGGATGTTGGAAGCGTTGCCCTGGGGTTGCTGATGGTGCTGGACGGCGCTGATGTCGGAGAAGAGAAGTTGGCTTGCCCGAAGTCTGAGCATCGTATAAAGTATCTTGAATATCGTACTGTGCTCGTTATAGACTCCACGGTGATGATCTCAACCCAAACTTCACATTACGGGCTGGATGGCCGGAGCAATGCGTTAGCCTTGCTTTGCTTCATCGTCCAACGTACGAGACTTACATGAACTGTGTTGAGGTGGGTACCTTGCTTGCCCAGCTGCGTCTGATGATATCGCCTGAGTTTAAAAGCACGCCGAACTTTCTAATCGCGAGGTTGTCAATTCCTGCGTTCTGCCTTACTTAGCCGAGCTGTCCATAATTCATTGCCCATTGAGCTGGCATGGTTCGCGGTCTTCATGATGCAAGCCGGACTGTCCGGGTCTCTTCGGGAGGTCGTTGTCTGGATTTCGAAATTGGGGCACAAAAGCCATGTCATTTTCCATGTGGCCGGTAAACGTGTGGTCACTGTTATCAGAGACCATCCACGATGGATACGGCACGAGCAGGTTGAATGAAAGCAATGGCGGCCCGGGCAAGGGGGCCATCCAGACAATGCCGCGCACCAAGCAATGATACATGTTTGGCCCCCGAAAATCCCAAGGCGGTTCTGCAGGCGACGGTGGACGGTTCACAGTCCATCGCCTGCGGCTAAGCCAGACCAGCAAGATGAATCGTGGCCCGGAATTAGAAACCTGATCTTGATGGCGGCATCATGCTGTAAGTCGGGCCTGTCTCCACACCGAGTCCGATGGAGCGGCCCCGAGATTGGCCGGCTCGCATTCGACCCGCTCGCGAAGCCGCCACCACAAGTGCGGATCCGAAACGGACCAGGACCCCTGGCCGCTCTTTCGCCACAGCCACTGCAGGCGCGTCGTCGACAACGACTGGTGACGAGGCCCTCATGCCTCCGTGGTGTCGCGTAGCCAAGCCTCCCGGTGCGCGTCTCCGATTCTCATGAGCCGCTACCTAGCTTGGTAAGGCGGCCCTGCGATAAATCTCAGGCTCTTCGCCTCTGGTGATGGGCGAGGAGACTTGGTGACCTGGACTGGGCTGTCGAAATCACACTCGTCGAATCATGCCACGGAAAGGAGCGCAAAAAGTCCGCACTGGATGCCTTACATGCAAGTAGGTTGCGGCTCCCTCCTGTGCCCTCAGCTTTTACGAGTACTCACCCCTGTACCAATCCAGAGCCCGCAAGATCAAATGTGATGAGACGAGCCCAGAGTGCGCGCGGTGCAAGTCCACCGGCAGGAAATGTGACGGCTACAAGGCCCCGCCCCCGGGTTCCTACTCATGGGATGAGCTGCTCCGCGTACGGCCGCGCCCAGCTCCGACACTGACGCCCGGTGCGGACAATGCAGAGCTGCGCGGCCTGGCTTTTTTCCGCCAAGTTGTCGCACCGGCGCTCGGAGGGCCCCGGGGCAGCTCGTTCTGGACCCATCTGGTTGCGCAGGTGACTTACACTGAGCCCGCGGCGAGGCACGCCGTCTTGGCCATCAGCTCGTTGTACGAAAAGTTCAATACTCGGCAACTGGAGCTCAAGTTCGAGCCGCCGAACGACGGCAATGAGATGGCCATCAAGCATTACAACGCAGCCATCAAGCACATAGTCTCTCCGCTGGTCCCGTCAGGATCCGCGGACACGGTGCTGCTTGTATGTGTTCTCTTCGTGTGCATCGAGTTTCTACGGTTCAACACCAAGGCGGCCATCGACCACGTCAGCCACGGAATATTGCTGTTGAACTCGACAAAAGCCAGCGCAGATGTCGTCTCAATGTTCCACCAGCTGAGCATCTTTCCCTATTTCTTTGGCGGACGCGTGTCTACTTTTCCTGTTCTTGAGAAAGCCGATTGTTTGCCCGCACTTGGAACGTCGTTTGAGGACGCATCCCGGGCACAATCGTCGCTTGACTCATTGCTGTCACGGTCCATCAGATTGGTTCGCATTGCTGACCATCACCGCATTGGCATCGGCCCCGAGATACAGCCACTTGAATCCGTTCTTTGGGACCAGCAGCGACTCGACGAAGATCTCGACAGGTGGTGGTCCGCATTCTCCTTGCTCCGAGAGGGCTCACGGCTTACCAACGCACATGAACCCATGTTCTTGATGCTGGAGATGCGGTGGCTCGTCACCAAGATATGGTTGAACACATGTCTCTGTCCCGATGAAATGGTATATGATGCCCACCTGGACAAATTTCTGAGAATCGTCGAGATTGGGCAAGTTGCAAGTACGGCGTCTTCCATCCAAAGTCCCATGTTCATATTCGGCATGGGTTTCTGCCCATTGCTGTACTTTGTCGCCATCAAATGCCGTCACTGGAAGCTACGCCTCGCGGCACTAACGCTCCTAAAGACCCTATCATGTCCGCGCGAGACATTGTGGGACTCTGCTACATTGTATGCTGTTGCAATGCGTACTGTTGAGTTTGAGCATGGCATTGAGACGACGCCTGATGTTGCGGCATCGATGCAAACAGTGGACGAATGTCAGCATTTGCTACCTGAGGATGGGCGGCGGATCAGGGATAATGCGCTAGAGTCAGCTGTGGACGTCCGAATAAGCAGCGATGGTACAAAGATCGTCAGACGAAAGGTCTGCTTTCTTGTCCGCAGTGGCAGCGGCGGCGTGGAGGCAATGTATGACTGGCTCACCTTGCAATAAACGCATAGAAATCTCGCGATAGAGCTTACCCTTGGGCTAGTGTGTGAAAGTCCTTCTCTAGCGGCGCTGGCTGTTGAGAGGATGGACGCTGATTGCGGGCTGATGAGGGACAGATGGCCATTGAAGGCGAGTGCGGATAACGGGACATTCTATGACAATCGAAGTCGTAATTCGCAACCATGGTCTACCGTGCATGGGAAAAGCTTCTCGCCTACAATGGTCAGGTGGTACTCAAGTGCCAACAGAGTGGAATTTCCTCGTGACGATTGAGCCAACTTTGTCGCGCTCGGCTCAGTTCAACGCTATTTATAATCCCTCCGTTTCCGTCGAGGCATGCCATCGACAGGAACCAGGAACCAATGAGACGTGATTGGCTGGTTCGGACTTTACCCGCACAGCACTTACGACTGAGACGCGCAGCCCCCAATCAAATCTAGGGCTCTGCGTTTGACTGTCTGGGGTCTAGGGAAGACGCGAGGCTGCCAAATTTAGTGACCTAAAGAGCTTAAAAGTCGGTTGGGGAACTACAATATTTTGCGACGCGAACTGTCTTCGTTGGCATTTTACACGCCATATAAACCGAAGTTGTTATTGCCTAGTCGTTTCTTGTTTGTTTTCGTCAGCGAGAAAATGCTGCATGTATTACTCTTAACCCTTGCCGCTTCTGCGTCTGCGGCATTCATCCAGACAATGGCGCCAAGTACTCTACTCCAGGCACGGCAAACGTTGACAGCGCCCCCATCCGATCCAACTCCAGGACCCACGGGCGATTTTACTTCCACGGAACTCGTCGTCATCGTCGGAAAAACAAGGAGCGACTTCACAATTCCCGGACAAACCATCGCCATTGCCATACCAACCTGCATCCACACCATCACGCCTGACGAAAACGGCTACGTTCCGCCCGGGACATGCGGTGCAATATGGCGCTACTACCCAAGCTTTCAGGCGGCTGTGGCGTTTGCGGTGCTGTTTGCATTTCTCGTGGGGATACACGTTTGGCAAGCTGCAGCATACAAGAAGGTCCGTACGTTTTCACATCTGCCTGTACCGCTCGATTTGACAGGCCAAGGCTAATAAATCATGGTGAAATACAGAGGTGGTGTTGGGTCATTATCATGGCGAGTATTTGGGAGACGACGGCCATGATCTTTCGGGCATTAAGCTCGAAGAATCAGCAGAGTGAAGGCATATACCTCGTCTTCCAGATCTTCATCCTGCTTGCGCCGCTTTGTAAGTTCACGTTGTCATTTTGACCCAGACGAAGAGCTAACAGTCACGAATAAGGGGTCAATGCCTTTGCCTACATGATCCTCGGCCGCATGATTTACTACTTCCACCCTTCACGATCGATTGCCCGTATACCGGCCAGCACCATCGCCGCCATATTCGTGTTTTTCGACGTTGCTTCTTTCGTCGTACAGCTCGTCGGAGGCAGCATCGCCGGCCCGAGTGCACCACCAGAGGCGCAGCAGCGAGCCGTTCATATATACATGGGCGGCATCGCTTTCCAAGAGGTCGTCATCCTAGTCTTTGTCGGCCTCTGCGTGGCCTTTCAGGTGCACATGGCAAAGGCTGGCGGCCGACCTTGTAGTGTCTGGTGCTGTCTCGTCAAGACTGAATGGGGCCAACTGCTGTGTGCTCTCTACTTCTCCCTGGCCATGATCACGGTGCGCATCGTGTATCGACTGGTCGAGTTTTCTGGCGGCGTGAAAGAAGGTAATGCTTTGACGACTCATGAGGCGTACTTTTACGTTTTGGAAACGGCACCCATGTTCTTGGCGCTGTTCTCTTTCAACCTTGTTCATCCTGGGAGGATCATGGACGGGCCTAGTAGTGATATGCCTGGTCTCTTTGCCACGTTCAGAGCCAAGGTATCGGGGCGAAGGGGAAAGCAGGTTTTGCCGGATGGAAGCTCGGATGAGTGTGAGCTGGTTCCTAGATTGAAGGCACGAAAGCGTGGATTGTAGTAAGCACAATCCCACGGAGGCTGTAAGAGCGGCTGCGAATACAATGGGAGCCCTCCCACTTCCCAAACAGATGGACAGCAGCGCCGTTGTCACCGTCAGCTTGTGCTGTGCACGAATATATTTTGCTATCGCTGCCGCTCCACATGCCCAAAATGAACATGGAGAACAGAGAAAAAGACCCTGGGCCTCTAGAAACTCCAACAATGAGAACTCTGCGACACACTGCATTTGTCGTAGTGGCGCATTTTCATCAACTTAGATTGCCCGGTGCTGCGCATTGAGGTAAGTTGATATCAGCAGCTTAGGACGAGAACATCACATTACTGAAAGTCTGTTTTATAATCGACTTCAGTGGGCAACTTCGGAAAGCATGGGCTCGCGTGTCATTCTTCCAAGCTCTTCCAAGTATGGACTTGGCTGATCAAAAGCCGTCATGACACCAAATGATCACGACCCAGAACCCGCAAAGCCAGTTCGGTCGCAATTGGCAGTGAAATGCATGCTTACGGTCAGGCTGAGATCAGAAGCATTTCTTCCAAACGAAAGTCATAATACCGCCGTTAACGCGCACACAATGTCGTACCTGGGAGAAGCGAATATTCTCGAATGTAAGGAACAGATCAATTTCAAGACAAGCCAGTGCCCCTCCTTGCGAAGATGTCGCTGAATCTCAGAGCGAATGCAAATCAGCTGGTTGGTTGACCTACATCTGCAAGAGGTATTGGTTGGGACTTTGTAAATGTCCCGCATTAGTCTGCTGCGACATCTCTGACTCACCTCGTTTCGGACGGGACAATAAGCTGCAGCAACCAGAATCCCGACGGACGTACGAAGTTGCGAATTACAAGATAATGAGTTTGGACTCTGTTTCATTATGTTGTAATTCGCAACTTCGTACGTCCGTCGGGATTCTGGTGGCGCCCCCTTGCACATCTACAAGCTGCCTGCTGTGGAGCGAGCAGCACATCGGGTATGCCGCTAAGTTGTGCATTGCGTTTTCTCCCCTACCATTCTATTGCTTCCTCTTATAATTTACATGACCCTCGTTAGATCTGACTCTCTATACTCACTTTCTTGCGTCGACTTTTGTTTCTTATCTAACCAAGCAATTACGGCGCGAAGAAGAAGATCAGGCCAAGCATACCATCAGCGCTATGCGCTCGATGGTTGCGTGTCATCCACCTCTAGGGCAGGTTACAGAAGTCACCACGCCCGAGGTCAACTTTGCCTGCTCTTTGAATGTTGATCTACAAGATGCGCCAGATAGCTACCGAGTCTTACTCCGCTACGCCTTACTTGGCTCCGATGAGTGGAAAAAGGATGACATGTTGCCTTCCCAACGAAGTCTGATCAAGTCTCAAGGCCAGCCAAAACTCGATACGGCTCAAAATCTCACTGGGCCTTTGGCCAAGTCCAGCAGGGACTGGAAGACTTGAGGGACGAAGGTCCACCTGACCGCTGGAGTATTGAGGATGGCCACGAGGCCATCAACCATGCTAGTTCGCAGCTTGACGCAGACTTTGGACTGATAACCGATATGGCGACAACGCTTGTTGCTGATGGGGCCATGGCCATCGATCTCATCAGAACATGGTACCCACAGTGTGTGGCTCGACTTGCGGTCTGGGATGCCAGACTGGGGACATCAATGACTGGGAAAGCGGCCTCCGTGGGCTGTTGCAAATTCATGCACCAGCACACGCTGGGCGAGAAGACGAGAATTTGGACCGATTTGATCGGGCTCGTCAGCCCAACGCCCCGGGTTACCTAGCCCAAAACTTTGGCGCAGACTGGCAAGATTAGGCAGAACGCTCGCGAGACCACATAATTTCTCTCAATCTTGTTGAGATAAAGATACGAGTGAATCTGTGGGCAGACGCCGCAGAAATGGCGGGCACTACGGTCGAATCGGAATTTGGGCCCGCCGACTCTATGGATGAGGGAGAGTGAGGCCATCTTCAACGAAAGATTGATATAGCATGAGTCCAAATAAGTGGACTTGGAGGTGGTTCAAAAGGGGTGATCAGAGAATTTTCTTATGTTGCTTCAGACCGTGGGCGGTCTGCCGGTGGTGGGAACGTGCTGGCGGGCCAAGGTGGCTGAGCACAGAGAGAAGGTCTGGCTGGGACGATTGGCAAGCGTGGCCGCGGTCCAAATTTTGCTGCCTTTTTAGGCTTTTTGCACCTAGCCAGAACTTAGAACCCAATCATCACGAATTTGCACCATCCTCGGACCTTGCTTTGTGGCGACATTACGATGTGATTAGAATCAGCTTTTCGCTTTGAAATCAAAGTAAGATGTGGACTCATGGAGTCGTGGATCACAATAGGGGACGAAATGATGCCAAACAGTATTGTATTGCCAGTATCAGAGGCTTACCAACTCTCTGGAAAATCGGATGATATCAGCGACTACATGAATGATCTGAATCCTGATCTCCAGACAAGGCGCCTTGATGCTGACTCAAATTCGGGCGTACTTTCACGGATGGTCGAAGCCCCGGTTGCAGCAGCTCGTGGAACAGTTCCTCATATGGAGCAGGTCATGTTCGGAAAACCTTTTGGGGGTGATTTTCCCAGGTAGGTGCGCTTCCCAAGGCGATGATGACTTCAATGACGACTCACTATCTATCCAGGTGATTCGGAATATCACGGAACACCACCTCCTGGATGGCTCTCTGCCAAGGCCGAACGTATTTCAAACTCGACGTGGCTTCTATTCTCTGCTCTTTTCTCAACTCCCACGGCGAGCACCTAGTCGCACTTGGTATCAGCGGTTTTGAGAAAGTCATGACTGTATTTGGCGATGATAATGAGGGAACCGTGATGATCAAGGTTCGTGTCGAGCACATTACTAATGTTGCTCTCTACGGTGACTGTGGGATATGGTCTTCCAGAGACTAGCTGACCCTGCAAAAGATTTTTAATGAACGTTAAGCGCCAGGTTGTGGTCGAGTTATTGTGGCCATTGGCAATGACTTCGAGGCAACTCTTGGCAGAACCCCTGGATCAGGCAAGACTTATTTTTGCCTTGGGAGAGGGACCGCAAGTCCTTCCATTTAGTCGCGATTCTCGCCGAGGATTTGAGCGGCACTGGGCCGACCATTGGATCAATAGATTGATTTGCGGTACAATGTAATTCGAGCAGCCCCCCGACCATTTGGAGCTCTGTTAACGAACCACCCAGCTCCCAATAACGGCGCTAGTCAAAATCGCTCCGAGGATGAAGTCATGAACGACATCGCACTGAATGACGTCTGGCAGACAGTCGATTAGCAAACCTCTCGATTCCACGCGCGCCTGGTGAGTTTTGAGGCAGATCCGGTTGCGTTCAAGTCCGGCCTGAAGTGTGCTGTTGCTGGCATCAAAGGCAAAAATCCACCCATCAAGAATGTCATTGTTCGGCATACCATCTTCGGACACTGGGGCAGAATTTCCGAGCACCCAAATGGGTCTCTTCGGCAGGCATACGAGACGGTCCTCGTGGAGCGGTCAGAGGCAGTCCCACCATGGTCGCTCGCTAAAATTACATTTGCAGTTATTTCGTCTGAGGACGTGGAAAGATTCTACAATGACTACTACAAGTGAGTCATAACAGCAGCGCTGACAGCTTCCGGCAAGACGGACTGACCGTGTGCGGCTACTGGATTCATATCGTCATGCGATGTGAACTCGGTCCAGGCCGATGGCTTGTACATGCTAGAAAGCTTGACTTCCGCAGTTGCGCGCTGCTCGTTGGCAGAAACTTATCTGGATGCACAGTATGCTGCCGCAATGGATAACTTTCCAAGCGGAACGTTGAACCTTCCTTTTACGCCTGGCCACCTGGGCCCACTAGCACGTTCCCACCACCGGCAGACCGCCCACGGTCTGAAGCAAAATAAGAACAATCTCTCTCTGATCACCCCTTTTTAGCCACTTCTAGTCTACTTGTTTAGACTTATATCAAAGTACTTTCTCGTTGATGATGGCTTACTGCCATAGTCTCATTCTTTATCTATAGCCTTCACACTAATAGTTCCAATATCCGATTGTAATGAATCTTGTACTATATGTGTTCGACGAATCAGACTTAGATGGTATGACGTCTTGGATCAAATTGTACAGTGTAGCTGATCGGCGTGCCCGGTTAGCAAACAGCATTTCCGGCCGCCTATTAATCTTCCAACTTTTTACAGTACCGTGATGATCTCAATGTTGCTCTGCCGCAAGCGCGTGACGTGAATTCTAATCACTTCTCTTATTCTTGTACACGTTATAGCCTGCGGTATAAGAAGCGGGCAGATTGCCACTCATGCGCTGCTGTTCAAAACCTCAGACCCTCATATTTTGAAACGATGTCCTACTTTGCAATGATGTATACACCATACGTGATCTGCCTCTTACCGGGGTTAGTTTTGGCTCAGGAAAGAATGCTTTGCTATCCAGAAAGTGACGGTCAGCTGCTGAGTGACCTTCGGGCAGTGATCTCAAAACCAGCGACCCCAAGCTCAATGATTTCAAACCCAGTGGCCTCAAGTTGAGTGGTCTCAACTTTAGCGACCTGAATGTCAGTCTCACATGCCCTCCTCTCATGTTGAGTAAAAGCTTGAGAAGCTAAGTCTTGCAGGGGAATATGAAAATGAGCCATCTGCGTCGATGGAAGCTCCTATGCCTGCCTCAACCGGCGTGATCACCGAGGACGAAGTCTATCTCATAGCGAGCGATGGGAAAACTTGCCCAGAGTATACCGAGCCGTGCGGCAAGGTGGGCGACAAATGCTGGTATGGCGAGCATTGGGGACTTGCTCCCATCAGCGGAATTTCCGGTCAATGCTGCTTCTCCACCCACCAGTACACGTTGACCTGGAGATGCTGGATTCGGGAGGCCGCAAGGATACCAAGTACATCCTCGACAGACGGGTGTGCTGTCTCCCCGGCGCAGAACCCGCCACCATAAACTACAATCATCATTGCGAGCATGGTAGTGAGAAGGTGCTACTAGCTCGACCAAATGCGGTGACGAAATGTTGCTGGGATACTCGCAACTCCAAGTTCGAGGTGCACTTGCGCGACTCATATCCCGTCTGGACGCAGAACATCAACCAGGAAATATATAAGAATGTTTACAAAGGTTTTTGGGGGCATCAGGATGTCGGGATAGACATGTTCACCGCGGCAGTGTACGGGTCCCACGTTGATTTGAAAGCCAAGGTAAGGTCGCGTGGCATGGTTGATTGGAGTGAAGAAGACACCTTTCAAATCAATTATTCCAGGGATTGGACCACGGCCAAGAATTGGTACCCGGGGTCCGGGTTGACTGGGCATGTCATCATCGATGTGCTCACAAAGATCAACTATGATCATAGTCTGGATGTCAAGCTTCACATTACCGGAACAGGGGCCATCTTGGGACGTCTGGAGGAAACAATAGGGCCGTATCACATGGACGACCCATGTTTGAAGAGCGCGCTGGCATGGGTTCTTCTTGCTGATCATAGTCGGGCTGACTTGCTGGAAAATCCTTACTCCATGTTAGGTGCATGTATAATCTGTGAATCTGATATACTTTGTGTTTCCTTTCTGCATCTTAAAGGTGCCGTGGACGCCAGCGGCACGAGCTTGGCGCCAACCCCGCCGGCATTTGTTCCGCGCCTGCTCTTGTCCCCATGAGGCAGCCCGACACCACCGTAATGACCCAGCCCAGGTAGATGCAGCCCACCAGTTTGGGGTTGATGCACTTCCAATCCCCGTTGGCCCACCGTCGCCCCCGTGATGCACTGCGTCGTTCGACACAGGCAGCGACAGCCTCGTTGCGATATTTGCCCAGCGTGCGCATGACGTGGTAGCCGTACGTCAACAGGCCCAGCACGATGAAGCAGAGTACCCAGACCGGCACATCGACCATCTGGGTTACGCGGCCGCTGGAGCCTCTGCTTCTTCAATGCAGCAATCCACGGAGGCCGTCTTCCCAATCATTGGCATCCCCAGCCTGGCTTCCTGCAAGGCCGCAAATGCGAGCCACACATTGTGGGTACCAAGCTTTAATAGGGTCTAGGGCCATAGCTCCGTCGGCAACGAGTGTTGCAGCCATTGGATGTCGGTTATCGACCTGAGGTCTCTCGAACTTCCTCAATGCTCCAGGTCCAGCAAGGACTGGTCGCCACAAACAAAGGTTCGATGACTGTGTGAATCCACGATGTGTAAGTTCTAACTAAGTGTAAAAAGCCTGAAAAGGCAGCCAAATTTTGACCGTGGCCTCGCCTGCCAATCGGCCCACCCAGCCTTCTAGAAAGAAGGCAAGCAGGTCACAGAGACGACGCTATATCTAGTGCGAGGCAAGGCGCTGTATTTAGTGTGCGGCCCTATAATCAAGTATAAAACGCTATGTTTTAGTACCTGCGCGGCGCTATAATGCAATACGCTGCGTAATAACTACAGTGAGATGGCTAAAGTTACGTGATAGCTTCATGTTCGTGTCGACTACCACAGGAACCCACGGACGTCACGTAACTTTACCTACAGTGAGTTGCCTAAAGTTTTGTGATAGCTTCATTCTAGTGTCGACGACCACAGAAACCCATGGACGTCACGTATGGAAGTTTAACTGACTCACTGCAATAAGCGTAGGTATGGCTACCTATATAATACTCGGGGCCTCCCAGCTTTGGTCGTCCAACACTCACCGAGACATCACTCGTAAACATTTCCAAAGAGCAATTTTTACATGATCAAAATTCAGCAGTGTCTTATGTTCCTCAGAACGTCCACTACTAATTACTTGCAAGAGGACCAGACTCACCTTTCCACAGACCACACCCACCTTTCCGTAACACATCATGTGTTTCTCCATGTTCTTCAGGCCCAAGGCGCGCGATGAAGGATCAAAGAAGTCCTCGCGGAGGCGCAAGCAGGCCACGACTGACTCTGACAGATCGTTCGTCTGCGTGACGGCTCGCCGGATTGAAAGGGAAAACAAGGAAAGGAACAACATGAATAAGAATTCGCCGTGGTTCTTGGCATCTCCAGGTCTAGTGCCTTAGCAAAATACAAAAGCTGTCCGCCTCGGCAATAACATCGCGCTCTCTGCATTGTACAACCGAACTTCAATCATCTGCCTATATGGGCCAACATCAACTTACTCCAATTGTGAAGCTCATCGCCAGCAGCCATCTACCTGGCAAGCTGCACCAACGACTCTCAACATGGCCAGGTCCCAGCAGATTCCAACGACGCTCACAATGTTCCTCGAATGCTGGACAAACAGGAGCAGTAGATCCTAAACATGTCTCGCCAAGCCGTTTTCGAGCTATCTAAGTAAAGTCACAGCAGAGAACAGGGCTTCAATGTTTGAATAGCTGAGAACGAGTTATTAGAGGCTGCGAAGTAGATAGTCAGAGCTAGGGCGGTGTCCAAGAAAATCTTCCAGCAGCTCCAGCTCATCTCTGCTTCCACCGTACTCCAGTATGCCGCGACGATATTTCTCCCACGCTATCTGACTGCGCGGGTTCTCGGCAAACGTGTTCTGATAGATGTCTGCAGCGAACACGGCCGCGCTAGTCATAATCATTTCAGTACTAAAACGGAATACTAGAAAAGAGAAGGGCAGGTGAGCTTACCAGAGATACGAATAGTACCCAGCATCCATGCCGGAGACGAGATGCTGAAAGCTGGCCTCCGGGTGTCCTCGATCATCTTCGTTAGGATTGGGCAGTAAACGCAACCTCTCCATAAACTCATTAAAGATGAGCGCAACGTCCAAGTTCAGACACTCCTCGTGTGTAGAAAGGTTGTGCACAGCCATATCAAAGCGAGCGAAGGCACTGGTCAGTAATGAATCAGTACAAACCATATGTGAACCCAATAGGAGAACGAGGAACAGAAAGTCAGACTTACAGTTGCCTGAGAAGCCATAAAGCCCTATTTACACTGCGACTTTTGACGAGAGGGTCCAGCAACTCATCTGGTATCTTCTTTGGCGGGCTCTCTTGTCCAGGATTCTGACGTTGCCACGCCTTCAAATGTTCGGGACTCACCTTTGTGCAATGACAGCTCATCTGCCTCAATTCGGCTTTACTCCAGCACCAGTTTTCGAGCATAACGCTAGGGGCTTCGCGAAAATCAGGGGGCGCTGAAGTCCCATGGAACCGAACCGAAGACGTCCTTGACACCAGATCGTGCATTCCGTGCCCCATCTCGTGGAAGAGCGATGTCATTTCGGTGTGTTTGAGCAAAGTGCAGCTAGAGGCAGTCGGACGAGGAAAACTGCACATGAGTATAGTGGCAGGATACACTCTAGTGCCATCATCTCTAAGGTAGCCGCATTGAAGATTGACACATTGCGAGCCTTTGTGCTTGTTGGGTCTTGATAGCAAGTCCGCGTATAGGTAACCAATGAAGTTGCCTCTGGAGGCTTCCCTTGTATCCCATACGCTCCATACTTGGACATCATCGTGCCAAACTGAGTCGGACAGTAGCTCAGAGTCGAGTGCAACAAAGCGAAGCTGAAGACAAGAGGCAAACACCTCGAGCATTGCGGCCACTGTTTCATGCAGTGGAAAATACTCCGCAATCTGGTTGTGCTTGACATCGAGATCCTCAAGAACTAGGCGAGCATAATACTCATAATCCCACGGTGCCATCGAAGTGCAGCTTTTCTGAAGCCCGAGGCTCCTCTTCTCTAGAAGTAGTTGCATCTCTGCTTTACCTTTAGGGATGAGAGCTTGTTCGAGTTCATCCAGAAGGTTTTCTACCCAACCAGTAGATTTGGCGACACGGCTTTCTAATCGAAATGCTGCGTGACTGGCATATCCAAGTAGACGCGCATTCTCGTCCCGCAGCAGAATGATCTGCTTGAACAGTTCCACATTCTGGGGCAGCTTGTTCTCGTTGGCAACATATAACTTCTTGCGCGTAGTCGAGCTCTTTGCGTGTTGCAGGACAGCATTGATATCTGCTCTTGTGAAGCTGACGAACCGCCTTTCCTTCCCGTTGCACTCGTCTTTGCCAATGGGAAAGCGGGCTCGTTCCTGCGTGGGCACTCCGTCAAGCTCGTCGAGAAAGAACCAGAGTCCTTCTTTGTCGTTTCTCGCATTTTCGTTGTATTGGCGCTTAAGGTCATCTATTTGGTTTCTCCTATCCAGGTAAAGTCTTATCTGATCTTCGTTCAGCCGCCCGTGCCCACTTCGTGTGAAACTTCTTATGACGCTGTCCAAGTACTTTGCGTCTTCGAAGTTAAGATTCTCGGCCTTGTCTTTGACAGCTTTGACAAGAAGGAACATCTCTTTTCTTGCCGCTAAATCGGATTCGGCCTCATACAAGTGCATAATAGCCTCGTCCGAGGCTTTGCGAGCGGTCTCATCGGGTGACGCATAGCGCAGCATAGCGATAACGGCAATCTGCCCCTGAGTGTCATTTTCGACATCCGTGAGGGGCTTAATCACGCTCTCAAAGCACGCATTGGAGGCATGCACAGTCTTGATCACGCGGTTGTAGACATTGGCTCTTCTGTCGAGGATTTTTTTCATGGTAGCCACAACCTCGGTGCCAGGAATAATCCGAGGTAACGGCTGCGTTGTGGCAAAGGTTTTCGCTTCCATGGTCACTGTCAAAGGTTCCCTAGCCGTTGTGAGGACAAATGATATCGCTAGGTGGATAGTTGAGGTTTATGCTGAGTTGTTGGAACGCAATGCGTGGATATTGTTGCTTCGAGCCGTTCGGCAGGGGAGGCTTTTAAGCTAAGTACTCGTAAGCCCATATGTTGCGATACATGCAGCTTACCAACCGGTCCCACTAAAAATACCATGTCTTTTCATGTCACATGGCCTCCAAACAAGGGACTTCAGCCCATATTGAGCTAAATTTTGATCCCGTGCTCACGGCTAAAGCAGAATGACGCACACACCGATACGCAGGCCTTGGCGTAAAGGTTCTGCCAGCACGTGGAGAGCTGTCCAGTTGGCTTGAATGTGATGCTTGCATTGTCGTTGTCTTCATCTCTCCCATACCATGATATCTTTCAATTTCTGGCTACTGCAACGCGATACTCGGTGAATAGTGGTGCCGCCTCAGTAAATCACCTCTCAAGGTTACTGTGAAGTTTAATATCAAGTCTCCACATGATAGGCTCTTCTCGTTGAAGTTGCCACCGAAACAGCTATTGTATCATCCCTTGGTGTCTTCGCCCGCTAGATCTTGTACTATAGTCTCGCCATTCCATAATGCGGCCGGCTCACCGCTCAAAGGCGCGATGGATCTGCTGCATTCTTGTCTGTGTACCTTATGCCTTCAGCCTGCATTTTGTAGACATCAAAAAGTTCCGACTGCGAGCGATCCATGAGCAACCAATAAGTTAGAGCTTCTTTGGGCGCAGCTTCTCTGAACCCACATGGCGCACCTTTATCGAGACACCCTTTGAGCCATGATATTTATAAAAGGAAGTTCACTAGCAACGATCCAGCACCGATCATCAGGGCTAATGAACGGGGTTAGCAACGTGTCAGAACGACGAAGGACAAACTGAGCATATGCATGAGCACGAAAGAAGGCAAGTATCGGCTACAAATAATGAAACCATCAGCAGAGCTCGAGATGAATCGAGGGTTTTGACTTGAATCAAGTTAAATATCATGACATGCCTTCAAGTCCCAAATGCCAAGCGATCATAGCACAGTCCTTGGGCGCTATTGGGGTGGCACTGTACTTTACGTTTGCTCGGTTGCGTTTGAGGGCATAGCGGGTTGAATAGTCACCCAAAAGGTTATCAGCATTCTTTACCTCATACATGCTAGCGAATCCAAAAGAAAGAACTAAACTAAGCCCAAGAAACCCAGTGTAATATTAGCGCATCACAGATCACAGAGTCTCATGTGGTGGACAGCAATTGTCGGCCTCGAAGACAGTATGCTGGGGGCAGTGGTTTATCATATGTGAGCAGGGAACCATCGAGCTGTAGTAAGAGTCTCATGCCCTGTGGTGGTACGTCTGCTCTCATGGAGTACAATTATCCAGGCTACGGCATGAAGAGAACTCTACCAGAAGAATAGCCTTGCTCTCAATGCTGTTATAGATCAATAGCTGAGTTGGTTCAACCCACTCAGCAGCTGCCTCGGTGCCCCATTATAAGACGAACCTGAAGTGGTACAAGCACGGATTAAAAGCACGAATGGACCAGTCCGCAAGGAGTTATGGATCAATCGGCATCGATTGTCCCTGAGGCCGAGAATTAGCGCTACGTAGCCAGCGTCGCGGGGCATGTCGGGTAAGAGCGGCAACCAAAGCGCGGGGATGAGACATTTGAGGAACTTCAATTGGCAACGTCAACAGCAGATGTGGCGTACTATGTAAGGTTCTCCGTACCGCTTACCTTTTCCACCCATCTTTGGAGATGCGACGCGCAGCGAAAACGAGCCCACGATATTGACAGTACACAATAACTCGAAAAAGCTGAGCAACACTCCCGTTATGTCAAGCTGCGTCGCTGCGTGCATGACACTGTCGCTCGGACTTTGAATCTGTTTCATCCACTTAAATCGCCGCTGAGCTTTCAACACACGGGATAAGGAAAGAGCAATTATGTGAAGTGCGACGAACCATTGAACTCGATGATGACTCTGGCGTAATTCGCCTGCTGACGCTTAGTGAGCGGCCATGAAGCCACCAGGCATTTTATTGCGTGTTAAATCGTACGTCTAGAGCCAAACCGTGGTGCTTCAGGCAAGCAACCACCCGCAAGAATTACCCGATTGGGAAATGCCCACGTAAGGGTGGCCAGTCCACAACCAAATCCCAACCACGGATCGATTGGCCCCAAACCCTGACCCCTACTGCCGCGTGGTCTCTGGGCCGGGGCAACCAACAACAAAAAATTCCCCGACGGCACGACGGCTGAACTACTTATTCGGAATCCGTTAACGGCGTTGCCACGGCTCTTGGGCCAGGCGTTCCTTACCATAGCGTCGAGATGGAACGCCGGAGGTAAGGGGATCAAGGACCTATCAAAGGGCCACGTCAACTTGACCCAGGGCCACATCATCAATCACATGAATGCGGGCATGCAAATGGCTGTTGTCATCCCTCACACGTGCAGAGCGTTGGTCACCGCGCCGGACATAAAGGAAGACTCTGGGCCCGCCCTCTCTTACGCTTGACATGCCCGAAACACAACGGTCTTTCTTTGCTTGCGAACTGGCCACGCCGGCAACCACGCTCACAAAATGAGTACCACTCATACACATACACATACACGCAGCGATGTTGGGCCGCCGAATCCAAAGGACTCGATAAAGTCCACCTGGCGCCGCCTCGATCGAGCCGAGTGGACGGTTTTCCACTGGTTTTACGAGGTCTTAGGCATTCATCCGATTGCCTTGGACCAGGAAGTTCCAGTGCACCAGAAAGGCGATAAGGTGCCTTTTTTACCTGAATGGTTTACACAACGCTGGGTTCTCGTGCATGCTGCTATTCCTATCTTTATCCAGCACCTCTACCTCACATACACCGGCAACAATTTCACCGCATTTCAAGCTTTCTTTTTCTACAGCGCCGCTTTTAAACTCATCGCCATCCGCGAATTACACATTCTCCGTCACCTCGGCCACCAGACAGGCTTCCTAGACGGCGATGTGCACGAAAGAGACGGGGTCCCTGACGTCGGAGTCGCCAAGGTCGTGCGGTCGCTCGTCTCGACGTCCACGTTTCGACCCATCTTCACGGTCTTCCTCAGCTACCGCGTCAGCCAAGCCCCGGCGGACATGGATTGGCTCTGGCTTCCGCTAGAGGTTGGCCTCTACGGCATCGTTCTCGACTTTTGGTTTTACTGGTACCATCGGCTCATGCATGAAGTCAAGCCTCTCTGGAAGTTTCACCGAACTCACCACCTGACCAAACATCCCAACCCGCTGTTGACGCTCTACGCCGATACTGAGCAAGAGTTCTTCGACATAATTGGCATACCCCTTCTCACCTATTTCTCCATGAAGCTGATGGGTCTTCCCATGGGATTCTACGAGTGGTGGATCTGCCATCAGTACGTCGTCTTTGCCGAACTGGCCGGCCATAGCGGTCTGCGCGTTCATGCCACGCCTCCCAATCCATTTTCATGGCTGCTGCGAATGTTCAACGTCGAACTTATCATCGAGGATCACGATATACACCACCGCAAGGGATGGAAGAGCAGCGGAAACTATGGCAAACAGACTCGGGTGTGGGACCGATTATTCGGTACTTGCCGTGATCGCGTCGAATGCAACGAGAACAATATCGACTGGGAAAAGCCCGTGAGGATGCCGTTCTTCTGAAGCTGAGGGTTCGCGAACTGTGGGGCAGGCAGGAAGTGATACGATAGGCGACTTGAGCTGTGTTGCGGTGGCCACTCTAATCCCACTACACTATTTTCGACCGTGATGAAGGTGATTTAGAGACGATACACGACGTGATAGGTTACTGATGCAATGGATTCTGTTTCTGCCTTGGAGTGTAACTCATGAGTTGTAGAGCGGTCGAGGATTTGGGGTATTGTTCTTTTATACAGTAGATGAAAATGAGTTCCGCTCGTTATAATCATTCCCGTTAGCTTGCTTAAAACACCAGGCTACCTAGCTATAAAATAACATATTCAGTGCGACAACGAGGCTGTATCCGACGGATTGCCCCTGGGTCATCCCGAAAATGATGTCGCATAACACAATACATATTTCATGCAAATTGACACTTAAAGTAGAGGGAAGCGGCATCTTAGTGTCCAGGTGGTACATTTAAGGGCCTATTGGACAACCATAGTTGCAGAGCGTTGTGCGGGTTCCATGGAGAAGGTATGGGAGGGATAGGCGAAGGACACACACGCACATGTACAAGTGATGCGATTGTCGTGAAACATTTCCAATAGGCTCCAAGAGGCATCGTATATCAGCTCAATTCGAGTACGCTATTACTACCAGGTCAGCGACCAAAATATTTTAGCTCCAAATATCTTGCTGGTGGGTAGCTCAATGCTGTAAACACAAACGTCATCTCGTTCGCAACATCACCACCATTGTCTCCGATAATCTTCGCGAGAGGTCCGGCAAACCATGTCTGACTCATTCCCATGCACCACGACACAACGCCGAGACAAAATGCGAACGCCGCTCCAATGCCTAACGGGAGCCTGCTGGGCGTGTTCCATCCTTCGAGATCGTAATTCTCGAACTTGCCCTTACGAAAGATGAAATGCTCCTCGAATAAGATGATACCATAACTCGTGCACCAGTACCCAAGCAGACTCAAGAAATTCTGCAGATAGGCGTTCAACTCTTCTCGACCGCCGACTGCCAATGCGAGGATACAAGCGAAGCAAAACAGGGTCCAGATGAACCGAGGAATTAGAGCGAAGGGTCGTGCGAGCTGCTGGAAAGAGATAGCAGCACTGTAGATGCTGATAACGTTGGTGTTGATACCGGACAGGACGAGGAGTGTCAGGAGAAATTTTGCGAACCCCCTTGGATAAAGGAAGTCTTGGATGAGGTATCCCAGTCCGTCGTTCTGATATGCATCGTTCCACTCGGCATTATTTTTCAACGCTGAGGCGACAACGCAGCCCGCGACCATTCCAATGGAAGTAGGGATTGCAATGCCGAATGTAGTCATCAAGAAGACCTTGACGCGGCTGACATTGGCGGGATAGTGGACATAATAGTCGCTGGCCATTGTACACCACGAGGCGCTGGAACCGTAAACAATGGCAAACAAGCTGAGAATTGAGCCAGCGAGTGTGGCACCGGTAGCGGATGCCGGAGTCGCGTTGTCGGCGTACTTGCCAGTTTCACCAAAGACGATGAGAAAGATGACGAAAAAGATGATCCAGGCATATCGCTCATATACCAAAATGGCATTCAGCCCAACGAAAGAGATGAGCAGTGCAACGACAGCCAGAATGATGATACCCAGGATCAACGAAACTCGGCCGTCCGAAACTGCAGTTAGAGCCAGACCTCCTGTGATACAAGAAACGGCAGCCCAGCCCATCTGCTGAATGCTGTTGAGGAGCGCAATAAGTTTGTTTGGCCACCAACCGAAGCTGTAGCGGCTCACGCTGATCTGGCGCAAGCCTGTCGCGGCACCAAAGGTTGCGCAATAGCCGGTGATGGCCCCGCCGAGGATCGAAGCAAAGAGGGTAACGAGGATCGATTGCTTCAGACTTAAGCCGAACTGCCAGCCCAGGAAGCCGGTTGCAAAGCAAGAGGTGTTCATGGTTCCGCTGGCCCACAACAAAGCCATTGTAAGCTCTTCAATCCATGACACTGGCTTCTTATCTTCGGCGCGTTTGCGGTTGATGGCTTCGGATTCCACACCGAGTCTTTTATCCATGCGCGCTTCTAGATTGCGGAGCTTTGACAGCACGCCACCATTCTGAGATTCATATCCTGGCCTGCGACTGGATGCCTCATTTGAAGTGATGTCTAGAGCAGTCGTCTCGCCGGCCGCCTTGTTGGCCAAGCTGCGGCCCTTTTCGGGATCGAGTTCCATGAGGAGAGGAATACAGTGAAAGAAGTCCGGGACGTAACACAAGCAAAAAGACTGTCGCGTGCGGGGATGCAGATGCGGCGCTGATGGAAGCTAAATAGAAGAAGGAGCAGAAGAGGGAGACTTCCGCACCGGAGATCGCCTGCATGCAGCCGTTTGCAGGACTTGAACTCTCTGGCGATTCTCACGCTATTGAACATTTTGTGCTTATCTTCGGTGTCTTCCGATGCTTCTTTGGACAATAGTACGAGGGGGCTTGGTCCGATTACCCGGGCTAGTGCGGGGGATGGATGTAGACAGAGCCAATTACAATGTACCCCTGAGCCGTCATCATCTGCGGAGTCGGGTGTGCGGCAGTCTCTAGCGCCGACTCGCGTACGGCTGCCTTCAGACTTATGTCTTAGGGTTGGAACTCTTCATGCCCCTGAATTTGCCAATGGACTGAGCCTATTGACGGAGGAGAGGAAGCTTTTGATCATCGCTAAACCATCTTGAGATGGCAGGCCGTCGCTCATGCAGCTGCACGTTGACTGCAAACTACACCGATGTATGCAGACATAACAATTGATGCATCTCAGATCAAGACTAGCGTGCCTGGAATTGGATGAAACATGGCCAAACAAATCGACCCCTCGCAACGGCTCTATTGAGGCTCATTACGGAAGGCTCCTCTCATTTTTCATTGCAGATGTTGAACTCTCGATGAGGTTAACAATTTGATACAAGCATGTGAGTACATTCCTTAGATAAGTAGATAGACAGCTAATCAGATTGTGAGTCACGCGGCTTAGTTGCTACCTGAGATGTCCAAAGCCAGACCTGCCCCGGGGACCGTAGGTTTTCCAATACTACGCCAGACTCGTCTACCTTGTGCAAGTAGCTTGATTGTTCTCCGAGGGTTGATAACTTAATCTTGCAGCACAAGTGAAAGCAAGTATGCGAAACGCGGGCAGAGCATCTCACTGGGCCACGACAAAGATAGGGGCTGGGCAGAGATGATCCTCCGAACTCCGACTTTCGAAAAGCTCAACCAAGAGCTCGGTATGTAGACGCAAAATCTACCACCACTGACGCGCCGCATCACGGATGCTGTTGGTGCCGCAATGCACCTCGCCTCCGCCCAAGTGATGCGAGAACCAATCATCCTGGTAGATGACAGTGTAGTTAACCCTTCTATACGCCGCGGCCACAGCTTCTGCGATGATGTCTTTGCCATTGATAAGGGGCCCCCATGGGTTCGGAGCCAACACTTGCGTATTGCTCAAAACCAAGCTATTGACCGAGCCAGGGTAAAATGCTGCGACTTCTATAGCATCATCGACCTTTCTGGGACTCAACATCTTGGCCGCGGCCTTGACAATGTTCTTGCGGCTCGACATAGCGTCTTCCGTCTGATTATCTCCTGGGCAAGTAAAGTCTTCTGTGTAAAAGAGGGACGGCACGCGAATAATATCGTCATCCTTGAGGCCAGTCTCCCGTTTGATGATATCAACGTTTGCCCAAATGTTTTTCGCGGTCAAGTTCTGAACGCTGGTAAAGTTGCTCTTCAAGTTGCCCCTACTGAGTACATCATCAATAGTGTCGTTGGGTAGGCATCGGCCGTTGTCAGCAGGGAAACTGGGACGAGACAGTGCCTTGATGTTACCGAAGCCAGCAGCCTTGGCTCTTTTGAGGATGTCGAGACCTGCGATTGGATCACAGACCATCATGACCCAGCCTCGCTCATTCTCCGCTGGGAGGAACTGCAGGAACTCGTCTGTGTGTCCAACCTCGAGCCAGCTAGTGTCAATGTTCACTGTAGGCTGCACCTCCTGGGCGTCGAGAAACTTCACCATGTATGGCTGAGATCCATTCCATGACCCCATGATGGTTCGGCCTGCGGGGTACGACTTACCGTTGTGCGTATGAGGAGGAATAGTCTCCAAGTTTCCTGTGGACTCTATGCTCTCTCCAAACCCCTCCTTAAGGTACTGCACGGCGCCGACGGAGTCAGATCGTAGTCTTGAAAAGATCAGGCGACCCGCTGGGCGGTCACTCTGGGTAGACCGGATCATGACATCAAGCACAACCGCGCCGTTTGGGCCAGGGATGCTTGTATAACCAGGCTCGAGGAAATCTTGGGTCCAAACGTCATCCTCAAGATTAGGGAATTCGAAGACTGGTTTAATGATCCCAGCGTTCAAAACATTAGCCTTCAAGTCTTGGACGAACTTGGACTGCAGATCTTCATGTTGGCCGCTTGATGCAGTGGTGAAAACTTGGCTAGCGAGTTGCCCGTGGTGATGCGTCAGGACCGGAGCGACACGGAGGGCTACTGAGTCGTTGGCTGTTTCAGCCCCATCGCGGATACTGAGATGAACAGTCACTCTGCCATCCCACCCTCCTGGGCGCCGAATATCGCGGGCGTCGATGCCAAGATCAAGGCCGGCCTTGAGATCCTGGGCTAAGAAGGTATGGTTGGCAGCAATGTAGACCCAGCCATGTTGCCCCTTGCGAAAAATTCGCACATTCTCCGCGGCTCCGGTCCCGGATACAGAAATGCTGCCTATGGCCGCGGCGCTGAGTTTCGAACAAGGAACAGACTTCAGCGGTGCGAGGTACTTGGGGTTTCGCTGCACATTGTCGGAGGCATCGTGGCATTTGTCGATGATACTATTCTCTGTCGAATCGTTGATCAAGACTGAGCACCGCTGGTCTGTGTCTCCAATGTTCGCGAGGAAGAGAGCGCCCCTATCGTGGGTCCAGACTTCTTTGCCGGCGATGTCGGTGCTGCCTATTACGTCCACCTTGCCGTCGCGGTTGGTATCTGCAAGGATGACTGCTCTCAAGGCTTGGCCAGTTCCGAGGAAACCTGTTTCCGTGTTAATGGACGCAACGTTACCGTTTTCCGTTGAACGCCGCCTGGTGGGTTTGAGGGTAACGGACCAAGCGTCAGCGCTGCCGCAGGCTGGTTGAGCACGCGCATTGCGGGTGCTTGTAGTGGGAACCTATGAGACAAGGAGCCTGAATGAACTTCTCGCAGGTTTCCTTCTGCGCAACTGCGCTCTAGAGCTGTTCAGATGAGTGAGATGAGCGCTCGCCGAGGGGTTTTACGCCGAGGTGCATGCAACAGGTACTATTCTTTATACCCGAGTCCTCGCCTGCTTCTTACCCGGCCACAAGCCGTCGCCACCAGGCAAGTCGTGGGCAGCACAACAAACGTGATGTGTCTCACTTTCTGCAGGCCATCTGCTCAAACTGCAATGAAGCCGTAGTTACGCCTTTTGCCGAGACACAATCCAACGGGCCTCAGGCTCCGAATACGTATGCATTTGACTGCATCAAAGGCCAATTTCCCTTCCACTTGTGGGAGTTGGCAGAATGTCTCAAGAGCACGGCCAGGTCTAGCGCGTGCTGACCGCCTGAGTCGTCATGAACCCTGCCGTACTTCAGCGAAGTGGGCCGTAATGTCAAGTACCTCGGTGGCCAGTGCCTCGCCTCGCTTGCCTCAGTCTATGGTTGGCCGCGCGTCGTTGCCTACGGTTGAGACATCTTGATATTGCGCATCGGCAACCTGGCACCGTGTTTCGTGGGCAGCGTGCGCAGCTACCTCCAGGTTCGGTTTTTTTCTTAGCGCTAGCCATATCCAAGGGATGTTTTAGGTATTCAAAGGAGATTGATCCGTACGGAGCTTGGGGACGAATACCGTATAATCTTGAAAAATTCGTGCTTGTCCTATAGCGCTGTCTGCGATGGGGACCAACCCCGTCAGCTACCCGTTTACGTTAGCTCTGCGTTACTTACGGCCTGGTGATTGGCTCCTCCACACAATAAAGCCCATGGGGCAATTACGGGACTTTCTGAGATGAAACTCGTAATGACGATGTCGGATATTTGCCCTCTTGCCAAGACCTGAAAAGAGACTCCTGTGGTTCGTAAATTTGTGGGGAAAGTACGGAGAAATGGCCGCCAGTCATCTCGGATTCGCCATCACCAACCGCGTTCAGAGCTTCACGCGAGCGATTTATACGCTTACTTCTCGTTTCTTCTGCTCCTGCGTCTTGCCGAAGCACGACGCTGTTGCGATTGTCACTGCGGCGTGCCTCGACAGCGTACTTGAAGCGCGACGGAAGCATCATGCCGTCTGACCCGAAAGACCTCGTCGCGACCCTACCGAAGGCGGCACCCGAAGCTTTCGCTGCTGCAGACTTGCGCATCGAGCTCATTGAGGTCAACGACATCATGCAAGGGTTTGGCTGCATATGCGAGGCATTTGGCCGGCAGACTAACGATGGCATCTGGACCACCATGAATCCGGAATGGGACAGTGCCGTTGGCAAGGCTCGCTCGGAGGACCTTTTGTCGGAGCGTTGGCGCAGCACGACGAGAGACAAGGAGGGCCGAGCCAACACCATCTTTCTCAAGGCCACGCTGCCCGATCCCAGTCAGCCTGAGAGCAAAGCCCGCATCGTCGCTGGCATTGCCATCTGGGTGCAGGCATCAGCAGTGCCCGGTCATGGTGATCAGCCGGCAGAAGATCTGCGTAAGGTGATGGATCTCGAGGCCCTCTATCCTGGTAATGAGCCTGAGCAGCGGTACGCCTGCCAACTAGACTACTCGCTCCATCGCCGGCGCATTGAGCTTGTCAAAGAGAAAGCGACAGCATCCCCGCCAGCCGTTATGGTGCTGGACATGTGTGCCGTTCACCCTGCGTTTCAAGGAAGAGGCATCGCCAAGCAGCTCGTTCAATGGGGCCTCAACGAGGCGCAATCTCGAGGCGGATTGGAAGCAATCACTGAGGCTTCCGTCATGGGGAGGCGCGTGTATAAGAAGCTTGGCTTTCGCCAGGAAGGGCCGGAGATATCTTACGCGGTAGACGTCGAGTTTGCCGACCGTCAACGGCCGTCCAACATCTTCATGCGCACCCAAGCGTCCGTAGGCCCGTAGCATAGTAGAACTCTTGTCTCAATTGCCATGCAATAATAGACAGACAAGATCCTTTGCACGACCGCATCGAAGCGTCTTTCGCCAGTCGTCAGCTGGCGAGAAGTCCATGCGCCAAAGATTGAGTGCTCCATCCATGCCTTATCCCTGTATACCATCGCCACGACAATGATGTAGGCCATGTTTGATCTCTACCTTGCTGGTCCATTTGAATGGTGTTTCGTTGGCGCCGTCGTGGCGCTTAGAGAATTACTTTCTCATGCTGAAACAGATCATCAGCGTTGTGACGCTATCGGGCTGGTCAAGTGATCTAATTTAAGCTTTGACAGACTCCTAAGTTGCAGTAGCCTCATCGAATTGATCCCATCTTAGAGTTTGTTCATACTGCCGCGATTTTCCAACGATGTCTTGAGCGCATCTGGCTACGAAACGCACCGAGACAGCTTTTTTACAAGGCGTGTCACACGCTGCGAGAAGCAAAGCCACCGCACTCGACAGGGCCTGATTGATCCAGGCGAATTATCGCTACGAGGACCTTACTAACGCATTAGTACACCTACGGTAAGTTTTACTAAATACAAGAATGTATTTGGATGCACGTGTTGACTATTTGCACGAGAAGTGGGCTCCAGGGTAGGGCCCACGTTTGCATTCAGTGAATGATTTTTGACTGGCAAGCCACTCATTCGTGTGGGGCGACACGGATATGCTTGAGTCATGGAATACCAATATTAACTAAAATAACGCAGCCCCTTTCACAACAAGTTGCGGCCATAGATTAGCTGGGAGATCGTCAGACTGAAGTAAAACTTCAATCCTACGGATGCCTATCTGAAGGTCGTGTGTTCGAGTCACACTGGCCGCATATTTTTTTGTCGGGTATTGCCACTGCTCTCGATTTCTTTTTGCCGCTCTTCTTAGAAAGTTTACTTACTCCGCACCTTTTGCATCATGGTTTTGACTTTCGGTAAAAAATTTGCGCTTTTGCCTACGAGGGACAAGTCATTTTCATGACGCTGCTAATGCCGGGCGCCGCGGCATCATCCCATGTAAGGGGAGCTACGGGATAGGTGATGTGCCTTGAATCAAGATGGGCTCCCGGAACTGTAGTCTTGGCATTGATGATAGGTTCTGCGGTACAAATGTCGTCTCTTCCATTACGCGTCTTGCCCTCTCGCCACGACTTCATCGCTGGCGGCTGAATTCACGATGACGCAGGATGTTTGATAACTTGAACGTACAAAGACAATGCAGTTGCATCGTTGTCGCTCACAGTGTCAACGCTGTGATTTGCCGAGGCTTAAAAACAAGGCCCGCTAGTTATGTCCAGACAATGCGCCGTATATCTGCATTAAATGGTCCCATGTGCCAAGCTCACAAGATCCGTTCCATGCCGACTATACGGAGCTGCCCGGGTAATTCGGCGAGCTAAGTAACAGGGTCTTGCTGGTTTGCATGACTGTTTCTCTGTTTGCCGCCAGTCTAGGCAGGTTCTGCTGCGGCCTGCTCGTGAAAACTGCGCACGAACATCGTGGGATAATGCGCGTGCGACCGTCAATTTTGTCACGATGAGAACACTTTACTTCTGTCATTACGCATTGAATGTCACCCTCGTCCTGTCTGTAAACCTTAAATAGCCAATGCATATCCTCTGTACGACTGTAGCAGTATGTATCTCACCGCAAGCACACAGCCAGCAATATGTCTGGACCACTCCCATCCTACACAAAAACTGTCCACAAAGAGTCCTACAGCGCCATCAACCCCCGTCAATCAGGCCTCTCAAACGCCGGGAAAGTCGTCCTCATCACCGGCGCTTCTGGCGGCATTGGCCGAGAAACTGCCTCTTCTTTTGCTGCCTCCGGCCCTAAGGCGCTGATCCTGCTCGGCCGTAAGCCCGATGCCCTCGCTGAGACGGCTTCCCAGGTCGCTGCAGTCGAAATCTCTCAAGGCGACCGTCGTCCGATTGTGTAGACTCACACCATTGATGTGCTCGCCGCATCTCAGCTTCGAGAGGTCATGGCCGCTGTGGCCAAGGAGTTTGGTGGCATAGACACGCTCGTTCACTGTGCCGGTCATCTTCCGCCTGTGGCGCCGCTTCTGAGCATTGATCCTGAAGACTTCCTCAGCGGCTTCGAGACGACGGTTACCGGCACGCTCGCCGTTGCCCAGGCTTTTCTCCTCGCAAACGGAGCCTTAGATGGTGCCGAGATGAACAGGGGCGACCCAGCTCAGGCCCAACACCCAGCGAATGATGTCTTGAGGCCTGTGACGTTTCTAAATTTGACCACGGCTGGAGTTTTGTTCCCTCCATTCATAGGTATGGGCACGTACGTGACGTGCAAGCTCGCGGCGATCAAGCTGCTGCAGGCGATGGCAACCGAGAACCCGCAGATGCACCATGTCAATGTCCACCCTGGGTTCCTGCGGACCAACATGTCGGCACAGTTGGCCAAGAGCGTCACATTGCCTTTTGCCTATGACGATAGTATGCCGTTCTTCACTACCTTGTTTCTAACCGCAAGTATACCTGACACTCGACTTAGTCTCTCTGCCGTCGGACTTCCTCGTTTGGGCCGCTTCCCCCGAAGCACACTTTCTTCGGGGCAAGATTGTCTACGCCGCCTGGGATGTGGATGAGCTTCAGGAACGAAAATCGGAAATCATGGGCGCAAAGGACCAACCGGGAAGTGTCGGTTTATTCTTGGGCTTTCAAGGATTCCCGCGGTTCGTTGGAGAAATGCCAGTCGGCTCAGTGACCGCCTGAGTTCCGTCAGGCCAAGATGTACATTCTGATTCGAGCCAGAAACCAGCCAACAGACTAGTATAAGAGTGGGACTATAGAACAACAGCTGATGACGAAATGCAACAAGGCCCAGGAATAGATGTAGAGGGATCACATGTTTTAATATATCAATGAATGCGACGACACCCAAGACCAGTCAGTCTTGGCTATTTTGGACAAGACTGGGCAAGAGATTCCCTCCAGCATGAAATTTAATAATCACGTTCGTGTGGATTGTTAGGCTTGAGACTGCTGCCTCGCAAGTTACGGGCAGATGCACCAGAGAGCAGCTTAAACGAACAGAGAATAGGCAATGCGCTTATATCATTGTCTATATTACAACAGAGAAGAGTATCTAGAGCTTCGACTATTTCACGCCTCCTATTGCGGACGCCTTTATGACAGCGTGTCACAGATGCGCTCCGCCGTGAATACTATTCCTAGAAAGAGTCATTCCGCCTCCCCAAGACAAAGTTTTTGATGTCTCAAACTTGCTCCTTGGTGTGCTCTCTTGTAGAACCAATAGTGTTCATCCCCCCCAACGCACCGCTTTCCTGCGATGGAGTATGCTGAGTAAAGTCTTGCTCCTTTGGAGCAATCGTGCTGTCACTGTCTATTCGCGGCGAATCCTCCATCTCGTCATTGGTTGGGTCCACAGCCTCCTCATCAGCTACTCGCTGCGCCTTTTTCTGGCTCGTGGGAGCGAACTTGCTGCGGACGCGAATCTGCTTGCCGTACTTATAGAACATGAACGGGATTATGGCCAGTACGGTGGCTACGCCGCCAATGAGACTTCCGCCGCCACCGACTCCGAGGGCATCGAACATTTGCTGCGTGAAGAGGGGCGCAGCGGCGCCACAAGCTGATCGGGCGATGGTATTTGCGGCGATGGCGGACGCGGCGTACATGAGATAAGTGTCGACGAGGTAGTTGAGGTAGCCGACGAAGACGAGAAGTAGAGATGTGGACAGGAAAACACCGGCGAGAGTTGGGACGATCCAATGAACGGAGCTGGGGTGATATTAGCATGTAGGACAAGCAATCACTGGGAAACAATGGACAAACTCACTTGTACTCGGCTGACCATGCCAGCCAGAACATGGTGACCGCGAAGCCTATTCCTCCAATCATGGCCAGTGGCAGACGATCTTCTGGCTCCATATCTTCCATCTTTCTTTCGCCACTTAGAACCTTCTTCGTCCGCCGACGGGTATCAAACAAGACTATGCATCCACCTAGCATGGCTCCAAAACAAGTGCCAATCAGGGGTAGTTCGCCTACGCCTGAGTTCCATCCGCGCTTCTCTTGAAAGACGATCGGATAGATGGTGAAGAGCATGTACAGCAGCGTGTATACAACGGACATGTAGATGGCGCAGAGGAACGAGATTGTGTCGAAGAGGATGATCCATGGTCGCGTCAGCGCAACCTTATACACAGTTTTGAGCGACCGGTCCTCCTCCTCGGCCGCTGCCTTGACGTTCTCGTAGCCGGGAATCTTGAGCTTGCGAATGCGTTTCGCCTTGTGTCGCAAGATCGTCGGACCGTACGTCTCGGGAATAGTGAGCATGAGCAGCCAGGTGGCCGCTCCTAGCCAAATCAGGACGTAGAAACTCCATCGCCAGTTTTTCTTGAGCTCGAGAAAGCCCGAGATGACGGGACCCAGAGCAGGGCCAATGTAAACAATGGCGGAGAAACCAGCCATGGCATTTCCTCTCTCCAAAGGGTTCCATAGATCTGCCAGCACGCCGGGTGCATTGCTCAGCGGCGCTGACACGAGCGTGCCCGTGATGAACCTCCCAACCAGCAATGCCCCAAAGTTGGGAGCCCACGCACATAAGAAGTTGAATACAATGTACAGCGTAAAGGTGATGTAAAACACCCACCTTCGTCCGTACACTTCACTCAGTGGCGCAAACACCAGCGGGCCCGCCACGTATCCCAGCAGGAAGAGAGTGATGGTCAACCCCGCGGCCAAAACGGAGATGCCAAATTCCTCCGCAATGCTGCGTAGGCAGCCGCTCGGTGAGCTGGACGCAAATGTGGCGTTCATGACGAGCAACACGGCGGAGATGGTGACAGCCCATCTTCGCAAGCTGGACCAGTTTTTCGGGTTCTCGACATCGCCAGGACGAAAATCGACATTGCCATTGGCGTTGAGATAGGGCGGCTCGCGATCGGCTTCGTCAAGGTGTTTCGTGCGGTAGGGCTTGTTGACGGGACGGGAGAGAATGCGTGTTATGGCTCCCATAGTGGCGACGATCACCGTGTGGTGAGGTGTCGAATGAAGTGGGTGAAGTCGATGATGCGTGGCGCTGGTATATGCGTGCGAGGGTGGCCGCTTTTGTGAGGCGCATCCGCGGAAAGTTTCGAGTATCGGTGCCTGGCTCTTCTATATCCCTGACGAAGTTTCCTTCAAGGACACAGAGCACATAGCATTGGGAATGCGCCTTTGGCCGTCTCGTGTGTGTGGCGAAATATGCGTGCAAAGCCTCTGGTGTGAGTCCTGCTTTTCGGGCTTGCATGCATCACCAACGTCTTAAGGTGCGACTACGACGGGACCAAGGATAATAAATAGTTTTAAAATGGTCGGCTCCGGCGGCAATCGAGCGCCACATCCTGGAATCCTCTTATGCGCAAATTGCCCTGGCGGGAGCCTACTCGAACGGTCGGTGCTCGCGTCTACGATTGTTCGGGGATAGGCGGCTGACCTTGTATCCCCGATTTACGATCGCCGTAGCGCATCGCACCATCCGTCATCCCTTTTGTTGACGTCAGTGTGCGATTGGACACAGCACCGACTACTCTGGAGCCCAGGTTTACTAAAGGGGTTTCATTTTATTTCCGGCTTGGCGCCCTGGGCCGCCGTAGACGCGAGCTCTACAAGAAGGCGTTTGCCCCCCGCCTGCGGATGCAAATGCGATCCTGGGATGTCGGTCTCGTTGGCGCGTCCTTTGTCGAAAGATTTATAAGCTAAGGCATGACTCACGGTATTGATCACAATCAGCTCGCTGTCGCTCGTCCACTTGAAACGAACCATGACGGGTTCTGGGCCCAGGAGACGACGATTCATTTCCGCCATTCACTGTTTCAGTAGCTTTAGTGATACAGCCTGCGTCGACCTTTTATCTTTGTTAGGTGAGGCTATCTTGATAAATTGTGAAGGGCACACCAAATTCGTGGTACCTTCCATGCTTCCCTATCTCTTGAGACTCGAAATGTAACCCCTGCTGTCCGTGCCACTGGGACGGCCGGAATGCTCGGGAGCAGATCGGCAACGGCCCTCGCCCCTGCAACGGGGTTGGCCGAATCTGATTATTAACGGCAGTGGCTTGAAAAAAGACCCATACTTTCGTCCGCGGACAATCCGGGGTAGCTTCGCGACGCGAACCCGGACTCTGTAGTGTCTTTGCTGAACATATCGCATCCGTCCATCTGTATAGCTTAGATATGGATGGATCATGAAGACTTGTGGCACTGCTATCTATTTGTCACAGTCGTGGAGAACCTGGCCCTTACGTTGAGTGTCTGACCCCAGCTAAGGTGACGCGAGCGTCCGCCGCAATCGGCCATAGACGGAGCAGATATCCATGCCCGGATGAGCCTCAAAATGTACCGACGAAATGGCCTGACTCTGCTGGGAAACTTCAATTTGCGTGCTTCCACTTCCCGTCTTGCGAATGCCCCATACCTACAAAGCATTTGTCCGGCAAGCTCATTTATAGGTCGGACTTACACAGGAGTTTGATGACCCGGCCCCCACCGGCTGCGAGCCCAATGTCTTTGACAAATGGAATTGCAGGAGGCTACGTATTCCCCGACGCATGGCTTTGTGATACGCGCCATAAGATATTCTGGGTGTCTTGGGTCGCCAGGCTCGGAAAATTCAATTTCAGGCCCCTATCATTGCTTGCGGCAAAGTGTCGACCTCAAATGGTGGTGTCAGCTCAAACTGGTTGTTTCGATGTTGACACAGCCTGCAGGGAACATGTGGCTACTCTACAGTTGGCGGTTTAACCCGCCTACATCTGCAATCCATTTTGACTAGACTCGGACGGAAAGTTGAACGACAGTCGTGGACCTATGATTGCTCTCAGCTGTCCGTCCTGTGCGATTGTCATCTCAGAAACAGCCGCATTGCACATCTCTGCTCGCGGGGTAAGCCCTCGCGCACCTCGTCCTCGAGGACACGCCTCAACGCCGGTGTCAGCTCGGATGACGAAACGACTCTAAAGCCCATGGTCCAGTAAAATCTGTCGTTCCACGGCACGTCTCGGAACGTCGTGAGGGTAATGGCAGGAAGCTCTTTGGTCATTGCCCAGTCCTTCGCTTGGGTTATGAGCGCTCATCCAATGCCCTTGCCCTGGCGGTCCTTGTCAACGGACGTTTTCCAGATGTGCAAATTCCCCTCCAAGAGCTGGCCGTTCAGGAAGCCAAGCAGTGAAACCGATTCGCCATCGATAGCTATCCACGAGACACCGATCTGTAGGAGTTCTAATGACGTTGCTCGCACTGCCCGCCATCGTCTGCGATCCACGCAAGGTGTGGGATTTGTCTGAAGCATTGTGCAGCTGAGCGCTCGACGACGGGCAGCAGTGGGACATCAGCTGCCACGGTTGGCCTGATGAATATGTCGGCTGCTGGACGGCCGGGTGTTCGACTTTATAGTTTTTTGTTGGCCAATCCTCATGCGAATTGAAGAGTTGCAGCTGTCGGAAAGGTCACGTTAGTGTGGGCTGTGGACCTCGTCCCACGCCGACCGACGACGCAGCATCACACATGACTGCGATAATTACATGTTTTGCCAACGCCAAGGCGCAGTCTATCCGCCCATGCCACTTTTGAAGCAATTGCGCTCCCTCGCTCGTCCACAGTGGAGCCGATGTATAGTTGAGTGGATAAACCAAGGCGACTATTAACGGCGCTCGTCGCTAAGGTAGCATGGTAGGCCCTTTGCTCAGCCCCCAGGAAATCGGCTTGGCGCGTCTGTCATCGATCGGAGGCTCAGATACCTAATTGTGACACCGTCGCACAGTATCCATGTGCCACGTACATGCGAAGTCCACCCAATTGAAGGGAGTTGTTTGTTGTGATGGCTTTGCAAAGACTATTCCCGCGGGCTGCTGATGAACAGGCGAAGAGCGGACGCCAGGCGAGCGCTGGGCTTGACGGGTCACCAAGGCGGTCACAACGTCGGCGATTGCTTCAATCGAAAGGCCCCCTGACCCGGCAGGTTCATTGTCAGAATGATGCTCAATTGAGAGGTACTGTGCAATTGGACTGGAGGCCAACATGTGAGTCCATCACCCCCTTGCGTGACAGTAAATGCAGGTCAAGTCGTGTCAATGCCAGGAGCCTATACGAATGCATGAGCCTGCGTTAAACTTGCTGAAGCCAATGACGTGCGAAACCAGTCGTGCGACTCCATTCTGTTGGCTTTGCGGCCGATGCGCAGAACCCGTCGCTAACCTCAAATCTCCTGCCGCTTTGAGACAGGTGGTGGCGGGACCGGGTCCGGTAACCGGCTCGCCAAGGAATACGGAGTACGTTATTCTCCTCCACATCGTCTTACTGCTCAGCTTCGACTGTGCTTGCGCGGCTTGAACCTGTATCATTACTCGAACGGACTGCCGTGGGGGTGATTGATTCTCACTGCCCAACGTCCCCAGCCACGGTCTGGAGCCTCACGTGAATTGACCCCATGATGGCTTTCGTGAAGCTGTCGTTGCTCGCCGGCATTGCCGTGAGCGGAGTTGCGGCGCTGGTGCCGTCTCCGAATGCCAACTCCGGCCAGCGCCCGATGCCTTCAATGTCCAAGTCCAACTTCAAGTGCGACCTTCCACCTGCGCTTGACCCGTCTCGCGATGGCCTGCCATCCGCCAACGATCTCTTCTCGTCCAAGAGAGCACTTAATCGGCAGGTCAAGCGCCACCAGGCGCTCATCAGAGTCCCCTCCATCTGCTATGACGATCTCGGCGAGTTTGATGAGGACGACCGCTGGCTCCCATTTTACGATGTCCACGACGTCCTGGAGGAGACGTACCCAACTGTGTGAGCAGTCCTTGGAAGCCTTTCCACCAGAATTCCCGCACTAACTGGCGCAGGCACGACCGGGCCAGGCTTGAGAAGATCAACACCTTTGGCCTAGTCTACACGGTCGAAGGGTCCGACCCAGATCTGAAGCCCATACTTCTCGCTGCCCACATTGACGTCGTACCCGTAGCCGACGCAGAGACCTGGACATATCCCCCGTTCGACGCCCACTTTGATGGCAAGTGGCTCTGGGGCCGGGGCGCCATGGATGACAAGGACGGCGTAACAGGCATTATGTCTGCCATGGAGGAGCTTCTCTCGAACCCGGATTGGCAGCCAACGCGTACTATCCTCATAGCCTTTGGCTTCGATGAAGAGTGCTCCGGCTACCGTGGCGCAGGTAGGATCGCCGAGCATCTACTCAAGAGATACGGAAAGAACGGCATCGCCATGATTCTAGATGAAGGAGGCTTGGGCGTGCAGGAAGTCGGCAATACCATATACGCTCTGCCCGCCGTCTACGAAAAGGGCTACCTCGACGTCTGGTTTGATCTGCACGTCGTCGGCGGCCACAGCTCGGTCCCCTTCCCGAACACGGGCATCGGCATCATGTCGCAGCTTGTCAACACGTTGGAATCCAATCCATTCAAGCCCGAAATCATTGAGGACGGCCCTATTCACAGGCACCTTCAATGCCAGGCCCGCTACTCTCCCAAAGCTATGCCGAAGCTTACGGACCTGGTCAACAAGGGTGACCTGGACGGTGTTGCACAGTTCATAGTCAATGCCAGCTACGACTATCGCTATATCATTCAGACCTCTCAGGCCGTCGACATCATCAGCGGCGGCCAGAAGATCAACGCCATGCCTGAGGTTATCACTCTTGGTGTCAACTACCGCATCGCGCCCCAGGACAGCATTCTGAAGGTGCAGAAGAATGTGGTCAAGCACGCGGAGCATGTTATGTCCAAGTATGACATCAAGGTGCAGGCATTTGACGACGACGAAACGTATCAAGAGTTTGCCGCGCGCATGGCTCTAGATTCGCTCAAAGCTCGTTCCGACATCGACTACAAAGGCACACTGGTGATTCGAAAGCGCGAAGCCAGCGATCCAACACCTGTCGCGCCCACTGAGGGACCCGTTTGGGATATCCTTGCCGGTACCATTAGACACACCTTTGCCTTCAAGCACGGGACCGTGGTTACTGCGGGCGAGACTATGACCGGCAACACTGACACTCGCCGTTATCTCGGTAAGAGACACTGATATTCAGGCATTGAAGACACAAGCTGACAGCTTTCAGACCTCACCGAAAACGTTTACAGGTTCAGTCCCATCCGCATGAGCGGTGCGGCTGGTATCCATACGATCGACGAGCGCATCTTGATGAAGGGCCACATGGAGCGTGTCCGGTTCTATTATGATCTAATTCGCAACGTCAACGTTGACTTTGGGAGAGACGTGGATTCTACGCCATCCGAGCTATAAGTGTTTTGAATCAGTTCACAGTGTTGCTGCGGTTGGTTGCCTGCAAATCTAGATGGTAGGGACATTGCGGCCTTGATATGAATTCGGCTATAACTTAGAGCGCAGACTCTCTGCCCGTTTAGACACCGCGTACGCTACAATACACGTTGTTTACCCTAACGAGCAAAGTATTCCTTACATTGCCCAGTTCTGTTTCAAATACTGTACTGCTTTACACTTGGCTCCCTCGAGTTCTCTCCTTTCATCCTCTCATCGGCATAATAGAGCGCCAAGTCTTTGAATCGTTCAAGTTCAAATTCTTGTACCCATATCGTCTCTGCATACTCCGAATGGCATCCACGGCCCAAGTTACGCAGCTCTGCTGCGGATGTGTATTCTTAGCCGGTAGAGGAACTTTTTCAAAAAAGTCGCCAAGCTCGGCGCTTGATACACCGCCTGGCACCTGTCCAACAACGATACGCCCAAGAAGCTTATCATTGAGTGCAGTATGACCGTCTCTCCTGACACGCAACCACCAGTCCATGGTAGGGTTCTTCATTCGAAATGTGATGGGGTCGATCTCGGATGCGTCGGTGGCATCAAAGGCCTGGAAATCTTGTTCATAGCTCATCTGTGGCATGATGACTATGCCCCAATGGTAAGCCTCATAGCCAAGAACTCGTCGGGCGTTTCCGTGAGAAAAGTAATCGCGGCTGTACAAAGCCACTGCGACTAGTTGTGTCATGGTCGTTTCCAAGCGTCGGCACTCGTATGGTGTTTTGCGATTTCAATGCTCACAGCTCAATAAGATAAAGCATTGTCGAACCCACGATTCAAGAGAGAAGTGAGCCATTTTTGTAGGTCTCGGTAGTGAGGGGTAGTTGCATGCTCTAAAGGACAGTGTATCTGGCTGGATGAATCACTACCTTGCCTACGGATACGATATCTTCCTCGCCAGCCAGCATGTAACGGCGAGAGCTGGCTGCCCTCGGCTGTGTATTCGCGGCTTCGCTGCCCCCCCGCCCCCCCCGAATCTCTTCGGATCTACTCATGCCTCTATTTCCTCGCTCATAAGCGCCAGAGAGATCACTCCTTACAGCCGCCGTGGACTGTTCATCACAACACCTGTTCGTCGTCAAAGCTTTCGCTGCCTCACCTTTTACCTGTCAATACAACCTCATCGTGGTGTACAGAAGAGTTACGTCTGGACATGGCCCTTTGAATTTCGCGAGCTTGAATACCATGAATGTCTGTGAAGCAATGTGAGCACTCAAGGCCATCTTTTGTATTCATCTAGTCTATACGCTTACGCAGATCCAAGGCTTCCAAAGCATATGCTGTGGAATGGCATTCTATCCACTCACCACCGTCTGCATGGCCCACAGCCGCGAATACTTCCCCCCTAGCGCCAACAGCTCCCCATGCGTCCCCCTCTCCACCACCCTGCCCCCGTCCACCACCAGGATCATGTCTGCCGCGACCACCGTGCTCAGCCTGTGCGCCACCGTAAATACCGTCCGCCCGCTGCTCAGCGCCCGGATGGCCTGCTGCACCAGCGCCTCCGTGTCCGAGTCGACCGCGCTCGTCGCCTCGTCCAGCACGACGATCCGCGGCCTCCGTAGCATCACTCGCGCAATGGCCAGCCGCTGCAGCTCCCCGCCAGAGAGCCGTACGCCGCGCTCGCCGAGGCGCGTATTATAGCCGTCGGGGAACTTCATGATCTGGTGGTGGATGCGCGCAGCCTTGCACGCCTCGATGACGTCGGCTTCCGTGGCACTGGGACGCGCGTAGATGATATTTTCCATGATGGTCTGGTCAAACACGGAGGGGTCCTGCGGTACGGCACCGAGGCTCTCGCGCAGGCTGTCGAGGGTCACGTCGCGGATATCCTGGTCGTCAATGGTGATGCTTCCCGCGGTGACGTCGTAGAATCGGTACAGCAGCTTCAGCGTCGTAGACTTGCCGCCGCCCGTCTCGCCGACCAGGGCGATGGACCGTCCCGGCTCGGCCGTGAATGACATGTCCTGTATGATGGGTCGGTCCGGACTATACGCAAATGACACGTTCTTGAATTCCACCCGTCCGCCTTTGAGTCGAATGTCCCGCGCGCCCTTCTTGTCGTCAACAGAGGGCTTGGTCTGCAGCAGCTGGTACAGCCACTCGGCGTCGATGAGATGCGACGCCGTCTCGCGAAACGTCCACGACAGGGAGTCCATGGGCGCGCGGATAGCATCCCAGTAGGAGATCAGAAAGACAAAGCTGCTAAGCTTGGCCGTCCCCGCCGCGACCCTCATGGCCACGACCGCACATGCCGCCGCAAGCCCAGCCTGCATGACGAAACCCTCCGCGGTACTTATATACCCGCTGCCGTCATAGTACTTGCGCCGAGCCATGATGGCGTTCCAGATGGACCGCGAGTATCGCTCTTGCTCAAAATGGCGACGGTTGTGGAGCGCCACGGTGTGCCAATTCGTGATGGAGTCGTAGAGCACCTCGTTCTCTGCGCGGCTCGTCTCATTGAGCTCGCGCTCGTACGACATGGTCAGCCCGTTGCCCTTGAATGCAACGTACGCATGTGTCATGGCCGTCGCAATGACAATAAAACCCATGGTAGAGTCAAAATACGACGTCAAGTAGATAATGGCCACGACAAAATCGATGATCATGGGCGCGATGCCGAACACGCTGTCCAGCACGGAGCTGAGATTGCTTCCCTGCTCGATTGCCTTGGACACACGACCGGAGCTTTTTGCTGTGTGGTAGTCCATGGACAGCGTCATGACGTGCGCAAACGCCACCTCGGTGAGCCTGCGATAGGCGTACTGCGACACGCGGGTTGATGCCATGGACTCGAGCATATGGGTGCAGGCCTGCACTGGAAACTGCAGCACAGTCCAAATGCCGATTTCCTTCCAGGGCACGAAGCCGGTGCCTGCCATGTTGCCAAGAGACTCGGTGAGGATGCCCAGCTGACGCGGAATCATGAGCGTCAGCACACGGTCGATGGCCATGCAGATGGCCATAATCAGCAGCCACAGCTGTGTCGGGCGGTCCTTGTACGGCAGAATATAGGGCAGGAAAATAAACAAGCTTCGCAGATAGCCCAGCCAGCCTCCCTTCTCCTCGAGCCGCTTCTGCTGCGCTTCTTTGATCTCCCTCTCGCCATCGTCGTCATCGGTCTCATCGTCGCCGGCATCACTACCCTCGTCTCCGCTGTCATTGTGCATAGAGCCATACGCTGTAGACGACGCAGAGTCTTGGTCGTTTCCTGTACGAGAATGCGTGCTGCTAAGGAGACTCCGAGTCTCCTCATCGGTGCCGACCTGGGTCAGGCTGTTGCGCCGGATGGAGCACAGAGCGTAGCCTACTGCAGTGATGAGTAGAACGCTGCGCACAGCATGAACCGCGAGGCGTGCAATGTCCCAGCCGCTCTCTAGCGAGAATTTGGAAAAGAGTCCCAGAAGGACGACATCGGCGACGGCGCCGGCTGTCCAAGCCACGACGTAGGCGGGCCAAAGGGGCTCTTTACTCTCGAGGAGCGAGATGCTTACGGCGGCCCAGACGAGAATGGACGTCAGTGCATAAAACTAGAGATATATTAGCGGTCCTTCTCGGCTGGGTGAGAAAGAATGATATTCACAGTTGTGTTTTGACTGTACGCATCTTGCGGCCGAAGCTGGCTCTGCAGCGGATACAAAATCGCCTCGACGACCTACCCATCACCAAATCGTTAGCCGCGCCGCCAGCTGCACGTCAGGAACGACATCATGCGCTTACAAAAGTCACACACACGGCCGGCGATAACCAGACCAGCCGGTTGCGCCGCGTCGCGCTCACGCTGTAGCTCGTACGCTTGCTCTGCGCCTGCGTCAAGAACCGCAGAACCGGAAACGCCGCGAAGAGCACGGCAATGGCGATGGGACACGCAACGTGCAGGGTATGCACCATCCGTTCCGACGCACCGCGTGCGCCCACGTCCATGGCGACGGGCGGTTCGTGAGATCTGGCAAGGGACGTGGTTACGTCCGGCGTTGGGGGCTGTAGGAGTGTTGTCGCCTGGCGCCAGAATCGCCCTGGAGGTGAGCTGCCCACTGGCGGTCAGGCAGAAACAAAACGTGAAGTCAAAGGGAAAACAAAAGCTGGCTGCGCGGAAGCAAGGCACTCGGGAAGGAGAAAGAAACAGGTCTACATATGTTGGGTTTAAAAAAAATAAAAATCGACGCAGCGTGAGGTCGCAGTCGTTCGCGAGGCTGTGCCAGTGACATTAAGCATAAGCACGGATGGATACCTTATTAGCCACAGCTAGAAAACGACGGGAGCATTGCATGCACACAATCTCACAACCATTGTGCAAATAGGCACATCACGCCGCACTGTAGTCGAAAGGCGTGCAGAATGTCAGAAGTCGGCCACTAATTGACTCACTTGCCAATGAATCCCTCGCCTTGCTTGACGACATCATCACAGCAGGTAACCTATCAAACAGGCTCTCGCACCAGGGTCTACGCAATACTGCCGGGCGCAGCAAAGGTTAAGGTACCACATAAGTCCCCAACCAAGCGGCACGAACCAGGCCATAAATTGATGCAAGGCACTGGAACCCTTATGACTGCATTGACACTTCTGGGTGACTCCTCCACCGAGCGCCCTCGACCCTGCCAATTGCCAACTGCCGAGCCGGACATGAAGCCTGCCGGCGACCACAAACGTACAAGCACAGCCCTGGCTGACTCCCTCGCCGGAGTCACCCGCTATCGGAATCCAACGCCAGATGCAAACTCATGGACGTCTGGATAAGTACTCTTCAATAAACATGGCAAGGATATGAGATTATTTCACAAAGCGGTCATCAACAGCAGCATGCGTGCGCGTTTCATACACTTTGAGTAACCAACCGCTTCGCTATATTCAGATACGTACTGAAATCCCAAGTCCCGTGTTTGTACGACGCCTGCATATGGGTGCAAAATCCCTTCCTTAACCATGTAACCCGAGTCCATATTACATACAATATTCTTGAAATCCAGAAAACCAACAATGCACCCACGCTGCCTCAAAAGTGAACACCCAATGCACCCGTCGCTGGTCAGTCTCACTACAGTGACGTGTTCCGACATCCAAGTATTGTGAAACGTCGCCAAATGGTTGGCAAAATAGACTGTAGTGAACGAAAATAATTAAACGTATGTTGTGAGCAGCTCAGCTGCTTGACCAAGTTCGTGTGGCCTGCGCGCGGCGAGCGGCTTAGAAGCTGAACAAGCCGCTCCTTCGCTTGCCCAGCGGATACACAATCAGGGCACTCAGGAACAGCCCGACGCTGATTCCTATGGCCACTTGGATGACGCTGAACAAGACATTGAATGCCGTGCTGTCCAGGTTGCCCATTGACTTGGCACTGTTCTGCACCGGAGTCGAGTTCGTCGTTCTGTTGCCCGTCAGGGCATTGGCAGAGTTGATGCCAGCCAAAAGGGATCCGCCGGCCGCGAGACCCGACGGAACCTGCACGAAAATGGCAGGAAGCATGGCGGCAGCGGCGAGGCTGTATCCGACCTTGCGAGCCTGGCGTTGGGGCCTCTCGGGTGACCCTGGCCGGGACTCGGGATCTGACATCGAGGGGAGGGTCCAGGTGTCAGATGTGGGTCGCTTCCTCCTGGTGAACCTGGGTCGCATCTTGAACTCCCACCACTCCATGACGTCCAACCAAAAGTTCTCGACGTGTCTGCCCAGCCGCGAGTACAGATTTGCCAGAATGCCCACCGTCAGAGCACCCAGCATGTTGGAAATTTGGCTATTCCCTTCAAAGTAGCTGCTGGTGTAGCTGTTGACGCAGAAGCCCGCCAGGGCCATTACGGTCATGACCGGTGTCTGCTTCCACTTGGCCTGATTGATGACGCAGAGACAAAGCGTGAATCCAGGTACAAACAAAAAGTACCATGCGCGATCGAGAGGTTTCGAGCAGTGCGTTTCGCTGGCGGCGTGCGTGTCCATCATCCCATACAGGGAAGCTCCAATGGTAATGCCATAGCCCAGAAACAACGTGTATATCATGGCATGGACCATGCGCACGCTGCCTGCAACGATGTTATGGCTTTGAAGCTCCAGCGAGCTGCACAGCACCATGTACCCAGGGAGGATGAGCGCTATGCTGCTCTGCGCGAGGGCGCTGAAGCAGAAGAGCTGGCCATTTTGAAGCGAACCAAATGCACGCGCGAGGAATGAGGTGATGACAGCAGCCGACACCTCAAACACGTGTGCATACAGCTCGTTGTTTGGGGCAAACACCAACTGCAGCAGTCCCACGATACATCCCAGAATAAAAGCAACGGGCAGGTCGATGAAGCGACCTTCAAACGCAAACGGCGCCACACAAGCAGAGGCAATGCCGTACACGGGCACTCGAATCCAGGTACGAAACTTTTCTTTCCGTCGCATCACCTCGTCGAGCCGTCGCGTTGCCTCCTCCACGCCGAGCTTGTCGTGAACGACATCTTTGTAGATGTTGTGGACGTCTCGCAGCTTGCCGAGGTCGATGCCCTGGGGCTCGCGGACGACCTTGACCTCGGTCGTGTGCGTCGTGCTGTCGTCGAAACTGATGATCATGCACGAAGGCATGTAGAGGTACTGGCCCTCAATCTCGAGGACGCGCGACGACATGGCCATGTACTCTTCGAGGCGGTGCGTCGGGGCACCGTACATCATGAGGGCGCGGCATAGCTTGATGAGGTAGCGGTGTCGTGAGATGATGCCGGCGATGTGCACCGTGATTCGTATCTTTTCCTTCTTTGGCTTCGGAGGCTTTTCCTGCTTGAGCTTCTCCGCCCACTGTTCGTGGATCTCGCTGGCACCGGGGGCGGCTAACATGGAGGATGACTTGATAAGCTCGGTCAGGGAAGTTGTCGAGTGACGCGCCCGGTGATTGCTGAACAAACCGCTACCAATACGTGTTCGGGCGCTTCCGAATGAAGAAGTAGATCGCGAAGGCGGAGGTGAGGGGCGAGGCGACATGACAGGAGTTGGAGGTGAGAGAGGCGTGTTATACCCGCTGCTGCTATTGCTGCCGGTTCCTCTATCATCGTTGTAGAGCTTAAGCAGTGAGGAAAGGACACCGCCACGATACTTTGACGGGCGGGGGACGTAGTCTTGTGTATTTGCCTGCTGCCGCACGGGGGTATTTGTGCCAGAAGAGTAGTGTCCACGATGGAATAAGTCTCTGCTTCTATCGCGAGTGTTGTGTGACTGGACGAGCGTCTCTGGGGCGCCACGACGATGTAGCGCTCGACCTCGCCCACGGCCATAGGGGTTGCGAAGCCTGACACGGTCCTGGTCCAGATCGCCGCCAGGCGCAGTGACGGCGTCATTTGGCGGCCTCATGGGACGATCGTCTGAGTCGTCCACCAGGCTCTGGAATGAAGCATCGAGCTCGTCCGAATTCCGCCTTGATCCTGGGGCAGAGTGGCTCCCCACAGACATGGCCAATCGATCCGCACGTTGGCGTGCGTCAGTCATGGAGCGAAGTTGCCGTTCCGGTGTCCGCTGCTCCGCCCAGTCGGCCCTCTCACGTTCCTCCGGGGCATCGTAGCTCGTGTTGCGTCTCAGAGCCGGCCTGGGCGTCTTGGGGCTGTCCCCAGCGGCTGGGGGCTCGGAAATGGTGGGTATTTGCTTCTGCTGCAGCTCGTGCTGCAGTTGCTGCAATTCATGTTCGTCCGATAGCACCTTGGTCAAGGCTTTCCTCAGCTCGCGGGCGTCAGGAGCGCCCGGCGGCGTGAGCCCCGATGAGAGCCTCGGCGAAGCGGAGGGCAGCGGAGAGCGGGTCGCAGAGGTGAAGTCGAGGAGGCCATCACCGCTTGCCGCGCTTCCGATACCCGCGCCGCCGCCACTCGCACTGCTCGAGTGCCAGACGACTCTCTTCTTGGGCTTTTGGTTCGGCGTAGGCACGTCGCTAGCCTGGCCGCTGTCGTTGGTTGGCTCTCCGGCCATGGCTTGGGGTGAAGAATCTTGGGTCGGGGTTCACCCTGAGACAGAGTCTCACAGGTGTGTTGCTCTCACAGAGCTTTGCAGGCTGGGATGCTTGGGAGAGGAGGAAGGAAGGGAAGGAAGGGAGGGAGGATATGAGGACGGGGCAGATATGAATTCCACATTTCTCCTCTATTGCTCCCAGACGAGGTAGGGGACTTCCGTTGCTGCCGATGCCATGACCCGACCGAGGTATCCAAGAGTTTGGCGCATACGGGCAGCAAACTCCAGGGAAAAGAGGGTACTTGTGGCGCGATTCGCAAGCGTATCGCAGAAATGTCAGAATAACTGGACCAGGTGGAGCAGAGATATGGCACTTGGCAGTAGAGGCTGCGACCACCACCACCACCAAGGGCCGGCGCATGCTGGAAAGAGTGGCCGAGATACGGTGGGTTTCGTTGAGCTTGGCTCTTGATGCCGCGATGCGATTGTGCTTCTGTGGGCACGGGCAGCGTTATCGAGGGCGTTCGTGTCTGATGGAGCCCCGTCAGTTAGCCTTTTTCTTTTTTTATCTCTGCTTCTGCTCCCTGGCTGCCCAGCTCGGCAACGAGTTCCCGACACCCACAGCCATGACTTCCTTCCAGATGGACAGCAATTCACGCGATAGCGTCGGTCCCTCTGCCTCAATCCACAGTCCCCAAGGAGACATCCCAGCAATCTAAACGTCGTGCTCGTGCTCGTGACAGTCGTGCATGGTAGCCATTGAACCGCCGCAGGAAGCAGCAACGATTAGACTTTTTTTTACAGGGGCAGCGGGCTGCCCGTCCGTTCCATGGCGGTGGGTGGGCCGCAACCACCCTTGAGCGGGAGAGGCTGCGAGCGGTTGGGTCCATCTCGCCATGATGCATCCATTTGCTATCATGCCCGTGCCGGAGGGGGGTGGGAACAGAGCAGTGGAGAGCGAGAAGGCGATCGCTGCTGACATCCACGAATACGGAGAAGTGCAAAGCCCCCTGCGTCGATAACAAATCGACCACTGTCCGGCCCGTCCACTGTCAGAGCGTCATCGTCGAATATCGTCGTCAAGTTTGGGTGTTGTCGAGGAGCAACTGAAGACGTGCAGGAGCACATTCGGGTCTGCTCGTGTCAACCCTGGCAGCCGCTGTAGATTGCGATTGCATGCATGCGTCGCATCCTTGCTGCTACCTCGGCGAACCCTCTCAACTGCACCCTCGCGTCCCTGGCAAGGCTACCGTTGTCCATGTCCTAGTAAGGTCCTCGATCCAGATGCCCCGTCGAATTAAGCCCTACAAAGGCATCCGGGGCGTCCCCGCCGGGTATCACAGCCCGATTCTGGGTCTAGATGGGCATCGTGGCCCGGGAAATGTCCACTATCAAGATCAACCTCGCCGCTGCCCACTTCATCCGAGGGCAAGCAAGCTCGGGAGGGGCAGACAGGGGCCCTCTTCAGGGGGCATGAGCGCCTGGAGCAGCTTGCAGTAGCGTCTGGAAGCGCTACGGAAGCTTGCCCGGCGGCACGTGAGTCAGGGCCAGGGTCTTCACCAGCTGGTTTCCTGCTCCCCAAGTAATTACCACCAAGAATTTTTTCGCCGCCGCCACCCACGCCATTTCTGCTTGGACGGATCAGGCATCCCGAGATGTGCGCCACCACAGCTCACGCCGGCCGCGTCGTCCATGTCATCGCCGTCACCGTCATCAGTACCGTTTCATTGTCTTTTTCTCGTGCCAGCGGTATTGCCGTACCGTAACAAACTACCACGGCCAGAAGCTGCGGCCTTGCCAACCGAGACGGACAAACAATCGCCAAGCTGTAATTATCGTTTAGCAGCCATTCACAGCTGGCTTCGGACGGGCTGCGCCCGCTCGGCCAACACCGACGCAATTCCGTCATACCCATCTACGCAAACTAGCCGTTGGCGCGGCTGCTGGCGCTAAGAACGCACGATCCAACAACGGCGCGACATGTTTGTCCTCTCTCACCTCGAGGACCCGTTGCCAGCGTCGATGCTTGAAAAGCTCCGGCGATTTTCTTCCCCTGCTATTGGTCAACTACCTGTGGCCTTCACAACAGATTAGGCTTCGCAAGGTCCCTGCTGAACTACGACAAGAAGGCTTTGATATCAACAGTGTTTCTAGGCTATTGTCAACCAGCTCCGCCTTGGTCTTATCTGGAAAGCTGCCCGATGGACAACTTTCACAGCTGTCCCAGCTGTATAGCCTTGGTCGATGCTGAAGCGCAAGGGCGTGCCGCGACACGGCGAGTGATCCGAAGTACAACTGGACGGGCATCCCCATCGCTTGGTCATCAACGCGGCAGCCAAGCTGACCGTTGGACCGTCGGGTTGCGGTCATCGATCGGCCCTCAAGCCACGATCTCAGCTGCAAAGCATAGATGGATTACGTACGGACTACGTCAATCTTTCGACCCCCACATCTCCTTTTGGGGAGGACAAGATGACAAGGTAATCCATGACCAGTGTGCCCATCGTCTTGACTCCTGGGTGGCCCGACTGGCTTGCAAGTCAGATGTTTCATCACGACTGTGCGGCGGTAAGAGCATAACCGCCGCTCCCAGCTCCGCCCTGTGCAGCGGCAACACGGAACGGATGCAGCGGGGGCGGCACTCGTCGGAGTGCGACCTCTGCGTTGCGCCTGTGTCTCAGTGCAACATCGTGAAGGTATATGCACCCCGTCCTCGCCCTGCCAGCGAGTCTGGAGAACAGAAGTGCCCGCCGCCAAGCCGGCCTCTCGCCGCTCCATCTGCCATTCTGCAGCCCCCGAGCCTGCCCCTCAACAGCCGCCAGTCAGCGGCCGCAGGAGCACGGGAGCCGCCAACGCTAATGCTGCATTGCTGTTCGTGTGAGCTACGTCGGCGCCGGTCCTCGGGCTGTCGCGCCACCGACTACCGACGGACCGAGCCAGGATATGCCCGCATCGCCGGCAGTCAGGCCAAAGGACAAATCTCCCAGCTGCAGTCATCATCAAATGCGGAGTAAGCACTACGGGATCCCAACCATTGTCGCTGTTATTAGGCGTTGGCAATATCGGACGCCGTGGTATTAATGGTCAGCCAACCCGCTGCTCCTCAATGAAGAGTCGTGAGACTTCGATCGTCTTCAGCCTCCTCCACCTGACTCCGTTGGCTGCCACTCCGCGGCACACTCTCGATACCTTACTTCCGCTCCTCACCTCGCCCACCAACACGTAGCGCACCAGGCCAGCACCGCCACCATGTCCAAGAACCTTCACGGCGTTGGCCTCCCTGTCCGCGCGGTGCCCATGCGTGTCATCGTGTGCGGCCTGCATCGCACCGGCACCCTGAGCACGCGCACCGCCCTCCGCCAGCTCGGCTTCCACGACTGCTATCACATGGCCAACGTCGTTGAGAACTCCGAGACCGACCCCCAGCAGTGGGTCCGCGCCTTCGAGGCCAAGTACGAAGGCAAGGGCGAGTTCACAAAGGCCGACTGGGACCGCCTGCTAGGCTATTCCCAGGCCTGCTGCGATGTGCCTGCGGCCCTCTTCAGCGCCGAGCTGGCCGAACTGTATCCGGATGCTAAGGTCGTCATCCTCAACCGTGACCCGGACGCCTGGTACGAGAGCGTGGTCGGCAGCGTCGACAAAGCTATGAACCCCACCGGGCTGGTCGCTAAACTGTCCATGTTCTACACATTCCTCTTGGACCCGCAGACGCGCAACTGGGCCCGTTTTGGCAGCACCATGGCCAGGCTCTCGCTGCCGGCCGACCACTCCGGGGATCGAGCCGGCGCCATCGCCTGGTTCAAGGAGCGATACGCCGAGTTCCGCGAGCGCATCCCTGCCGAACGCCGCATCGAGTTCTCCGTCAAGGACGGCTGGGCGCCGTTGTGCGAGCACCTTGGTGTGCCCGTGCCCATGGTCAAGGACGAGCAGACGGGTCGTATGGTCGAAGCGCCCTTCCCGCACGTCAACGACCGCGCCGCCTTTGCAAAGACCGCCGCGACGTCTGGCGCCAAGGCCACGTCGCGCGCCAACAAGAATCTCTTGGACTTAGTGAGCAAGGTGTGCATGACCGGCGTGCTGGGCTACGGCGGGTACCTCATGTGGACGACGCGTTTGGGGGGGAGATTGTGAGTTGAAGTTGCCTAAAACCTGGTAAACCCCCATTTGTTGACTACCATTGTGTAAAGTGGTAGATGAGCGGGTGCGTGAGCAGTCTCCAACTCTAAACTATGTTGAACTGAGATATGATGCATTCAATAGTAATATGATACCTCTCTGCATCAAGCACACATGTCGTTGCAGGTGACGGCATGTGCCACTGAAACATTCCGTTTCCAAAGGTGATCGATGCTTACACATGTGCGTCGTGCGCAATTCTACTGCCGTAGACACCGCCCGAAGTTGATGTGGGAACAGACGTTTGGACGTCGCCGTCACACGCACTTTGTGCCGATCTACACGTCATTCATTGTCACACAAGTCACTCCCCTATGTCCGAGTAAGTCACAAACGGTTTAGTTTCGGTCTTGTAAGCAACATCAGTCGCACGCCGGTCTAGCGCTTTCACAGACTAAAATACCGGTACTCCCTAATTCCGTACTGCGGCTCAAGGACGAACGACCTCTGGCCGTCCGAGTGTACAGCGCTGTCATTAGCATGGATGAACAATAGGGGTTTGGGCGTCATATGGAGGTGCGTAGATACGAGACCAAGCTCCGTGGTAACGTGTGATTTGTACCTCTCGACTTGGGCTGAGACCCTGAAGTCCGAACCTCCCCGTACGAGGCCACACCGAGCTTCTCCATCCTCACCGAGGCCTCACCCCGTCTCCCGTGACGAACCTCCGATGCACGTGTCTCTCTCACAGCTTTGCTCCACAAGATCACGGGATGAATTCAATCTCTTGCCACACAAGACATGCCGGCATCGCCGGCCGCTTCACAAGCCACTTCGTTCCCAGCCAGCCCCCGCCTCAGACAGGCCGCCCACAACATAAGGCTAGCATGCGGGGGAAAATAAACACGGCACACTTTTTGCGTCAACGACCGCAGATTTGCCCAAAGTGGTGCCGTGAATATTTTCCCCCGCATGGCTAGCCACTCGTACAGCGTAGCTTTGAAACTGCCCCCAGTCACAACGGCATCTTAGACAATGGGGCCTTTGGCTCAGGTCTCAAACTCAAGCTCCTCAGGTTGAGACACCAATCCAGAGCTTGGCTTAGCTTTGGCAAACCTACCCGCGCGGTCGTGGAATGCTGGGTCTCGCATGACATAACACTGAGAGCCACTCGACGGCGCGAACAAATACTACGACCGGTCGACAAGTAAGCTAGCAGGAAAACATCGTGAAAGAGGCCAGGAAGATGCCGTTGAATGTGTCTCTAGAGGTAATCTCCGCTACCCTTGCCAAAGACCAGGGACTTCTGAACTCACGCCAAGTGGTCTTGTCTTTACGCATTCTCTCCACGTCACTCACTTACACCAGTCCCAGCCATCTTCGCCAGCCTAAAAAGCCCCATGCAGTGATCGACCACACCATTTCCCCAGCCAAGCCCTTTCAAGGTACCGTGCCGTCCGATACGTAGCAATTGCACCCCTTGTTCATCCGATCGTCCAACTCCGAAGCCCCTGAAGCTGTGGCTCACGGACCCTTCACGGGAACAGCTTCCGAGCGTGAAGGAGGCCCTTCTGTTCCTTGCACGTCATCTGGCAGGCACCTGGTGCAAGAGGCCCTGAGACAGGCTGCGCGCCAGTCATCGTGATCCGTCTTGCGGAGTCAGCAGGCTCTCATTCACGGAGAAGCTTGCAAGGCAGCCTTGGCAGTTTACCTCGGGATTTCTGCAAGCTTGACTGTGAGCGAGTCTCAACTGTATGTGTTTGCTCAGTTTGGTTTCACGAAACTCCATGTGCGCAAGTGAGTATGTGTAGCTTCCGGTGTGCAGTTTATAGAGTCGTGGGTTTTACTGCATGTTTGTTTGCATCGCATCACGAAGTTGCAGATTTGCATTTACGAGGCCAACATGGCCAGATGAAGCGAGTCTCTTCTTCTCATTGTATCACATTTTGCGAGAGCAGTATCTCATATCTAACTCAATTCGTTCAATGCATCGTGATCGTAGCAACATGGCGGCTGTAGCGAGTATGGATATCAAAAGAATGCAGTCATCATCCTTGCCTGTCGCCTCCATCTCAGTCCAGCACCTTGAGCATCGCATATGCCTTGTGCCCAATTGCCTTCTTCACTGTCTTTAGCGGATCGACTTTAGCCTTCTTCTTGGGCGCCTCCGCTGGCACCTCATCACCTTCGCCTTTAGTAACGACCACCTCATCTTCGCTCTCACTCTCGTCCTCAAACTCTCCGTTATCGAGAAACACCTTGAGCATGCCCTGAGAGTACCCACTTACGAGGGACGTGCCCTCTTCCGTCGCCGTCACTGGCTTCGGCGCCGTGCCTTTGGATCCGTACGTGTCTCCGCCAGCGAGGTTCCAGAAAATCAACTCTGGCATGTCGTAGCCTGCGTCCTCGAACTTGCCCTTGATGCGCTCGTAGGAGCTGCTCCAACGAAGGCTGGTGCCAGAAGTCTCAGCGCTGTCAAACTGCATATCGCTGAAAACAAACACACGCTTGACCATCTCTTCGGGCTTCAGCTTGTTCTCTACAGCCAGGGGCAGTATGAGCTTCTCAAAAACGCTAACAAAGTTGGTGTTCAGGCCCCAGGACGAGCTCTCGTTCTCCATTTTGTTGACCTTCTCCCGTAGCTCCTGGGTAAGGTCGACCTTTACCACCTGTGGCTCAGCGCTGAAGGTGATGAAGGCGCCTCCGAATGGTGGCTTCGTGACCTCTGCAACAAGCAGAGAGAGGCCAATAGAAGTGTCCATGGGGCATGTTCCGTCCTTGAATATTGGACCTCCCATGCTGCCGGACACGTCGCAGACGGCAATGCTCGACGAAAGGGTTCCCGAATCCTTGATGCGCTCGACCAGAGTTTTCCACTGGCCATCAACAACCTTGCCCTCGAGCTCTCTAATCTTGTCGTCGAGCAGGCCTTTGGCTCTCAGCGCCTGTCTCTGCCCAGTACCCCTATAGGAGCCGGCACGAATCCTAGCTTTCCGGATAAGAGTAGAAGGCAGCAGCGTAGCTCCAGAAATGTTGGCCTTTCCCTCGGCAACGCGCGAGATGTACTTCTCAAAGTTGTCAAAGTCTTTCCTAATCAACAATCCAGAGTATGCGCTCATTGCCAAGGATGGTATACGGTCATACTTGATCTTGTCAAAGGTGCCGGCGGTAATCTTCCGCTCCACAACATCCAAGTGCATGCGGAGCGCAGATGTGTCCTTTCGATAGCGTTCCCTGGCATGCTTCAAGAACGTCTCACGGTCGTCTGTTGCTGAGAGAACCTCATCTAGGGAGTTGCGAGGATACATGATCTCAGCGATAGAGCTGATGATGCAAGTATGTTTGTCGTGGAAGTGGTCATGCGAAGGCGCCCATTTGCCACACAGCGAGATTTCTCTTTTAGCTTTGGGGTCTTTGCCGCGCAGAGCGACCAGATCAGCTTCGAGCTGTTCAGCGAAGAGGCGAGCAACAGCCAGATGCAGAGCCCGATAGACGTGATCATGGCTGAAGGCGCTTACGGCGGCATCGTGGCGTCGCTGTCGAGCCTCTCTCTTCACTTTCTTGCCATCGACGTCAGGCTTCTGTTGCGAACTGGAGGCAGCATCTTCATCAGCTCCGTCAGACTTTGCGCTTCCGCCTCGGCCCCGAGGAGTACCACGTCTGGTGCGTTTTGTGCGTCTTGGGCTATCTGCCTCTACAACAAGGCCAGATCTCGCTGCTCTCCGCTTTTTCATCGTCTCAGCAATCATTTTGTCCTCCACATTCAGCACATCGCTGGGGTCAGCACGACCATCGAGCTTTTCATTGACCGCCAGCGCCAAGATGTTGAGCAAGTCTTTCCAGTAGCCGTGAGCGACCCCGTGCTTTGTGTCAAACTTGGTGCGCTCATCGGCGTTTTCAGACTCCACAAGCACGACGGCGTCGTCCTCGTCGTCGCCGTCAACTTTGTTCTTTGCCTTCTTCTCAATGACCGGGCGGCTCAGCCATCGCAGGTTCGCGACCAATGTGTGGGGGTGGTTCTGAGCCAGCCAGCCAGCGGCGCGGTAAAAGGTTTTCCGAGAGCTCTTGCCGAGATGTATGGACCGAGCATTGAAGATAATCTTGAGAGTCGCCAAAGGGTCAACGCTCCAAGCCGACTCTAGCACTTTTCGCAGACGGCGACCGGAGATTGCGTCTTCCAGCTCGGAGAAGAGGTCTACCAGCGAATTCGTCGTAGATATATACGCAACATCACCGTTCTCGGTCAGCATTTTGTTGTCCATTTTAGGTGACTGGTCATATTTTAATAAGCCCTCCATGAAGCGCGAACTTTGCACGTGTTCAAGCGTTGGCTTTTCATGATTATTGGACCCCTTGTCCGCATCGCTGACACCTAGAGCATCCATATCGTTGCCAATATCTGCCGCAGTGGACTCGGTCACGGGGGTGAAGGTTTCGTCTGTATCATGTTCAAGGGGTGTTGTAGAGTCGGCCACCACCGTTTCATGGCGATGCCTTAGCTCGTCGGCAAGGAAACTGTCGAATTCGGCATGAGACTTGGTCAGAGCATCGTGGGTAGGGAAGTCGACAGGGTATGTCGATCGAAGGAACCATGCCCGCTGCTCATCGTCTGCCGAGGCCATGATAGCTGCTCGTTCTGTGCGACGTAGGGCTCGAACCAGGTCAAAAGTCAACAACGGCGACAGACAGGTTGATTTGAAGAGAATCTAAGCCAAGCCAAGTAAAATGGAACTGAGGCCTCTTATATGTGCAGTTGGCCCCCTCCTCTGGGGAGGTCGTGCGTGTTGGGCAGCGCAGCTTTAAGACGGCCGGGGTGACTCAGGCCGGACCGAGGTTACTGGTACGCACCTCCCAGTCACTTCGGGGCGCTTTGTGCTCTCTGCGGGGGTCTTTCCAGGGGGGTCCAAATCGGGCGCAGCCGTACAAGGTACCTGACACGCGGGGCGTCCTCCTCATGGCTGGGTCAGCCGCTGGAGCCTGGCTCGGCTACAAAAAGTCCTGCCTATTTATGCAGCTAACCCGTCATGAGAGTAACTTCTAATGACAATCAGACGCAAAATGTAGCACCCTCTTCTTGTTGATGCTGCGGACGCGGCTCAACCAGGAGATTTTGAACATGAGTCACTGGTCATGGCGTGCAAGTGGACAAGGAATCTTGCTTCAGGACTTCAGACGCCGCTCGAGCCTTCAAGTCGCGTAGCTTCATCAAGGCTAGCCAGCAACTTGTAACGTCGTTGATTCCGAACGTATCAAGCAATCTCTTTGCAGTCATGGTCCTTGCTGACCATAACAGCCTTCCGCTGGCACTCGGCCTCTCACTCTAGGGTATCTCCAGGTTCAGATGGCATCCTCACAGCCTGTAACTCATCGTCTCCAGCAATTGCTGTTCCTCTTGCGTGAGAAACATGTGCTCCGGCACAATGACCTGCCCCGGCTTGATCACCACCTCGCCCGCATGGCTGTGCGTGCGCGCAGCTCTTTTGATGATTCCGTTGATCCCGTCTGGGCCCTGTTGTATCGTCTGATTTCCAGCAGTGCCTTGACCCTCGTGGCTCACGTTGCCGTCCATCTCCTCTTCCTTCTGGCCCTCCTCACCCGCCACGTCGTCGGCGTCGCTACCGACTTTCATTTCCTCGTCCGACTTGCGGCGCAGGAACACAGGCTTCGTTTGTCGCAAATCCTCGGGTGTCCACCAGTACATTGGGAACCGGCGCTCGATGTTGTTGACGAGCAGGGCGACGCCCAGCATCAGTGCGCAGCCCAGCATCATGACGGGGATCAGAAACCAGCCCATTCGCACCAAATCGGCGTTGACCACCGCCAGCAGCGCGGTTGCGCCCGCGGGAGGATGCACCGTCTTGGTGAGCGCCATGAGCGCCGTCGCCGATGCGCATGCCAGCGCGCCGCCAATCCACTGGATGTCGTCGAAGCGGTCGTTCAACTGGAAGAGCTTGGCAACGGCGACACCCACAATCGCCGAGATGAGCTGGCCGAAGATGGCGTTGCGCGGCTGCGCAAGCGGCGCCTCGATGGAGTAGAATTCGAGCACGGCGGCCGCACCCTATCAGTGTTACGCGGCGTTAGCTGCTGCAGTTTCGTAGAGGCTGTCTTTTTCCCTTCAAGGAAGAGCCTTCAGAAATACTTACAAAAGAGCCGACAATAATCGGTGCGCCGTGGCTCTGAAAGGACGGCACCCGCTTCGACACGGCTTCGATGAGCAGGATTGCGCAAAAGACGCCGATAAACGCCCAGAACACAGGCATCAAGTTGCCTGTCTCCTGTGGCTTCGTCTTTCGATATCCGAGGAAGCGTGCGACGGGATAAGGCAGATATCGCCATGGCGGCGGCGGGACGAACGGGTTGAGAAACCGGTCGATGTTGAAGTTCCAAGCCCGATGCCTCATCGTGGCGGTCGAGCACGCCGAGAAGCCCCAGCGAGAAGATGCGAAAGGGCAAGCGGACGAGGTCAAGTGCTGTCGATGTCGCCGCAATGATCCCGCTGCTGTCCACCACAAGAAGGCCCCATCGGCGACGTTTTATGGCGTGCGACGGGAGGAAACAATGGCAACGATGACGAGACCCCTCGCTGTTATATCTCCGCGGCAGCTTGACAAGTGGAGGCTGCGAAGGCTGCTATAGCGGCAGGGGTACCCTGTGTTCAACACCGCGCGCGCCCTTGCCGGGGCATTGAATAGCAACAAGGACTAGACGTTCGGCGCCTGCCGATTTCGAATGTCGGGCAAATGGGTGTCCAGTCGTTAACAAACCGGTGGAGATGAAAAAGGTCTGCGACAGACAGAAGATTGTGCTGGGCCCGCCACGGGCCCTCCCTTTTGAGCGGAAGGGCGAGACACGGCGTTGCTTCGGGAATCGGCATCGGATTAAGCGGACGCGGATGGGCATTTCTTAGCACGGCATCAATCATTCAGGGTGCCGTTGTGAGGCGTCGGCTTAGTTTGTGGAGGCAGAGTTTGCTGCCGCCAGTCCGCCTTTTCCACCCCTGTCAGCTACTCAGGTAGCTGCGGGTAGGCCGTTAGGTAGTGTCCACTAAGTTAGTTCGTACGAGTTCCGTACAGCAGATCTCCGCCAGCAGTCCGGGGGATTTTCTTGGCGTCTTGGCTCGCGCAATACGAAGCACGGCAAAGTCAAACATATGTAATTGATGCGCACACACGCGATGTCCTCTCTGCCTTGGTCTTTTGGGTCCTTGAGCTGCGACGCCTACCCCGACCATCTCGGCCTTCGCGGCCATCTTGACTTCGAATCAGCCCAACCGACCCATGTGAGACGCACAATCTTGAACAGAACCTAAGTTCTCTGTGACCTGCTATGCCATCCAAAAGCATGTCATTGCGCCTTACATGTGAGCGCTCCGCAAGAGAAGCTGGCCATTTCAGGGCGTTGACTTGGCTTATTTTGATACATTGATGGCGAACTTAGAAAACAAGTAATGATAAAGTAACATACAGCTCTTCAATCAATTGCACATTAACAGGCCCATAAGCACTCGTTGAATCATTGGCGAGCACTGCGACTCTTACACTTGATCGTATATTCCATTCGACATCGCACCAGTTACTTCGTAGAACGCATCGACCGTCAGCTCATGCGCGAGCACGATGCGGATGGCGTAGTTGGTCGCGTTGAGCGAGTCAATGCGCAGTTTGCGATCGCGGACAACGCCCATGATGTGGCACAAGAGCTTCTCAACCGGGAAAGGCCGCTGAGAACGAGAGCAGCAGTGGGTGGTATCCTCGTGCACACTCATGATGACAATGTCGACTGCGGGAGGCCCTAAGTACTGGCTCCTGCTCGCGGTGCGCAGTTCCCCTGTCTTGGGATCCTCATACTTGCCATCGACAATCGGAGTTTTGGCCTCCCAGTCCCAGCTGGGGACGTGAAAGGCGTCCGGATGTTCATTTATGGAGCAAGGCATTAACCTCAAATGATGTAGTACCTGTTTTTTTGATGTACTGGGGTTCTAAAGGAGTGTGAGATGAGATGGCTGGTTTGTAATTTTTTTATGGATTGTGGATTGGAAGAAGGTTGGTTCGTTGCCTGCCAGGGTATTTATACCCAGAAGACCTCCAGATGCAGTCTAGTAGGGCGCAGCACGTGGTATGCATGTGGCAAGCAGTCAACACTTGCAGAATATCTATCCAATGGCTGATCATAATGGCTCACTCTCTGCCCGAGACTGCAAGTTGATGCCTCGCAACAATCATAGAAAATAGCTAGCGGTTCAAAATGGGATTCTCGGACGACACAAGTCTCAAGCCAAGAAAGTCCACAGGTGAAGTACTAAGTCAGTAAAATCCACAACATACAGCTGTGGTTGGCAAGTTAACACGGTCTGAACATTGGATTAGGTGAAGAGGAAAGGAGAGATGATATTGAAAAAAAAATATACTGCTATAGCTGGGACGTAAGCTCTATTTCGAAACTCTGCATGGCATGCCTGACTACTCCTGACGATGATGCAATCGTTTGTGAAAGGCATCATGCGCCGGAAACGAATGCCGCCCTCAAGAGCACTCCTAGGTGTACAAGGCTCTGGCCGCTAAAGTGAATTGACCAAGTATGGCTGATTACATCAATGGCAAAATAAGAAATATATGCCCTTCTTTTGAACACCACAGTTAGCTTTGATAGCATTAATGTAATCTAATGAAGAGAGCACAAATCTCAATGTCAACACGATGTCGTTACTGATGTTCGATTCTGTGGCTGTTGGCGGTATTTGAGCGCACGCAGCTCGGATAGCCGTATGCAACGGTGCAACCTGGCGGTGAAACTACACGTGTACATTATAGTGAAGAGACCTTGTAAATCGACGCATACCAACCGATTTGGATTGAAGAGCTGTATGTTACTTTGTCATTACTTATTTTCGAAGTTCGCCATCAATGTATCAAAATAAGCCAAGTCAACGCCCTGAAATGGCCAGTCCTTATTACCTGCGACCAAGCTAAGATTTCTGTCGTATTGCGATAGGGAATCACCAACTTTACCATCAGAAAAGGTCATTGGCTGGGAGAAACTATCGTCGGTAGTGGACATGATGGAGAGAGTCCCTTCGTGTGCTCGAGTCCTTCCCGAAATGTCTGCTACATCAGCCCTGCTGTCCAAATTAACGCCGAACTCGCTGAGCTCAATGGACCGCATTGGAAATTGAGGATGCGGATCTGACGAGTGAATCGTCGTTCTTGCAGCAGATAGGTTGTGGCTAGTGATGTTGATGACGCCAAAGTACGGAATGTGGACGCTGACCAAGGCATCGCCAGCTTGGTTGGATGATGTTGCAGCGTCAGCTCCAGCTTTATCAACAGTGACGTGCTTGATGGGAGCTGTTGGTGCGTTCGTCGCGTCGACATCTATCGAAAGAAGCTGCTGCAGCAAATCGGCGCTCTTCGCGCTAAGAGCATCCGAATTGAGGAGGTTGACCTCTCGCATGTTCTCCTGCACCTGCTCAATCATTGCGCGATCGCTATGGTATTGATGAGCGAGCAGATTCTCCGTGTCCAAGGGGTCGCTGTCCAGGTGTGCAAGCAATAACGTCATGGCGGCCATAAGAGCTAAGAAATCGACAATGCGACAGCTGTAAGCCATCCCGTTGAAACTGCGTAGAGCGATGAAGCGGGATAGCACTTCGCGGGATGCATTAACGCATGTGATGCGTGAATACTCGTATTTGCGCTCTGCAGCGGATGAACGCAGCATATAGGGCAGATGAAGCTGATTGAGGAGGTTATAATGGAGCACTTGCGCGAATATGCGCCGCGTATTCAGGAACAGAGCCTCCCGGTTTGCCGTGGCGCTGTCCAGCTTGGGTGTTAACCACCACTTGCTGGGAACTGCCCTGGCTGCCCTTTGCAGCTCGAGATCAAGGGTCTGTGTCAAGGCCAGATCGTTGTTATGTTGATTGGGGTCATTACGCTCGAGGATCCGAGATGCGACAATGAAGTGTGCTCGCTCGAGACGCTGCATGGGAAGAGCTCCCGGAAGCGCCCCCGGAAGCGCCGTGCTGGAGGCCATCTGCCCGTCATTGCATCCCCGCGGAAGGCCCAACATGAGACAAAGGAAGCGCTCTAAGAAAACGATTCGAAACCACATCATTTGCGGGTCGCATGTGCTTTTAGGGTCGAGTACTTCATACTGCGTGCGTTCATGGGATCGGTGGAGACCCATCAACTGTGCAATGTTCAAGGCTCTGCGACACGCCACCCAGCTCCGGCGGAGGTTGCCGATGTTTGCTTGATAAACGCTTTCAATCATGACACATTCGAGGCCCTCGATGCTGCCAATCAGCTCATCTTCTGTAGTAACTAGGCCGATGGCAAGATCAGCCAGACGCTCCGACATGTCTCGTGGAGGCTCCGGTAGCCTTTGCAGCTCGTCGTGGTCATCAACGTCAAGGTGCTGCAAGAAGCTGGCAAGTAGGAGCATGTATCTTGCCATCAGAGCAGGATGTACAGTGCTTTCAGGGTAGCTTAACAAACTTTGGGGCTTTTCAAAGTTGTCCTGGAGAAGAGACGTGTACGGCATGGTCATGATCTCGTGTGCGAGGACAGAAGGACGAGGACAGGCCGCCCATATCCGCTTTACGTCTTCTCGAGACGGCAGTGATGCATATAAGAGGCCAGACAGCGCGTGTAATTTGTCTTGCGGAGCCGTCTGCGGGGAAGCAGCAGCAGCAGCGGCGGCAACGTGCTGATTGACTTCATTCCTGAGGTTGCGACTCTGATAGTAGCGTTCAGACAAAAGCATCCCCATATTGGCGACGCTGGACAACTGACCTTGGCTCTGTCATACAATGCAAGGCGTGGTGAAAACAAAGAAGGGGACTGCGTTTTCGGTGTATCTCTGCGCCCTGGCGCTGGAGATGCCACGGTATCAGGGAACTCCTGGCTGACACAATGTGACCCTCGTCGCCTGCAGCCCTGACAGCAGGCAGAGCGATTGTTGGGATCGAATGGATCAAACACGCACTTCATTTTCCGTCGCTTGCATTCCCAGCAGCTATGGGTGCCTTTGCGCAGCCCCCGCCTGGCTGTGAACTGGCTCCGATGATCTGCAGTTGCATCACCGGCTGACACCATACTATTCCTCTGTGGATGAAGTCGGTCAAATGTACTTGCTCTCTTCGCAAATGCGACGGAGGATGTGTTGCAAAGAGTCAAAACGTGGTAACGGAGGAGGACCGGCGGATGGAACTGCACCCTCGCGCCGCAACGCAGCAATGTTGAACACTTGACACGTGATTACGGCGGAGGAGTAACATGTGACACGGCGGAGGAATGTAGCGACACCGAAGTACGCACCTTCAACCAACAACCATCAGGCAGCAAGCCTCAGAGCATTTGTCATCGTTGCCATGGAATGGCGGAGAGAGCTTGTGGTGCAGGCAGGCAAGCATGCAAGGTAGTCGAAGAGCTTAAGTGGCTCACCACACCTTGAACCGCCGAGAGTGATCGCATCGCATTTTGACGTCTATATCGACGTATATGCTTACCGGGAATCCTTCGTCTGTTTCCTTAGAATGGTCTATAGGTTATTTCATGGATGGATGAGGGCTAAGAGGGGCTAAGGGTCTGTATACATGTAGCCTTTCCGATTACGGCCCTTTACGATACATACTAGAGCTAGCTAACTCCGCGCATGACACTGGAAGAGCCTCAAGGGCGCTTATGCGCAGAATTCTTACAACAAAGATCTGTCGATATCTCGTAGCGTCCTCCGCTGGGCCCGTGCCCTTTGAAAGTGTTGTATTGGATGCGACAACATCTTGCCTGAAATACACTATTGGCCGACCGCAAGTGTAATATGCAATGACACAGAGGCACTGGGCCCTATGCCTACTTACCTTCCACGAGCGGCTGGTTGAACTCACCCGGAGGCAAATTTGCTTCGCATCCGCAGACTTTTCCCATATTCAAAGAAAATGTACCTGAGCGACAAATTAGTTATACATTACCCGTAGCTTCTTCTTCTGTGCGTAGAAAAAGTGCATACGGAAGTGGCAACATGGCCAGAGTCAAGAAAGCAAGCAATGACGACGCCCATTGGTACCCAAGAGCTTTGTACACTAGTTTGTAGTCAGTAACAGCTCTTTGTATTCATACAGAAGATGGCTTCTGACTTTGATCCGTGAACAGCGGGAAGGCAGCTGCGAACATGCAGCGCATGGTAGTGTTGACCGCCATTGAGCTCGCCGCGTACTTTGGGTAAGCAGCCATTAGGAACGTCCAGAGTCCCTGAAACACGAAAAAGAATCTGTTCACGTCAGGTTAGCAAGCAGATGGTGCACAGGAGGGAAAATCCGGTAAGATACCCAGTGCTGAAGAAAACTGTGGCAATGATGGGCACAATCCAGTGCACGGAGGGGTACGTCGTCCACGCGAACCAAAATAATGCAATAGGGACCATGACCGATCCAACCATAGCTGGCGGAAGTCTCAACTCGGGCTCGGGCTTATAGTCGGGCCCATGCTTCTCTTTCATCTTGCCGATAAGTCCCATCCACTGCTTGTGCCAGTACGGGTTGCAAAAGCAAGCAATCACATTGCCGACGAAGAGGCCGAGAAAGGTGAGACCGATTTGCCAAAGATTAAATCCATGGTTTGTGCCAAATACGAGCGGGAAAGCGCCAAAGAACAAGTAAAGAATTCCTTGGATAAGAGAAGTGTAGGCACTCAACGCCAGCACCATGGGGTCGAGGAAGAGGAGCTGAAAAGGAACATAGAGTGAGGTCAGAATAGCCTGCGGCAGAGTCTTTGAGGCACGGGCCACCTCAGAAGCCGAGTGGTAGGCACTGTTGTTGGTGGTACTGCGTAGCACGGCTGCCTTTCTGCTTAGGAGGACCGGATGAAACGTCTCCGGCACCAGCAGAACGCAACCCAGGACGATTGCCGTCCAGATTATGAGGACATAGAAAGACCAACGCCTTCGTTGTCGTCAGCAAAACAGAACGATGAAGTCCACAGCGGGGCCGCTGTAATGGTCATCTCACCAGTCAGTGTACGAGTTGATGAAGCCGCCGACGACAGGGCCGAGAGCGGGCCCAACAAAGGGTGAGCCAGTAAAGATGGTCATGGGCAGCAAGAGCTGCTGGGGGACAAACATGTCGACGACGGTGCCGCCTGCAACACCGAGGAATGCACTCCCGGACAGACCATTGAGGAAACGCGCGACCAAAAGTGTCTGAATATTTTTCGCGACCGCGCATGGAATAAGCCAAATCAAGAATGACACTGTGGAAACAATGTATATTGGTCGTCGACCATAGAACTATTGCACAGTCAGTGAGCCCAGCCATGAGCTGACGTTCGCGCCATCAGGAGCGTTGCAGGACTGGTGGCCAATACCTCGGAAAGGGGACTGAAGAGTAGAGGCCCGAGGCCTAAGCCGAGGACGTAAAGAGATAGTCCGAGGGTCACAACCTCGAGGGAGCACCCAAATTCATCCATAAGTTGTTGGTAGCAAGCCGAGTAGAGAGACGATGTACACGTGCTGTTTGTAAAATGCAGTCAGCGGGATTGAAGCCGAAAAAGGCAGAAAGCCAGAGCGCGAATCTCTTACACTAGGAGGGACCCAACGGCCACCACCGCCACATAGAACCATTTTCTCGCCGGAGAAAACGTACGAGGATCCAAGGGATCATTCTCTGCATCCCAATTCACCAAGAATTCTTGCGCAGAAGCGTCTTTTCCCTGTTGCTCTTGGCCGGGGCTGTGGTCAGCATTCGTGGAGCCTGTGGTCTCAAGGTCGGACGACGCATCGGCGTTTCCTTTGCTGCCGTCACTTGACATGACGGGCGCAACGCAGAACAAAGTTCGACTGCCTGGATCGGCTGTGTGCTGCAATTGTTGGACGTCTTCATCAGCGACCGGGGCGATACGAGTACGCTATTAGATGGGTTGTGTAGGATTGATCAAGATCAAAGACAGAACTTTTATACGGAATAGGAATACAGTCTCACAATGGCTGGATGCGAACAATGATCCGCCAGACAGCTGACCAATACGTTCGTATTGAATCACTCAATATCATCACCGCGACGATGATACAACTGCTGATGGTGCTGGTAAAGCCATTTGGTCGGCGTATGATTACCGTGATTTCGTCCGCCGCGTTCATAAACCCGCTTTTCTTTCCGCCGTCTGTCTTCATTTGGTCCGCCGGTTTCCTGCCCAAAGTTTCCTCCGCCGTGCCTCAACATTCGTCCGCCGAGTCTAGTGCATTAGCGCACACGGACGGCGCGTGGCTGGCATTCTCCTGTTCTGACATGGGACTGTAGTCCCTAGCACCTGCATTTAGATGTGGGCCACCCTCTCCCACAGGCCGTCCAGATCGTGCCACAAATTCATGATGATTTTATTGCTATAAATGCTTGTACTGGGTTTGAAGTACAAGGCAAAACCGCTCGTCATTACTTACTTTTTCCAGTCCTTCCATCTTCTCAACTTTTCTTTTTGGCTGCATCGACTTGCTCTGGCGGGCTGTACTGCTTCAACACTGGCGAACCTCGAAGAAAGCTGGGTCAATTTCAGCCTTCCTCCTTCGCTTCGATCTGACAGCCTCTAGCCCTGTTTCTGGTGCCTGATTCTGTTGCTGAGCTTTTCCGAGAAGGCCATCTTTTCCTGAACATCCCATGATCCCCACCTGATCCCTGTTGTCTATGTTTTCTGGCTTAGTGGTTTGGATATCGAGAATGTAGAAATTGCGAAGCCAAGGCCAAATCACCTCGGTGCAAGCACCATTAAAGATGCAGAGTGTCTATGGTAGCACTTATGTCCAATTAACAGGGTTTCTTCCTTTGACATTTGAGACATCAAAGTAGCCAGAAACAGCCAGCGTTTATCACGCGCAAGCAGAATTCATGGCGTGCCGCCGCGTATATCAGACAAGCCATCACCTCATCTCGTACCGTGGAGCCAGGCAAAGTAGGGACGAGTACTCGGTGAGTGGCCGAGATAGTCCGTCAGAGTCTTCATCTCAGCCTGCCGCCCGCCGATCCGTAAAACCATATCACGATATCTCCGGCCCGCCTCCTGGCTCGTCGTGTCCTCTTTGAATCCCGCGTCGAACATCTCTAGAGCAAACACCCTGCCCCTACTTTCAGTCAGCACAGAGCAATAACCTAGGAAGCAACTCCGGATGGCAACTTACAGTATGTAGCTATAGTATCCGGCGTCGTATCGATTTAGTATATTGCGAAAGATGGTTTGGCCATGGCACCACTTCCAGCCTTCCCCGAAAGCCTCCCCGCCACGAACCTTCTTGTTGTAGATGGCGCAACGGGTCTGGTTAAAAAGCTCTGTCAGATCAAGCTTTTCCAGAGCCTCACGCGAAGCAGGCGTATGCACGAGCATGTCGTAGGTGGCAAAGAAGAGTGTGGCGAGCTCATCCTGAACAGCCTTGCCTTGGTTACTTCGAGCCAAGTCGCGGACAACATCATCTTCCAAGTGCACGGGCATCTCGAGTGAACTAGCTCCATTCTCTAAGGTTGATTTCCACGCAGCCATCATATTGGAGTTAATATGCGAGTAGTGGAACGAGACTTCCTTGATGTGGCGTTCCACCCAGAAGAACTGCTCCAACATCATACTCGGTGCTTCGACAAAATCTCGATCGACGTGATATAAAGCCGCGTACTTGGTTTGCGTGAATAGCGCATGTAGGAGGTGGCCGAGCTCGTGAAAGAGTTTCCGCACTTCGTTAAGACTTAGGAGCGTCGGCCTAGTATCGGTTGGTGGAACGTAATTCATTACTAATGCGGCGGAGGGATAGAACCGAGTCCCGTCTGCCTTTTCAAATCCCTAAAATTGCATTCGAATTACGAGACTCTGCAGACGGAGTCGAGGGAACTTACCTGTTGTAGGGAGTACAGTCCTGCGTGGCTGTACTTCCCGTCTCGAGGAAAAAGGTCCAGGTAAGCATATCCAAGAAATGCTTCGTCAAGCTCGTCAACGTCCCAAATCGAGTACATTTGGACGTCCTGGTGCCAGAGTACATGTAGCAATCCATCGGCCTCGTCTTGACCTCGGATGTCTATCCGCCGAAAGCGTGCCCCAAAAAGGTGCTCAAACATATCCAGAAGCTTCGACAAAGTGGTGTTGAGTTCGAAATACTCTGAAATAGACGAATCTGGCTGCCTCTCTTTCTCGCTACGCCGGGCTGAGTAGTAGGACATGTCCCAGAAATAGAGTTCGGTCTCAACTGTATCAGAACCCCGCGATTTGGCTTCGTCCCTTTTCAATTCTAGAAGCTCCTCAATATCTTGTGTAGCCAAAGGAGAGATAGATATGCGAATTTCGGATAGTAGCGCATCCACTGCCTGCGGGCTCTGCATCATCTTATCCGCTATTTTCAACGTAGCGTGGTTGGCGTACCCTAGCATCCGTGCCGTTTCGTCACGCAGAAGGATGATGTCTCGGAATAAGGGCACGTTCATCTTCATCCTAGTCTGAACGGCGTAATAGATTCGCTTTCGCGTGGCCTCACTTCTTGCGTTGGAAATAGCTGGACTGGTAAACGGTACTTTTGTTGGCAACCACAGATGGTTTGAATTTTCACCTTTTCCATGCTCCAGTCGACCGATGAGGGATTGCGGTATTCCCTCTGTTTCGTCTAGCCCAAGCCAAATTCCAGAAATATCCTCATTCAAGTTATTATTGCATTGTTGAACCAGGTCGGCGAGACGCTTCATCTTGGCCTTAAACCCGTTTCTTTGACTGTCGACAATACCGCAGCCATTCTGGAGGAAGCGTCGATGCAGCTTCTGTAGGTAGTAGAGAGACTCTGCATCTAGGGATGGCCCGTTTTGAATCACTTGGTCTACCCGCAAAAACATATCTTGGCGCGAGTATAGCTCGATCTCGGCGTTATCGAAAAGCTTCCGAGCCGCGCTGGATGCATCCCGTAGGTCTTTCGATGGCGAAGTAGACGCATAGAAGCTTACTTTAGTAGTAAAGATTCGGGTTAGAGAGCTTAAGTAGTAGAGGGACATTAACGTCTAGTTGAAGTTGATTGTACTTACGAACACGCTGCTTCTGTGACTTGGTATTCTCATCCTGGATAATGGGCACGATGGTGTTTTGAAACGTGGCATCCTCGGCTGGTATCCGAGACACTACCGAGTCCCATGTAGCAATGGTGATGGCGATGAGCCTTTCAGCATCTTTCCTGAGTGAAGATGGCGTGGCATCAAACAATGGAGGATGCTGGACAGCAAACTGTTGGTCGGGAAGAACCTGCATGACGAGAAGAGATGGGATAAGCTACGGTTATGCTGGTGCAAGTGATCGGAGAAAGGCGCTCGAGTTGGAAACAGTTAGTACCAGTTTACGTTTTCTTTCGGGTGAGTTTTTATATCGTTCGCGGGCGGCTCGCGTGCCTGCAACCAAGATGCAGAGTGCGGGGAAGATTGCGCAGCCTTTTCCCATCTTCACTTGAATGTATGAGGTGCGGCAGAGCCGACTTGTTAGCCCGCTTTGATGAGCCTGCATCAATGCGCCGCCTCTCATTCAATGTTGGTAAAGTACATGTTAGCTTGGACGTAGGTAGATATGCCAAGCAGCCGAAGCATCCAACAGCACCAGAGCATTCAGTCCGACGGCGAATTCTTGCAGTACTTTGGCGTCTTCAAACATGACCTTATCCACCCCCCGCAGATTGTTGCGGCATCTTCGGCTGCGTGTACAAGCCGCAATGCCTTCCATGCTTCCCCAACTCACATGCAGTGCACATGTATGCAGGTTACATGCTGGTCCCGTTGGTAACGAGGCAGCGTGCATGCAGCTCGCAGTCAAGTTCAGTGGAGAACAGTGCGAGAAACCTGATCACGTACGAGTACATGGACGAACAGAAAAGTGTTGGTTGCCCTCAGAGGTTCCAAATTATGAGTCAACCCCTCTGCTACCAGGTTTTTTTCGGGGTCTCGGAGATTCCCACCTTTTCAGAAAACTCGAGAGTTGTGACTCGCTCCCATCTGCATGTGCTGTATCTACATGCTTAGAAATACATACTCGTAATCAAACTGACGGTCGGGAAGTCAAGGTTTAAATTCTCCGCTGGTCTATCTAGGCTTACTCGTTGCATAACCTCGGATTTCTTTATCAGATGCGTCCTCAAACAACATCGTCTCTACTAGCCAACAGAACTCCGACACTCGCCCAGAAGCTCCTTCAACTTACAAGTCAGTCTAGCGACCTCTTGGCATCTGATTCTGCGTTTGGATAGCTGGATTGATGATGTGCATGGCCTTATCGTCCACCTCGGTGATGTTCTTGTTGGCCCGGCTTATGGCCTCACACTCCTGAACTTAGTACTTCGCTTACTAGGAATTTTATTGCTTGATGTCTCCATTGCTTTTCAGGCAAAATTTAAACGGCGTCGAGGCACATCGAGGTCACGAAACCGGCGTCTATGGCGACACCTTGCCAGTCATCCGAAAGGTCATCGATACACGCCTTTGTTAGTAGAACGTCAAAGGCGAATAAGTCAATACCAGGCATGATGACGCGTTGCCCAATATTCTCTTGATCTGATGTGGATAGCTGCGCGGATTTGGGACAATGGAGTCATCACAAGTGCCTTCTTTCTCCTGCTTTGAGTCGCTAATCAAATCATTCGTGCTCATCTGCGTCATGTGCTGAATTGCTGACATCGACAGCAGCCAGCTCGCTACCTTTGTAAGGTGGTCTGTTCCCTCTAACTCTGTTAAGGCACCTATACCAGAGGACTTGACTCTGTCCTCGGTCGAAGAAGATCCTTCGCCGCAGCAACAACAACCAGCAGCTCGAATAATTTCAGTTTTCTTAGTCCATTGATATATTCCTGATGGCACTGCCATCGCCTCAAGTTGGGACGGCCGTCCGAAGAATGTCCACATCTTGGAGAGTGATCTCCCTGACTCGGCACATTTGCTAAACCACGCCGACGCCTTTGGAGGCAGACTGTCCACGACATCTCTTTTCCAGCGAGTTTTCAAATCAACAGCGACATGGCTTCTTTGAGACAGAAGACTTGTGCGAGTGATTCTTGTCCGTCTCGGACCGTGCCCTCAAGCGTCTACTCAAGGTTTTCATCGCTTCTTGCCACAAGAGATCCCATAGCTCAGTCGTCGTAATGGCACGTCTCTTCGAACAGTCGGGTGATTATAGTCAATTGACAGAATTTGGTCGGCCGGTGTTCTTTGGCCATACCGTCCCGTCCACCCATCACCTTTTCCGTTCAGGCAAGCTCCCACTCAACTCCATGTCTGCACACCGAACTCACACTCCTTTCTTATCGCATCTCCACTTCCTCGTGGCTTTGCGCTCACCATCTCTCCACACTTTATATGTTTGTGATCCCATAATCCTGAGAGAGCCACCATCGCTCCTTCCCTTCCACAGCAGTTGGCCTCTCTTTCCTTCCGAAAGTTCACCGTTGGCAAACTTTAGCCTTCACCCTGTCCTCTTCAAGACCTTTCTTCCACTTACGGTCTCCGTTCTTTGACACGCAAGTTGCTCAAAGTGAACATCTCTTACCATGGAGCGCCATCCAATTGCACCCGGCAGAGAATTTGCGCTCGACTTCTGCAACCCGTGCATCCACATCTTGCCTGGACCAATGACTCCGTTGCCTTTCTCAGGTCATGCAACCTCAGTCAACGGGCCACCTTCCTCTCCAAATGCCCTTGATTCCCATCGCTCCGAGCCGGAATTGAGCATTGCTCAAGCTGTGAACGCGGAAACGTCCATCTTCGAGTCCATCACACCTGCGAATTCCAAGATGAACTTGCTCTTTCACATCAATCAAATGACAGAGCTGCTCGTCCGCCAGGAATTGGATCTGCTTCAACTCGAGGCAGCCACGGTAGGCCAAGCTCACGTCCCAATGTCATCCCATTAAGACCATGGGCACATCTGACTGCCTTTCTACAGTGCAGAGTCATGGCTTTAGTGGCGGCATGTCCGGAGCTGCATGGCGACAGCATTAAGGTCGCTCTCAGTACGACGGTACTGACTTGGGAGCATTCGGTCCAGGCCACCATGGACCTCATCAATGAGCTGGGAGAGAATATACGCATGTTGGGCTGTGTCAGGGGGCCAGAGGAGCTCTACGGCGTGACAGACTGTGCTGCCACCACGTCTGCTCACAACTCGTTGCCTGATTCCCCCTGGCGATCGAGTGGTGACTGGAATATCGCCCAGACTGAGGATGGCGACCCTTTCATCGACTCGCCGGCAAAGAGCATTCTCAGTAGCCCAGTCCGGGAGGAACCTCTGTCCCATTGCCTGTCCTATCACTCCGATATTGCGACGCTGGCTTGGCCGAGAATCTACGTAGCCTCATCGCCGGACACCAACAAGTCCCGTCTTCGCAGCCGACGGGTCCTTTTTAGAAACCTCCCTCATTCCACTACGCTCGCGCAGCTTCTCCGAGGCATATACTGCTACGGAGGCATCATCACCGCCAGCATTGTGCCCGACCTGGGAAGATCCAGCAACATCAGATCGCTGGCTGCTTTGGTCGAGTTTGTGTATTACGACTCGGCATCCAACTTTGTTCGCTCTGTTGACACCAAGGAAGTCGTCCTCAGCTACGAGGCGCAGGATGGCACCGCTTGGGAGGCGCAAGTGTCGCTAATTTCTACCGAATCATATCCGTACAAAGTGCTAGAGTACAGACTACTTGTGAGCGGCGCCACGCGCACAATCGGCTTACAGTCCTTTCCCATCGGATATGTATGGCGATTGCTGAGCATTTTCGGCCTTGATCACATCACAGAAGTATGGTACAACAATGAGCAGGGCAGGCTTGTCGTCGAGTTCACCTGCCTCTTCCAGGCCGATCGATTCAAGAGGAGCGTCGAGGAATCCAAGTTCGACTTCTACTGCCCAGGTGCTGGTACTCGTCCTCAGTACGTGTCCGAATTGACCCAAGACAGGCAATGCCGAGTGCTAGACACTCCAAGCCGGACAAGGGTCATCGGCCACGTACCCAAGGACCATCTTCACCGGGACTGGAACCGTCCACCCTTTGACCGCCACGCTTCCGCAGAGCGCCAGGCGGCCACCCTACTGCAGGAACCGGACTGGCAGGACGAGTGGGACAGACACTTTGTAGCTCAAGGCTCCGTCAACCTGCGCACCTGGGAGCGGTACGGCAGGCTAGCCAGACACCGCCGAGAAAAGTCGATTGAGCTGGGCATCGAGGAGTGGCGCGTGCCACCATGCGAAGCTCACTGCCCCTGGGGCTGCTTGGACATCAAGTCCTCGCCGCTGCCGGGCGTGGTTAGGGAGTACCTTGATGCGGAGCGACAGGATTTTGTGCTCTCGGACCTTGAAGCAAAGTAGATCTGACTGCGACAGTGGCATTGTGGGAGCAATGATGCTGCTGAGAGGCAAAGCGCTCATGGGGCAGCTTTTGTGAGAACGGGGAAGTCCATGGGAACCACCTGAACATGCTGCCGGCCGGGAAGACGGCACAGCTGGTGGCGGCGCAAAACGGCGAAGATCAAAACGGCGAATGAAGTAAGAAGGCAGAGTGAGGATCAAATTCACTTGAGACCTCTCAAGTCTGTCTCCTTGTCATGGTCACTTTGTGGTGATCTCTGTGTGATTGGGTACCTATGTCGTGCGAGTGACTACTACCGACATGGGGAATCCCATCGTAAACTCCCGTGTCCTGCGTTTCTCCCCAGTCATGAATACGTTTGTTGTTTGCCTGCGAGTCAACGCTGGCCCAAGTGTCCATTTGCAGTAGTCCACGCCGTCTGAACAGGTTGAGCCTGTCCCTCATCAACAATGAGGAGCTCACCCTCATCCTTATCACCTGCAACGTCCTCGACATAATCCTTGTCGTAGGTGTGCTCGTCATTTTGCATCTCCATCTCCAGTCCATCATCATCCGCAAAATCACCAATAAACGCCTCGCTTACCGATTTATACTGCTTCCCCACGCTCAGCGTAGGCTTTTCCAATGGCGGCTGCTTCAGTTTTGGCGCCTTTTGTGCAGATGCTGATGTTGATGCCCGGGGCGGCCGCTTCCTCTTCTCATTGCCTCTCTTGAAGTAGTTCCGCACCATGTTAGCCGGGATGTTGTCCTCGGGCTCCCACGTCGGGTTCTGATCAGGCGGCCATTCTCCTTTCCATAGTACTTGAAAGTATCGCACAATTCCGCGGCCTTCCACCTCGAATAGCTCCATGTCTTCGATGCGTTTCACCTCCCATATCGGTTCTCCGTTATCATCGTGGACGATGGGTTTCGTTTTCTGCTTCGCCATCTTTGCCGGCGCCTTCCTCGATGGGGTTGGGTGCTTTGACGGAGCCCTTTTGACGCCCAATGAACTTTCGGATGGTGGCGGCTGGGTTGCGGTGTTTGGAGTCGTACGAATTACCCCATCTGCTTGCTTAACCGCTGACGAGGCCTTCTGGCCGCTCGATGAACGATTGGACGTTGGCACTCGTACTGCTGTCTTTTGAGTCGCGCGGCTAGTGCCATTTTCATTCGCCAACACGAAGCCTCCGCTGAGATCAGCCGGTTTCTCCTTTGAGTAAAGAGGTGACGGGCGTAGAGGGGGAAGACTCGAGAAGCGGCTCAACTTCCCAGAGGGCGGTTGCGTTGCAGAGTCGAAGCTAAATGGCAGAGCAGACAGGCTTGACGTCGACGCATGCAAAGATGGTTTACCCATCTGACCGACTGCTTTGTTAGATCCGCCCACGTCTGAAGCCCAGCCCGTTCCAAACTGCTCTGTAGGGGTCGAAATGGCTTCCCGTGGGTCGGTGAAATCCTGCTCCATACCATCCTCGTCGGTCCCGGTCTCTATCCCATTCAAAAGGGGTTGTGTCGCAGTCAGTCCCGTCTCTCGGGCAAGCTGTCTCGATGGACTTGCATCCTCCTCCTCCTCTTCCTCCTCCTCATCCCAAAGCCCCTCGTCAAAGTCTTCCAGCCTCGCCTTTTGCGGCGTGGACAAGCTCATGGTACCCATCTTGGCGTGCGTCTGGGCCGCCGTCTCCGGGTCCGCCACAATGGCAGACTCGATGGCCGTATGCGCTGGCGGTCTCGTCTTCTTTGCGACTGCCTCCACGGGCTCTGCCTTTTGTCTTTCTTCGGCCAGCTTCTTGCGCTCGTCATCCAGCTCCATCTCCATGTTCCATTCCCATTCCTCGAGGGCCTTGGGCGAGACGTAGTCGAGCACCTTCATGGCGGGGACAAGCAGCCGCGCGGCGGGGAGATCTCGCCATCCGACTATGTACGTCATGCGCTTCGGTAGCGGTCTGCGGTCGGCAGCGAGCCCAGGAGAGGGCAGCAGAATGCGCTCGACGATGTATGCGGACGAGTCGTCGGGCGGCAGCAGGCACAGTCGCTGGAGCGGTGGTCCACTGCCTGGAACATAGTCACGCGGCTTCGAGGACAGCGGTATGACCATCCGACTCTGGTTCTTTCCGCTGCGATCCCGCAGCTGGGGGAGCGGGCGCGTCGACAAATGCGGTCGCTCCATTGTCACATTCTGGGGTGGTTGAGGCGTGGGGTGGGCGGCGCGTACGACCGTGTCGCGACTGGGGAAGAGCCAGCACCGCGCCTCGACGTTACCAGCTCATGATATGAGAAGAAGAAGAGAAAGACGTTCGGACGCAATTTCAGCGGTGCGCAGTATTTATGTCAACACGGCTGCGGAAGCATCGACCCGGGTATCGTGGTTGCGTTTGCGTTTGCGGTACCAGGAGCTGAGGCAGCTCCAGTGCGACTTCGGGTGCGGTGTAACGCAGCCAAACTGGCTGAGTCAGCCGCAATTGCTGGCTGTTCAAGTCTCGTTTGCGATGATAGATTTTGTCGTATGACTTTTGGAAGCACAAAGCATAGTAATTTCAAGCTTGAGATGGTCAAACAAGAATAACCATGGGACAGAAGGCTCTGCGTACGAAAACTACCCTCAGATAGCAATTTGTTTATTGCGAGAAACACATTCATGAAATGCAGCTGGGCCTCAGCTTACGCCTGCTGCTTACTCGTGCCTGGCGCGCCCAACCCGTGCCCGCACACCCGCGCGCCCCAGCACTAGCGCCAGCCTTTTCTCCAGAGCCACCACGGCAGCAGCAAAGCTCTGGACCTCCATCCATCGCCCGTCAAGCCCGCGACGCCCTCACACATCACACCTCCCCCCGAACCCATTGATCCCGCCTGGCCTCTGCAGTTCCCTCGACCATGTCTACGTCGCTGAAGACGCTGGCTGCGCGCTGGCCCGGCTCGGCCACCAGCCGGGCCCAGAACATCGCGAGGTGCTGTCCCAAGGCTTCGCTCTCGACCGCTCGGCCCGTGTGCCTCGCCCAGGCGCCCCTGCGGCGGCAGCCGTTTGCCCGGTCGAACCACAGCCTGGCGACTGCGAGCCGCCTGGCGCCCAAGACGCGACCGACAACGATGACCGTGACGATTGCCTCCGCCGCCCGACCCTTCTCCAGCGCCACCTCCTCCTCAGCAACTACGTCCCAAGCCTCCCAGCCCGCGCTCGACTGGAACTCCTTCTTCAAGCTGCGCCTCCGCCGACGCCGCGTGCAGCTCGCCTTCTCAGTCACGACAGGCATCCTCGGCGGCGCCACCGGCGCCATCCTGCTCTCCACGGGCCTCGCTGAGCCGCTCGTCGCGCAGATCCCGCTTGACCCCTTTGTCACCCTCGGCCTCATAACGTTCGCCTGCGCGGGCATGGGCTGGCTCGTCGGGCCCAGCATCGGCAACCAGGTCTTCTACCTAATGAACCACCGCCTCAAGGCGCAGATGATTGAGAAGGAGAGGACGTTCTTTGCGCGCGTCAAGAAGAACCGGGTCGACCCTGGAGGCTCGAGTGCCGGAAACCCAGGTAGGTTGCCTCCTTGTGACTATCTCTCTTTATCTCACTGTGTGAAATGTACTGACCCGATGCAGTGCCCGACTTTTACGGCGAAAAGATCCAGAGCGTCTCGGGCTACAGGCAGTGGCTCAAGGACCAGCGGGCGTTTAACAAGAAGAAGACGGCAAACTTTGTGTAATGCTGTAGGAGGTGTGGCGAAAAGACCTGTGGAAAGAGCCATCTGCTGGGCGCGAGATTTGCCCATACTCTCATTGTAGCAATATAAGGAACGCGGGGATGCTTGTACAACGGCCAACCAACTCCTACTGTCAAAATTCAAGGACTTCTTTTTCGTCTCCATGAAATGTTATAAGAATGGAAGCGTGGGATCTGCAGCCTCCCTCCACGCCTGGATCCCCCCCTTTAAATCACCCACAAATCGCTCGCCACCATTGTCGAATCCCAGGTCCTTGAGCTTCCGCGCTGCCACCTGCGAGTCGTTGCCTACGCGGCAGACAACGTAGATGGGGCCATCGTTTCCAGCGGCAGCAGTCAGCTCGGGCATCTCGTCGCCGCGGTTGAAGCGGCTGATGGGCACGTTGATGGCGCCGGGTATACTGCCCAGGCTGAAGTGCTCCTTTTCGCGGACGTCGAGGATTGTGCGCGCCCCGGTGGCGTTCATATCGCGATACTCCTCAGCTGTGATGCGTTCCCCTGGCTGCAAGAGAGCAACGGGCTGGGCGACGCCGCAGAACTGAATGTAGTCGATCGACGTCTCCAGGTGCTCGAGCGTCAGGCCGCCGTCGGCCGAGCAAGCAAAACAGTCTTTCCGTTGGCCCCTCATGCGAACAGACCGGAATGAGGGCCCATCGCCCATGGCACTGAATATCAGCATCCTCGGCTCCCCTGCCTCCGCCTCCTGAGACGCCTCCAGGCCGCCCCTCGCAATCAGCTTGATTGCCTCCAGCGCCTGCAACACGCCCATGACGCCCACTACCGGGCCCAAGATACCGCCCTCGCCACAACCGACCACGCTCTCTGGCGGCGGCGGCCGGGGGAACACGCAACGATAGCAAGGGCCCGTGCCGGGCGGGCTATTCAGCACGATGAGCTGCCCGCTCGTCTGGAACGCCGACGCCGAGACGAGCGGCCGCCCGAGCAAGACGCACGCGTCGGAGATGAGGTACCGTGATGTCGGGTGGTCGGTGCAGTCGAGCACGAGGTCGTACTGCGAGACGATGGTCCTGGCGTTTTGCGGAGAGAGATGCTCCGAGTGGGCTTTGTACGTGATGGTCGGATTTAGTCTGTAGGTCACGAGAATAACCGCATAAGTCAAAGGAGGTCTTGAGGGCGTGATTGCAGGGCTGGAGGAGAGACGCACTCTTGCAGATAGGTAATGGCGCTGAGAACCTTGCTCATGCCCACACGGCCCGTCGAGTGCGCAACCTGCCGGTGCAGGTTCGACATCTCGACCTCATCCGCGTCAGCGAGACCCAGCACGCCCACGCCTGCGCCTGCGAGGTATGCCGCGGCCGGGCAGCCGAGCCCCCCGGCGCCGACAATAAGGACCCTGCTGTTCTTGAGTCTCAGCTGAGCTGCAGGACATTGTTAGAACATGATCGTCTCGAAACATGAGCGTACATGTGAAAAGGTACCTTGCAAGCCAAAGCCAGGCACAATCATTTGTCGGCCGTAGCGCTGGTACTCATGATCCTGCAGCGGCCATCTTTGCCGGTTGCCCTCTTCATGATCTCTGTACTCGGACTCAGCGACGGCAAGCTGCGACCTCAGGTCTGCGAGTTCGGATTCGCGCTTGGCAATCTCCCGGCGGAGACGATCGATCCCCTCCATATTTACACCAGTCCACTTGCGTCCATTAGGGTGCGAGCAATGTGAATGAAAGCGCGAGAGCTTGCATCATGTCGGTGGTGAGTTGTCGGGTGTAAAGTATAAGGTCCAGGGTAGCCCATCCACTAAAATGCCCCCTCCACGGCAGCGGCGCGCCCCACCATGCCACCTCGGTGAGCATTCCCTCACCGAAAACTTTCCCAGCTACGACTACCAGCGCAACTCCCATCTTCACAAATCACTGTCAACTACAGAGACACATACATACCATGGTAAGGCCCTTTATCCCACGGTGCCACTCCCAGCGCAACCTAACAAGCTGAATCGCAGGCTCCCGTTGCGCCAAAACCGCCCTCAGCGCGGCAACTCCGCCACGCCCGCGTCACCGGCACCATCCACCCGCTGCTGCCCGCAAAGATCTTCCGCCCAGATGCCGCCGTCAACGACTCCTTCCTGTCCACCAAGCGCGACAAGCGCCTCATAAAGCACTCGTCCTTTGTCTCCCGCATCGCCGCCTCCTCGCGCGTGTCCAAGACGAAGCGCCAGCGCCGCGCCGGCAACAAGCTCAAGACGTCCCTCGAGGGGCTCGCCGATGCCCTGCCCGAGCTCCAGGCCGGCGAGGGCGGCGAGGCGGCGCTCGAAGGCCGCATCCGGCACAAGAGCTTGAAGAGCAAAAAGGGCGCGCTCAAGAGGAAGGAGAGGGTTGTCAAGGGCGAGATGGAGAGGTTTGGGGTTAGTATGGCGAGACTGGCTGGGATGACGGGCCAAGCACCGGCGGTGCGCCCGACGGTCAAGGAGGATGAAGACGACGACGACGACGATGACGATGAGATGGACGAGCGGCCAAAGCGACCAGCCCCGGCGCAAGAACAGGCTGCGGCTCAGCAACCAGCGGCAACAGCGAACCGATGGGCAGCGTTGCGGGGGTACATTTCTTCCACCATGGAGCAAAACCCTGCCTTTGCGAGCCAGAAGTGAGAGTCACATATCACACAATGGTGCAAGGGGGGATAGTTGCATGGATGAATGGGGTGAGCAACAACTGTCGACTCACATCACGAATAGTCGTCACGGCATTAGAATGGAGTTACGGAGTTTGGTGGAATTGCTTAAGCCCGCACTGTCTGTTCATGGGCAGGAATACCATGCTGGTCAATTGACTCAAATGCCATGCTAGATACACAATACCGTGCTTCGTTGCCTCGTCGCCTCGTCTTCTCGTGCTTACATGCGGGGTATCCTGGCCAAGGCCGAGATCCTGCTGCGTACTGAAGTACTCAACGCTCCAGATATATAGGCCAGCTCCATTCATTCATTCGTGACAACCACCATCCCCTCCATGCCCGTGGCTCGCCTCTCTTCTCCGATTCCTTCAACGCCATCGCACCCCTTGGCCATGAGAGAACATCGTCCAACGCCTCGCGAGAAGAATACACACAAATGCAATAATCAACATTAAAACAAAGCTAGGCGGGGATAGAATCATAATAAAGAGGCCACCATCGTCCTTCATCGTCACACATAAATCTTGGCGCAAAAATAGCCCATGGCTGTGTCGTGCAGCGACAACTCATGGTACATTTACTCGGAAGGGTCTCTGATTCGCTTCGGAGCCGGAATTCCGACTGAGACTCGCACGTCTGATCTGCGCCTAACCAGAGATCCGTCAAGAGGAAGCCGTGCAGGTGATGGTGGCGGCAACAACAGGCGCGCCTTGTTTTGAGCTCTCGAGAACGACCACTTTGTCCGAGGCTGAAGTTCAGCGCCTCCGGGCAAGTGGTCTTGCTCCCTAATGCGCCGCAGCTGGCGCAGCTTGCGCTTCTCAATGTTGTCTCGCGCAACTTGCTCGTTGCTGCACATCCGACTCGCCGTGGTCGCTCTGGCCCGAGCCTCGAGGTCGATATTACGCTGCGCCTTGAGCGGCCAACTATCTGCAGTTCCAGGAGACTCACGCTCAAGCTGGGCTTGACTGATCAACGGCCTTATCTTCTGCATTTTGTCGCGGCGGCGCTCTGTTTCGATCTTGTTGACCAGCGTGTCAAAGTCCGTTTCAGGGCCGAACCGGGTCGCTCGCTATTCGATCCGGGGTGGCGTCTTGTTGGGAAACGGGCTCGCACTTCTCCTGGTCCACGTCTTAGCTGACAATCAATAGAGAGATGAGAGTTCCGGGAGAAAATTACGATCTGCGACGCTCACCCTCCTTGCGGAGACTTTCTATTATGCGCAGCATCTCTTTGCGGCCGCCGTGGGCATCCACCATCTTGCCGCCCATGCTCATCGACACCTTTTCGCGGGCGTTGGCGTTGAGGAGGCGCTTGACGAGGAGGTGGCGCATGAGTAGGCATACGAACACGCCACAGTCGTTGCCGTTGGCCTGCTGGGGGCAATCGTCGAGGTGGACGAACTTGATGGGCCGGCCGAGCATGTCGCTCAGCTTGCGCGTGGCGTGGTGCGCCTCGGGATAGTTGACGCCGTTCATCGAGTCATAGTGGAAGGCGATGCCGTCGAGGACAGAGACGAGCAGTAGCGACCAGTGGGAGCCAGCATCTGGCTTCTCGGGACTGACGTTGTCGTTGATGGGGAGGAAGATGTGGGTGGTCTTATTGAAGTCGGGCAATGCGGATCGTACCAAACGGGCGTCAGGCTCCTTCATGAGCAAGAATGTCATGCTAGGACGGAGGAGGACGATGTGCGCTTGAGGATAGCGTGACAGGGTCTCTCGCTCCAGGTACTCCTCCCAGAAGGCGATGTTGTTGTCCGTCAGCCAGTCGTTTTTTAGGCTCTTGACATCTTCAACGGTCAGGCAGACATCGTAGTAGCTGAGGTACGAGTTTTGGAGGGTGAGCTGGGCCTTGTCAGCTCATGCTGTGCGAAGAAGGCGATAATCCATTGCCAAGAAAGCAGCGGAGCAGGCTGCGCGAAACGCCGGGAACGATCCTTACGGTGCCGTGCCATGCTGGCGGTCGCTGGCTCGGACGTGCATGGCATGGGTCGGAAGGGGAGCAACACGAAGAAACGGGCGCAATTATGAACATACCGTATCGCCAAAGTGGCGGGCCATGCGCTGTCTGAACGGCATCTTGGGCTTCCTGCCGGAGCGGACAGTGTTGCTGCTGCCAATTCGGCGTCGCCGAATGTCTGCGTAGGGACGAATATTGCTGGTCCGCAGCTCTAGAAGCGCGGCTCGTTTGCGAGACAAACGCCGAAAGAGCGCCAGTGACCGCGAACTGCTTGCTTGCTACGCGGGCAGAGACTGCGACGCGACGGAGTAGATTTGGCTTCGTGGATGCAAAATCAGATACTGGCGGGCGATTGCGGACAGACAACCGAAACTGGGGAAGCGAAACGCAAGCAAAAGCGGGACCGCACAACGGTCGTAAACTCTGTGTAAGAGGCGGGGGGGCCAAATGAAGGACCGCCGGCAACCAGAAGCCGCCAATGATGCTGTGAGGGGCGGAGCAGACTCGGAGTCGCACAGACGGCGATGGTGATGCTGGTGTCGGTGGTGACGAAGGTGGATGAGGATGAGGAAGAGATGAAGGGTGGAAGAGAGGATGAGCTGAAGGCAAGAGGCGTGCCAGCCGATTGATGAGTGTGCGGTACAATGGGAGCCGCATGAATGGGTACCTTGGGTACCTTGCCTACAGCTGCGAGCAGCGTCACTGCCCAGGCCAGGCCAGGCCAGGCCAGGCTGCTGCAGTAGATTGAACAGGGCCGCCGGCACTTCCTCTCGAGTGGCGCCCGTTGCAGGGCCCTGCGCTGCATCGGCAGGCTTGAAGCGGTGGCGTGCAGCGATGACGATGCTCGGCGCTCAGCCACCGACCAACCGCCTAGCCTAGGACGACTGCGGCAGCACCCGACGTGGCAATTACATGTGGCCCGCCAGGGAGGCTCAGACTGTCATGCGACGAGATGAACATGTCGACGCAAAGAATGCTCGGAGATGCATTTTCAACAGGGTTGCATCCGTACAGTTTGGGACACATAGCCCACGGCCCGGTAATTACGTGGGAGACGTGATGACCCTCGGGCAGAACCTGAGATGGTCGCCGAGTAATTACATGCCGCTTGATGCCTCGCCGATGTCATTTGATCATGAGATGAAAGAGAAACAGACAGATTCAGATACCGAGGAACTAGTCGATGACTGTTTTTTGCCGAGTCAAGTCAAGAGACGGGACAGAAGTCGCAAGGGCCGAGGAAGTCACTGTTCATCATGTACTCGAATAAGGTAGAAGCAAGGTACCAACTCATACCTCGATTAGCCACCACCTTATAAGACACCACAGGCGCTTCCCCCGACGCATCGCCTCCATCAACATCGCCATTGCGCAGCGGTCAAAGTACCTTACTATCCTCATGCTGTCCGTTGCCCCAGAGCAGAGGGCGCTACCTCACCCTCGTCACCCGACACGCGCACCACCCCGCGGCAATGGGCTGCCCCCTGCCTGCCTGCATGCTTTCCGCTCTGGGTAGTATTGCCAGGCCATCGTGGAATCCGTTCCGCAAGGCGCTTAGGTGGCGACTACGGAGGAACTTACGCTTCACCCACGCAGCGTCATTTCTTGTCCCTCCGAGGGTACCTGAGAGGCGTTGCTCGGCGCGTACTCGCAGTCACGCCCGTGGACGGTCGTCCCTATCGCACTACATTACTACCTACCTTAGGTATCCTTCTATGAACATCTAGTCCAGGCGCCCCAGCGTCCAGGTACGTAAAAACATGGGTTATTGTCTTTAGTGCACTGTATTCCCGTCAGTATATGTAGTACAAGAGGTATACTTTTCGCAAGGTACCTACCACAGAATTCGAATTCATTGTACATGAGGACCTCTTGCGAGCCTTCCTCCACGTCGGTTTGGCCTTTCCCCCGTATTTGCGCTTTCTTATAGTATCGCAGAATTGTCCGTCAACCGTGCAGGTCTATTTTTTTTAAACTTCTCAGATGCTTGATAGTATGCAGAGTAGTACACAAGGTCATATTCCTACTTACACCGCCATGAGCAGCGCTCGGCGCACCTCGAAAAAATTCAATAACCCAGTCGGGGTGAGAGAGAAGCCTGGTCCCTGATAGTCATCGGGATTTGGCCAACCGTGATCATCGGGATCTGGTCCGTTTGGCTCATCGGCCGGTCTGCCTAGTGCGGCATTCAAGAAAAGAAACAAGAGGATATAGACGGTATACCTCATTATCAAGGAGACTTACGACGAGTTGGTATGAGGAATAGAATAGACTGTAGGTATTAGGGAAGGGTGTCGGAGTGTACAAATCGAGAAGAGGTGTTGTTATGAAGAAGACTATCCGTAGCTGAGGTATTAATGTGTCAGACGCTGTGACTCTCTCCCGCTGGTAGCAAACAACGCACAACCCACCGGTTGGGTGGCGTAGAGGAGCCCCTGTCATCTCCATAAACCCCATGTTAAAGTTGCATCTGCCGAGCCAGCGTGACGGGATTCGAAGAGCATGAGAAGGCGTCAAGACTGTGCCGACACGTGAACCCAGCAATCGACTCCTCATCTTCATCTAGTCAGTCGTCGTAAACAACCATTTCCCTTTATCATAACTAGTCCAAGTTGCCCGCCACTCTCGACGTTCTGAGCACCACGATTCAGGCAAAACTGCCATTGTAATTGTGACCAGACTCTATTTTCAATCACGACTGTCCCATGCACGCTTCATGCGCCAGCAGTCTAGGCTCGACTCCTGCAATGCCCGCTCAACTAATCTGTTTCTCGCATCCAATCCTGTTCAGCAGCTTCTTACGCTCGCTGTGCCCAGGTAGGCTGACGCTGCTCGTCGACCCCACCGCCCTCTGGGCCTCGCGGCGCTGCTCCCAAGCCTTGAGGTCAATGTCCTCGGCACCAACTTCCTCCGCAAACGGGCCACTCTCCTCGTCATCAAAATCCGCCTCGACTTCCTCCTCGGACTCGTCGTCGCTCCTGAGGTCCTCGGCCTGGCTACCCCTCAGCACTCGCGCAGCCACCTGCAAGATCATGGTAAACCAGATAATGGTCAGAACCTGCAGGAAGAGCAGGCACGCTAGGAACCAGTAGGTGATTTTGTTGTCAAAGCACACTATGCCCTTGGGGTCGTAAAAGGGCTCGAACACGCGGGACCAGCCGTCGGGTACGGGTAGCGGCTCCTTGATGTCGTCCATGGAGCCCCGGTAGCAGACCGGCGCGATGATCCGGGGCAGGTCGGTGTAGATGCTCCAGCACGTCATCAGGTAAAAGACGTGGCGAGCGAGGAACCACGACACCAGGAAGACGCCAAACAGGACGTCGCAAATGGTCGTGTACCCAAGGTACTTGAGGCACTTGGCAACCTAGGAACGAGTCAGTGAATCATCGCCGCGTCGTCGCCAAGGTGACTTACGGGCAGCAGCAGCTCAACGACGTCCATCAGCACCATGATCAGGTTGCCGACCTTGGTCTGGTGGTAGGCGTACGAAGCACCAATGAGCGCAATGGTGACAAAGTGGTGGGTCAGCATCTGCCAGTGGTCCTTACGGCGCTCTTCGATGTGCACCACCACGACTTGCTGAATCCAAAAGGCCAGCTGCGCCAGCACGTAGACCTTCATGAGGCCATCAAGCTCTCTGTCGGGCCAATTGGTCCACAGCTCGGACATGTTGAGAAAGTAAGGCGAGTTGCAGTAAATAACCTGGGGCCTGGTTAGCGGGGGGGAACCAGCGCAGGGCGGGTGAGCAAAGGGCAATATCGCACCATGCCGAGCGGCCAGAAGACGCTGCAGTAAATGGCGAGCCACGCCTGTTCGGCGAATCTGGTCACGTCCTTGGCCCGGGCCACGCCGCGGCGCCTGGCCAGCGGCTCGAGGATGTGGTCCATGACGCCGGCGCGCAGGCCGGTAAAGAGCGTGAACCAGCAGGCCATGAAACAAAAGTCGTCGGTGCTTGCCGCATACTTGCCCGTCCTGGGGTTCATGTGCGACAGCTGGAAGAACTTTGCCGTCAACGGGCGCGCTCTGGGGATGAAGGCGTGCGTGAGAAACAGCAGTGCAAGCAAGTTAAAAGCAACGCCTGTTGGGATCCGTGTCAGCCTCGTCCAGACCCCCCAATTGCATGGACAACGAACCAGCTTGGTTGTCGAGGAACCAGCGCGACAGCTCGGCCAGCTGGCCATCATCCCGCTCCTTTCTGGACTTCTTCTTGAGGCGCCTCACGGCCACGGGGTCGGGGCTCTTGCTGGCCCCTGGCTGGTGTGGGCCACCATTCATGTTGAGGCTCAAGTCGCGCACCTGCGCCGGCGCCTGCTGCGGCCGCGGCGCCTCGTGCTCGAAGCCCGTGGGCGCTGCATTTTGACGGGATGGCTGCTCGGCCATGCTCGCGTCAGGTCAGGTCCGTGGTCTCGTGGTGGATGAGGTGCAACTGGTCGAGGCCGCGGGTTGAGCTGAAGCGGGTGGGAAAAATGTTTTGTGGGCTCAAACGGCGGTGACTGAGTGAGGGTGGTGAACAAAGGAAGAAGCGGGCTGCGGCGCTTGGGTGAACTGAGGGGACGGGAGGTTGGGGGCAGCGTTCCGTATCGTACATGCAGCGGACACGTCGTCTCGTCAGTCGCAAACAATATCGCCAGGGCCGTATCGAAGCGACGGCGCAGCAGTGGATGAATTGGGATGGGCTGCGTGGATGGATGTCTGCCGCCCGCTCAGGCTCACGTCTCGCACCCTCTTTTTGCTCTGCTCACTGAGACGGGAGCTGCAAAAACTGGGCAGATTGGCGAGATGGGATTGGGTGCTGCCCAGAGGCGTGTGTGCCTGTAGGTACCTTATTAGGGGCTCAAGATCGCCTCGCAAGCCCGAGCCCCTTAGTGGCCCCAGCGGTGTCTGCACTGTATACAGGTACCCGAAGCCACCGCAAACTCAACCGGGCAGACGGAACGTGGTGCCACGTATTGGCAGAAATATCCCAGGTGGAATTGCGAGCGACGCTTCCGAGTAAACAAACTACTTTGCGCAGCACAGCGCTTCGGCAGTTGAGCTGGGTGCAAGCTGCTGGCTGCGAGGCGTCTGCGGTACCGCAAAGTGTCCTCAACACCAACACCGTCAATCGCGCCATCTGAAGAAGCACACTAAGAATAGGCCGATACGAACCCATGAGCCAGTAGGCTGCGTGAAACAACTGCGGCGGGGAAGGGGGCTCCGTGCTCGTGCTCGGGCAAGGATCAGCCGATCCCCATGTTTCCTGAAAGGTGTCGATACCCACTCGGGATCTTGGCCCCGAGCTTTCGGTGAGTGTCATTGTCGCCAGCCAGGGGCTCAAGGTGAGATGATTGATACCCGTGAGCCCAGCGAATGCAGCGTGCGTACAGTGCTGTACGCATGCAGCACTGTCTGCCGAGTTGCAATTGAGTTAGGTTGGCAATCTTGGCCTTAATTCGACCTCAGCGCCGGTACCTGACGTCATGCCCATTTCTCCTAACGTCATCCATTGTGTCTTCGGTAATTCTTCCAGCTTACGTGCACTTACTTTACTTTCACGTTAGCACCATGTCTTCCAAGTCGGACAATGCGTGGCAGTCTTCTCCTCCTTACCGGCAGCCTGACCAGTCCTCGGATGAGTCGGCCGCCTTCCAGAAAAAGATCCGCGGCGCATGCCACTGCGGGCGAGTTGTATACTGGTTGAGCAAGGACAAACCGCTTGCATCAAAGTACTGTCACTGCAGCGACTGCAAAGTCCTGCACGGTGAGTGATGTGGTTTCCATCGCCCTTGCGCAGGTCAGGCTGATGCCTCTCACCAGGCGCCCCTTTCCAATGGGCTGCAATCTTCCAAAAGTCGGACATGGCGTTCGAGGACGGCGTTGCAGGCCTTCGTTTTTATAATTCCGCAAGCATGCGTGCCGAGCATGATTTGCCGTGCAAGGTGAGCTGCTCTCACTGCGGAACCCTCATCATGGACGAGGGACGCAACATGGTATTGCTCTTCCCGACGCTCCTGTCCTTTGCAAACGATGAACAAAAGCGCAACTTTCAGGTCCAGTGAGTTTTGCCCTGCCACGCTGGTGAAATTCAGAACTGAATATGCGTCAGATGCCACATGTTCTACCCCCAGCGGGTGGTTGACATCCCGGATGGGAAGCCGAAATGGCAAGGGCTGGATAAAAAATCCAGACTGCTGGAAGAGACTTGACCCCAGTGTTAGTGACAAAGGGTCCGGAACATTGTACACGGATTCTTCTGCAAGTGGAGACGTTGGGTTATTGACAAGAGCCATGGTTCATGACGCGTTGTTCGACAGCTTCCTGAAACAAAATGCTATTAGGCAGAAAGGTTGCCAGATCAAGACTTGCTCTCTCCGCAGGAAGTTCATCATACCTAATGTGAAAACACAAGAGGCCTCGCGCAAGTCCAGCTCCCAAATTGGGGCTCCAACGCCAGCTTTCTTCGCAGAGAGCGATACCCTCACAATTTTGCATTGAACCACGCCGAGAGCGGCATGTCAGTATGCCTGTGCTCGATATCATGCATCCACGCACCAAGACATTCCTACAGCAAGGAGTGATTCGCCTTCTCCATGCTCCTAATGGCAACTAAAATCCCATGTCAGGCAATTTTTCGTGGGCAAATTTCTGAAAACAGTGTTCGACTCAACCAAGGTCCGTGTTCGGCTGCATGTCGTCGTTTAGCATTTGCCTTTGCAGTGCTCGGAGACTCGACGTCGCTTTATCAAACAAGTCCCGGCGTTCCGTCATGCTTTGCTCGAGCTCCCTGACCGCGTTTTCACGAGTTCGAATACTCTCTTCGATCATCGTTTCGGCGCTTTGAACAACGGTACCGAATTGGTTCTCATCATGACGGAGTTGTTCCCTGAGCGCATGGCGCTCACTTGAATGACGGCGCTGCATCTTGCCGACGCATCCAGCAATCTTCGTGCGGTAGATTTCCGCAGTCTTCCGTCCCGTCTCCTTCTTTGATCCCAGATGCTGCATCATTGTCTGTCTGACCAGTTAGCACATGAGACTCGCGGGGCTGGAGATGGACACGCACGTCAACCAGTCGGTGCAATTGTTGAGAGAGCTTGTCTGGCGATTTGGCCTGCTGGTCCGAGTTGGACTGTCCCCTCTCGCCAGGACTCGCCTCCTCTGCACCAGCCTTAGGGTCTTCCTGGGCCCGTGTACTAAGGTCTAAACTGGCAAGGACTTGAGCATGTACATCATGGAAGACCTCTTGCATTGCAGTTGTCATGACCTCATGGCTCTGAGATGGGTGGGGTGCTTTCATGTTACCGCTCTGCCCTCCTCTGCCTTGCGCAACTGGTACTTGGCTGTCACTCCACCCCAATGGTAGTTCTGTAGCGGGCCATGGCCATTCACTCTCCCGTGACCGCAAACTCTGACGGGGTATCTGAGACGGATTTTCCACGGATGAAGTGTGATTCAAGCTACCAGTCTCCACGAGATGTGACCGTCTGGCGGCAGCCTGTCGGTGAACTGGAAGCGGGCTTCCATGGATGCTGACACTGTAGTTCCGCGAAGGTTGCCTTGCTGTGGAATGCTGCTTCCTGCAAGGTGGGGAGACCTCTTCCTTGGTCGGGCTGATACTAATCGGAGAGGGACGCCTGGAACTGACTCTAGCCTTCAAACTTCCTGATGTCTCGCCTGTTCTGCCGGTTTCATCCCGGGTGGCGAGCAACCTGCGTTTGGCAGTGAAAGCCGTTTGGTCACTGCTGCCGTAAGCGACTGTCAATATTTTGCGACAAGGCTTGCTCTTTTGAGCATCGGCATCAGTCCATGGCGTTTCGCAGATTGACTGGGGAAGGGCAAAAGAGGCAGGCAAATCGTAACTGTCACCGAAAAGCTGTTCGGGTCTGGCCCGCGAGTGAATCACAGGATCGACATTGTAGTTTTGAGGCGCAGCATCATCCTTTTGATGTTTGGACGTCTCCAGGCTCGACGAAGACAGTGGGGGAGAAGAAAGGACTGGACTACTGTCGCTGTCGCTGGAGACCACGATAGCTTCGTTAGAAGCGATAGGCTTGGGCTTTACTGGATCGGGTTCGATGCAGGGTGAAGCCCTGTTCAGCTTTCTTGCTTGCTTTCCTCTCTTTGTAGACTGCTTGTTGGGAGCCAAGCATTCGCTGATACCCGGCCTGTCTTTCTCTGTGTCAACAAGAGGCTTAACTTGCACTTTTGGCGTTGCCTTTGCCCCTTTCCGAGGCCGCGCACGCTTCGCTGGGGCCTTCTGCCTTGGCACTACCGCCGGAGAGCTGGAAGGCTGTACAGACTCTCTGAGTGCTGTCACTATGGGCATTCGAACCTGTGGTGACGCCTTCGCTGGCTGTTCCTTGAGCTCCCGCGTCAAGTCGTTGAAAGGCAGCGGCGGTTTGGGGCGTTGCTTGCGTGTTCTACCTTTTTTGTTGCGATTCACTGCAAGGGACACACCCGCAGGGTCTGATGACGACACAGCGCTATTCTCTTCTGGCCTTTTCCGTGGAAGTGAGCCGGATACCGCGTCATTTTGCGAGGACACAGCAAGCATCTTGTTGCCAGACTTTGCCAAACTATTACATTTGCTCTTGGCCCCCGACTTTCTTGATGGATCTGATGTACGCGCTGACTCAAGCGGAAATGGGTTCGGCATAGGCTGGCTCATGAGCTGTGACACGACTGGGTTTGTCACCTCGAGGGAGTCTATGCCGCGTCGCCCCGGTTTTGGCGCAGGTGTGGAATCGTATATGTTGTCCAAGGGTAGGTGCGAGGAACTGCGATTGCCAGCAATAGGCTGATGTGCCACTGGAAAGTCGTTATCCTTGACTGGCTGGGTAGGGCTGATGTCATTCTCACAAAGGTCAAAGAGAGCCTTAACTGAGCTCTCGAAGCCAAAGGGTGAGCTTCGGAGCATCGTTGATGCTGTCTCTGAAAAGTCTATCTTTTTGGGAGATGTTGGCACCTCCAGTCCTGCTGGTGGCGATGAGCCGACAGGTAGAGGAGCAGTGTCTGGGAGTTTATTCCTTCCCGACCTGGAACTGGAAAGCGGCGGCAGTGATTCGTCCCCATCGAATTTCCAGCCTGTGCGTGGCGTTTCCCCAGGTCTCAATGGTGAACTTCGCCGTGCAAGTGACTCTGTTTCGGACCACTGAAAAGCAGTGTTGCGTCGGTGTTCCATCTCGAAACCCTGGGTGCTTTCAAGTCTTACGAAGTCACCGTCATCGAGTCCATCGTCGTATTCGTCTGCCTGGCACAATGCCTGGGTCTCTCCTCCAAATGAGTCGTTGGCCGCTCGCCCAGCATCATTGCCCACGAAAGGATTGATGGGGGATCCGTGGTGGCGTAATGTCGGGGTTGTTTCGAGCTCGCCAAACTGAGTTTGCGAGCACACTCGGGCAGTGCCTTTCGAGCGGGACCTCCCGGGCATGTCGTTGTTATAATGCAAACCTAGGGCTCAGAGAAACAACAGATGGCAACTTGATCGCCCGGTGGTGGGAAAAGTGGCAAGTCGCATGCTTCTTTCAAAACGAAGGAGACAGGATGCCTCATTTTGACGACTGAAGAAGAAGCTGGGAGCCCAAGTCGTGTGAACCGTCGGACGGGTAGGAGCGCGTTGCGAGGGAAGGCACGGCGTCACCATCTGACCTAGGTGAAGGCAGTCGCGAACAAGTCCACCCCGAGGCAGTCTGGCACCCGCGGCAGCCCAAATACGACATTTGCCGCCACTTACAGCTGTGATTTATTCATTACAGTGACTCTGCGGAGAGTGAAGAGCATCTGAAGAAGTTTACGAGATGCGCAACCGCAATGAATGCGGCAACTTATGCTCGAGCATCGCTGACACAGGGTGAGTGTCGATTGAAACATTCACGCTACCTGCGCGGACGTCACTGCTGAAGGTGTTCACGCTTAAAGCTGACCACCTTAAGACCTTAAGTCCGGTGGCAGACTGGGTTGTTTCAAGTGACACTCGTCCGCAGCTGGGCGATGGACTCGGCGCATCTCATTGTCCGAAAAGCCTCGTTTCATCAACGCGCGTTCCAGCAGACTTTGCGGGTGTACACTGCAAGAGAATCTGCGCGTGTCTGCCCATTTGTCCGCTCTCAATGCCAAGAGCTCCCAGACAAATATAAGGTCCTCATCAATTTTGGGAGCACCATAGCCTGCTCTGGGCACCGCGGTAACATTTGAGGCACGTTTTGGACGTTGGGTGGAATACTCGGAACACCCGGACCGTGCAATTCTCGGCAAAGCTGGCCAGTGCTCGAGCTATTCAGAGAGGCTGACGCACACGCGCGCGCTCGCTCCGCACTCCGCACCAGCAGGACGTTAGTCCGCCGACCGACGATCCGCTAATAAGTATCCTTTGACGCCCAGATCCGGAACGTCGGCCAGACGTTGGTTCAGCCCAGACCACTGTTCCCTACCACCTTCGACCCTGCCGAAATTCAAGTCGATGCGATCGCCATCAATCGGATTTGCTTCCTAAAGCCTGCGCTGCATACCAGAATCTGTCCTTGCGTCGCAGCCTGATCTTGCGGCTGTGATGTCACCGCACGCAACAATGGACGCCGGCCCGTCGGTGGCCTCTGCCGCCTTGGACAAGGCAGATATCTCGGCACGCCATCCGCGCCGTGGCTCATACCCGCCGGTTTCTTCACTACGTCTGACTTCATCGCATCGTCTGGCTCAGGCTGCCGAGGATGCGACTCCAGGCCCGGGCGAAGAAGCTTCCGCGACGGTTCTCTACCTGGCCTATGGCTCCAACTTGTCGGCGGAGACGTTCTTGGGAATGCGCGGTATCCGGCCGCTCTCGCAAGTCAACGTCTCCGTCCCTACGCTGCGGCTGACCTTTGACCTGCCCGGCGTGCCGTATCGAGAGCCCTGCTTTGCCAATGTCGGCTTCATGAAGGTGCCAGAAGTGCCGAAGCTCCCAGACCCGACTAAACCGCCAGCACTTCCGCCGCTGGATCCGTCACAACCCGGTTACAAGTGGGATGGGCGTCTCATGGGCGTGGTATACGAAGTGACGCAGGAGGACTGGCGAAACATTATGCGGACCGAGGGCGCGGGCTCCAGTTACAAGGAGATTGTTGTACCCTGCATCCCCATGAAGCCCAGGATTGCAGTACCCGAGAAGCCTGCGCTTCCAGACCTTCCCCGGCCGTTCCTCGCGCGGACCTTGTATGCTTCATATCTTCCCGAAGACGGGGACGACGACCCGCGGAAGCGCAGCTGGTGGTGGCGATTGGGGATGGGGCGACAGCGTCCGAACCCAGGGTATGCGCAGGCCAGCGCCCGATACCTGAAGCTCCTCAAGGACGGCGCTAGAGAACATGAGCTTCCCCAAGTATATCAAGAATACCTAGCATCGCTGCAGCCATATACGATTACGCACCGCCGGCAGACGATTGGCCAGTTTGTTTTCTTGGGCGCATGGGCGCCACTGCTGATATTTTTCCTGACGATGTCGAAATACCTGGCCGACGAGACAGGCAAATTGCCGCGATGGCTGGCAGCCGGCGTGACGGGCATGTTCAACCTCATGTGGATGAGCTATGATGCCATTCTCAAGCCCGTGTTTGGAAACGGCGAGAGGACGGAGGACAATGACGATAAGCGGCGTGAACTGGACGGCAGGGCTGGCGAGGATGAGGAGAAGGTGCCGATGTTGGCAAACGGTACGAGCTAAGTGCTGAGCTTGCTGCAAGGAATGTGTGGATGTTGTGTAAGATTTGGGATTATCTGGTTGTTAATGTTGTCGGTATATTGAGCCCATTCTGACCTGCATACTTGGCGAACAACAGCTGCTTTCCGTCAGTCGATCGGTGGGGCAGAGAGCATATCAATCGCAATTGCGCCATGCCCACGGCTGCCTGCATCCAAGCTGAAGCCCGGCGCAAAGCGTTGTGCTTGCGCCACGCGCCTCGGCGTAACGTTGCGCACTTTGCAATCAGACTGGTTGCGATCCCTCGGTACGGAGAGTTTCTCGTCTGCGTCCGCCGACGCGGCTCGGCGGGTTGCCCGTGCATGGATGGACAGACGGAAGACGTGATGGTGTGCTCGGGTGCAGGCAGGTCAATCTCGCATTGAGTTTATGTGCCTCGATCCTCGCTGGTGGGCTGGCATGTGAATTGCCGTCCATCCATTGCTTGGGAGAGCCAAAGATCTCATGCAGGGGCAGCAGCGCCATCGCCATCCGCAGAGGTGCCAATTTTAGCCTGCCTATCGAGCGTAGCTCCATACCGCTGCTACACCTGCTTGTCGAGCATGTGAAAGCCAACAAATGTTTGGCCTCGCATCTCGGCCAGTGTCGGAGCAGCCGCCAGTGAGTGCCTTGTTGGTTGGTTGGGTTCCACAGGCTGGCTCCAAGTCCCAACCAACAATGGACGCTGCAGCACAGCACATGCGTTGGGCGGCGTGCCCGCCACGGCAGGCGGTGAGCCTTTAGGCAGTCGTGTGCCTTTGCACCGATGTCATTCTGCCAGGGGCCCCCGCTGCCGTGGCGCTGTGCCGTGTCCTAGAGGGGCTGCGGCAGCTTGCTGAGCTGTTATCGTGGACGCCGACGGGCTTTTTCTGGGCACACCCGCTCCTACTGCTACAGGTATATCAAGAGATAGCTTCCCCTCCCGCTACCACCCCGTCCCTGTGCATCTCGAACGCATGTTCCGATTGCCCACCCTTCGCTTGTCTATCGTCACTAAGCGCCCGCGAATCTCTTCATTGCGATATTCGACAACAGCAGCGACAGAAGTAGCACCAGCAGCCGGCAAGATGACTGGCTCCGCCCTACTGGGCGGCCATGAGAAGAAGCACAAGGTCACCATTGTGGGATCTGGCAACTGGTAGGCCCCCAAACGCGGCACAGACATGAGACCGCCGTACTGATAAGGCCCCCAGGGGCTCGACCATTTCCAAAATCGTCGCCGAGAACACGCGCGCGCACCAGGATGTCTTCGAGGAGCAGGTCCAGATGTGGGTTTACGAGGAGGATGTCGTCATCCCCAGCGACTCCAAGCACTACGACGCCGCCACGGGCGACAAGCCGCAGAAGCTCACGACCATCATCAACGGCAAGCATGAGAATGTAAAGTACCTGCCGGGCATCACGCTGCCCGACAACATTGTCGCCAACCCATCCCTCGTCGACGCCGTGCGCGACTCCACCATCCTCGTCTTCAACCTGCCGCACCAGTTCATCGCCAAGGTGTGCGACCAGATCCGTGGCCACATCCTGCCCTATGCGCGCGGCATCAGCTGCATCAAGGGTGTCAACGTGTCCGACGATGGTGTCAGCCTCTTTAGCGAGTGGATCGGCGACGGGCTCGACATTTATGTTGGCGCGCTGAGTGGCGCCAACATCGCCAACGAGATTGCCGCAGAGAAGTGGTCGGAGACGACCATTGCCTACGACCCGCCGCCCATGGACAGCAGGGCCCCATCGCCGCGCGAGGGCAGCCCCAATCCAAGCGTCACCGTCACCGAGGCTCCCAGCGGCACGCACCACCGAGACGCCCGCGGCCGCACCTCCAAGTCGAAGCTGACGGGCGTGCCAGCCGCATACCCGCCGCTGGACCACGAGTGCTTCCGGATACTCTTCTACCGCCCCTACTTCCATGTCCAGATGGTCTCCGACGTGGCTGGCGTGTCGCTCGGCGGTGCGCTGAAGAATATTGTCGCGCTGGCGGCCGGCTTTGTCGACGGCCGTGGATGGGGTGATAATGCCAAGGCAGCCATCATGCGCATCGGACTCATGGAGATGGTCAAGTTTGGCAAGGAATTCTTTGGCGAAACGACTCAGAACGCCACCTTTACCGAGTCTTCGGCCGGTGTCGCCGATCTCATCACATCCTGCTCGGGCGGGCGTAACTTCCGCTGCGCGCGCAAGGCCGTCGAGAAGGGCATCTCGGTTGACGAAGTGGAGAAGCAAGACCTCAACGGACAGAAGCTGCAGGGCACGACGACGGCGTACGAGGTCAACAGCTTCCTCAAGGCGCGGGGGCTGGAAAAGGAATACCCGCTGTTCACGGCCGTCAACGACATCCTGCGGGGTAAGAAGCAGGTCGACGACATTCCCGAACTGGTGGCTGTCGTCGACGACTAGGTTGGAGGATGAAGCGGGCCGGGATTCACGTGAAGGTACGGGCGCCAGGAGATGGAATAATTATATATCCCTCCGGCATGGCAGGCTGGAGACGGAGGCGTTGGGGCTGAGACGGAGGCAGCATACAAGGTTGGGCGGTTGAATTTGGGCTACGGTTCAGAGAGCGCTCTTGTTCTTGCCAGCAATTCACGACTAGAAACTCATGCATCTGTTTCTTTCTACTTACTCATCTGCGCGTGTGTGCTAACTATGCTACCTGGTAGTCGTCGAGGGCGTACTCAAGAAAGTATTGTGCGTTTCCCTGGTAGTGGTCCAGGGGCTGCGGCGCATCGCCTCCAATCTCTTGGACGCTGCACTTGCCCTTGCCTTCGCGGCAGTCTTTGCCATGGCCGCTACCGCTGGCGAAGCGCTCGTCGAGCCAGTCCATCCAGATCTGCTGCGTGGCATACAGGGCGGGTGTGTGGCCCACGGCGGTGGCCTTGACGTAGCGGAGCTCGCGATGCGGAAACGCCGCGCACGTCTTGTTGACGTACTTGGTCGTCAGGGGTTCGGGGATGGTGTGGTCGGCGGTGCCCTGCAGCACGAGCATGGGGCCGACAAAGTCCTTGCCGCCGGCAACGGCGAGGTCCTGGAACCTCCTGGCATATGACGAAGCGGTGACGAAGTCGTCCCTTGTGAGCGCGAGCGTCGGATCCGGGGCGAGCAAACCCGTGAGCAGCGTGGTGAAGACCGAGTTGCAGCCCTGAATCTCGTCGAGGAGGTTGACGGCCGCGACGCCGGCGGGGGTCAGCATGTCGGACAGGGACAGCTCCTTGAAGATGGAGGTGATGGCCTTGGCTGTCCGCAGCAGGCCGAGGTTGCTGCCCAGCGCGGCGCCGAGCTCGAGGGCGTTGGTGACGGGTGAGACGGCGATGCTGCCAAGATAGCCCGGGACCTTGGCCGAGAGCTGCTGCTGGGCGGCGGCCCAGGCCGCGCCGCCGCCCTGGGAGTGGCCCATGACGACAAACTCCTTGCTCAGCTGATCCGGAAACGCGGCCTGCGCAGCCTGCGCGGCGTACAGCAGGTCGTTTCCTGCGGCAGGCGAGGCAATGTACTGATGAGTGATGTTGCTGCCGTCCGGGAAGAAGGGCACGCCCAGCCCGGCGTAGTCGGTGGCCACGACGGCATAGCCTGCGAGGGCGAGGGCAAAGGGCGCGTTGAACTCGTAACTCAGGCTGCGCATGTGCGAGGGCGCGCACTCTGCATAGACGCCCGACGTGCCGTGGCCCCAGGCCACAAGTGGTGCCGTCTTGGTCTCCTTCTTGTCCGCCTTTCCGCCATGAGCCCTCGGCAGGTACGGCCACAGCACATACGCGGAGACGGGCACGCGCGTGCCGTTGAGCGTGAGCGACTGGTAGACGATGCGCGAGAGGGCGAGCGTCGGCGCGAGCGTGTAGCGCGACGTGTCGGTCCAGGCCTCGACCTTGAGGACGGCGCCGGGTGCAGCCGAGGAGGCGTTGCCGGGCAGCGAGGCGTAGAAGGGGTCGTCGCGGACGGACCCGGTGGCCCAGTTGGAGCGCTCAAACTGCGTGGCGACGTCGATGTTGTTGGCGGCCGTGGCGGAGAGGTTGGCGGCGGCGATCTGGGCGGGCGTGAGGGTGAAGGTCGAGTTAAAGGTGTTGAGCTGGGGCTTGAGGGGGCGTTGGGCGCAGGCGAGCGCCGCAAGGGCGAGGAGATGGAATTTCATGTCGATGGCCCGAAATGTTGCAATAATCAAGTCTATCCTTCGTTGATGCAATGAGAGGATCTGCTCGTACAGACCAAAGTACGGTCTTTATTGTTGTCGTCGTTGTCATTGTTGTCATGGCCATCGCCTTGATCGACCAAGCTGCATGAAATGGTGAGCACTAACAAGGCAGGCTGCAGTGTGTTTGCAGCGAACTTCTGTAAATGGGATTGCCTTGCAGCGTGCATACGCCGCACCGGCAGAAGCTCCAATTCGACAGTGAAGTCAACAGGAGATGGATTCGATATTTATCCCGCGCGCGAACCAACACTGCCGTCCTCACTCTTCCCCGTCAGGCGGCGGACGGCATGGTGTTTGCTGCCCATCCTGACGCTGCGTGCCGCACGGCAAAGCACACGCGGGTAATACTTCAGTGTCGATGCTGGGCTTCTGGCTATGAGCGAAGCAGCAAGCATCCACGGTGCTTTTGTCATATCGGTGAGCGCACGGTCCGCGGACTGGCGCCGCGAGAGACGGCCGATCCACCCGGAGCATCCCGCGCGCGCCCCCGACCGTCGGCCCCAGCGACCCACTGCTGGGCCTGGGGCTGCCCTGGATGGATATTGTTCGGAACCAGGCTTTCGGTTTCCGATGCTGCGGGGACGAATCCGTCTACCAAGGTGTGGGCGGCTGGTGCGTGTAAGTGGCACCCCCACGACCGACGGCGCGGCACCGAGCCCGGGAATAAGTGACGAATGCAACGGCACAGACCCAATTCGCCCCCAGCCGCTCGCCGATGACGCTGTCGTCGAGCACCTCATGAACACCCGTTGTGACCTCCTCATCCATCTCATCTCGCGATAAACATCTCGCAGCTGGCATCAGCAGCTAGCATGGAAACACCACCGCGGCCATGGCTCGACAGCAGCACCGCGCAGACATGCTGACGTCTGCCGAGAAGAGCCTCCACGACCAGTCCAACCTGCTGCCCCGGCGTCAGCTCGTGTCGTGCCTCGGTATCCTCTCCCTCGCGCTGCTCATCTCCTTCATCGACCAGAATGGCATCTCGACGGCCGTGCCCACCATCGCCGCCGACCTCGATGCCCGCGCCACCATCTCCTGGGCCGGCACCGCCTCGCTGCTCGCCAACACCACCTTCCAGATGCTCTATGGCCGCCTCTCCGACATCTTCGGCCGCAAGGCCGTCTTCGTCACGGCCGTGCTGCTGCTCGCCCTCGCCGACCTGCTCTGCGGGCTGAGTTACCGCGCTGGCCTGTTCTACGTGTGGCGCGGCGTGGCTGGCATTGGCGGTGGTGGCATTACCAACCTAGCCATGATCATTATCTCTGATGTCGTCACGCTCGAGCAGCGCGGCCGGTACCAGGGCATCACGGGCAGCATGATCGGTCTGGGGAGCATTACGGGGCCGTTCCTCGCGGCGCCTTTGCCGGGTCTCGCGCCACGTGGAGTGGCTTCTTCCCGACCCTTGCGCCGCTGGGAACCATCAACGGCCTACTGGCGTATCTGTATCTGCCGTCCAACAAGCCGACAGCGACGCTGCGCGAGAGCGTGAAAAAGGCCGACTGGATGGGGTCACTGACATCGTCTGTCGGGACTATCTTCTTGCTGATTCCCATATCTGGAGGTTTGACCATGTCCTGTCGTGTGTAAAAATGAGCTTGTGCTGACGCATAGATCAGGCGGCGCATACTTTCCGTGGAACTCGCCCATGATCATCAGCATGCTGGCCATCGGGAGCGTCTCCCTCACCCTCTTCGTCTTGGTTGAGTGGAAGCTTGCCAAGCTCCCCATGATGCCGGGTTAGTGCATACTCCCGTCCAATAATCCAGAATCCAGTCCCTTCAAGAGATACTGACGGAGTGGGAATAGTCGTCGTGTATCGCAACCCCGTCGTCGTCGTGCTCCTGGCCCAAAGCTTCCTTCTCGGTCTCGTCTATCAAGCCGCCGTCTACTACGTGCCCCTGTACCTGCAAAACGCCCACCAATTCTCCCTCATCATCTCTGCTCTCCTCCTCGTCCCCATGTTTGGCCTCCAGAGCATCGTCTCGACCATCTCGGGCTTTTGGATCTCGCGGTATAAGCGCTACGGCGTGGTGATACGCTTTGGCTTCGGCATGTGGACGCTGTAAGCTTGCGTTGCATCCCCTTCTTCATCATGAGAGACCAGCTGACACGAGTCCCAGCGGCGCTGGTCTTGCCCTCATCTGCACCCGTCAAACAAACCCCGGAATCATCGTCATTCCCCTCCTCATCATGGGCATTGGCGTCGGCTGCGTCTTTCAGCCCACCCTCGTCGCACTGCAGGCTAATTCGGCGAAGTGGCGCCCGTCATCATCTCCAACCGCAATTTCAACCGCTGCGCCGGCGGGGCGTGCGGCCTCGCCATCGCCGCAGCCGTCCTCCAGGCCCGTCTGCGGGCTACGCTGCCGCCAGAATATGCCCATCTCGCCAAGTCCACGTACGCGCCGGCCACTGTGCCGGGTGGTCTACCTCCATCGGTGCTGGACGCTTATATGGCGGCGAGCCGGGCTGTGCTTGCCATGCAGGTGCCACTCATTGGGTTGTGTTTTCTGGGCTCCATGTTCGTCAAAGATCGAGGCTTGGCGCCAAAGGAGGAAGAAAATGAGGAACACGGTCTGGAACACAGTCTGGGCAGAGGGATGAGGAAACTGGGCAAGACATTGCAGCGGCGCACGAGGCTGGGTCCCAGAGTGAAGACCACTCAGAAACCACTCGGCCAGAAATCGCTGAGAGCAGAGCGACACGAGCAGACGCAGCATAGGTATAGAACGATGCTATAGACACCGTGGCTTATAGTCTATGATGCCATGTCAATAATAAGACGACGGCAGAAGGATAGACTTGACAACCGGCTCTGTACTGCTAAATCGGCCATGTGATACCGACTCGGAGTCCGATCCTGACCGTCCCAAGCCCAAACCCCAGTTCCTGGATACGTACTCATCTCGGACATCGCGCTCTGCGAATCCGACGTCCAGCCACGATTTCCGTAGTCCCATGTCCCGCAGATGCGCGAATGTCGAGCGGAGTTAAGCGCTGGACGCAACCAAGCCGCTAACCCGATTTCGTATCTGGGCCTCTCCTCGTTGGGCCAATCGTGCCCCGCCCGGGAGCCACTGGGTCTACCGGAGACAATGATTTCCGCATTGGGTAATTGCGTCTCCGGATGAGACGGGAACTGCACCCTACGGCATCGGGGTTAGAAACCCCGGGGTGAAGTTCGTGGCGAGGCTCTATAATGGTGGCAGAGATCAGTAATGGACTCTTCGATGACGAATGAAGTATATAAAGTGCTTTTGATGGCCTCTTCATCTCAGATATCAATCTTGAAATCATTCAGCAACATCAGACACGCAGTCTATTTAAGCAAACCGCACGTGTACTTCGCAGACTTGAACTTAAACCCACACATACCTCAATCTCAATTACATCACAACTCGCAGCTCAGCATCACTTTTGCACCGTCGCCATGGCCCAAAAGTATGCCAAGGACCAGCCCGCGGGCTTCACCAATCGAATTGAGCGCGTCGCCATCATCGGTGTAAGTCACTACTCTCATGCCACTCTTCTATCGGAATCGCGGTTGACAGTAACAGGTCACCGGTCGTGTCGGCAGCCATCTCACTGCGGCCCTCCTGTCCACTGGCAAGCACACCGTGACGGCCGTCACCCGCGCCAACGGCGGCAGCGTCATTCCAAAGGGCTGCAAGGTCGCCGCCGTCGACTACGACAAGGAGGAAACCCTCGTTGACGCCCTGCGTGGCCAGCAATTTCTCATTATCACCATGAACGTCAGAGCCCCGGCAGACTCGCAGGACCGCATCATCGCCGCCGCCGCTAAAGCCGGCGTCCCGTGGGTTATGCCTAACTGCTACGGCTCCGACTTTACGAATACAAGTCTCGCGACCGAGAACTTGACGGGCAAAGGCGTTGTAGGTGGCATCGACGCAGTTGGGAAGGCCGGCGTTTCGTCGTGGGTCGCTCTGTGCTGCTCCTTTTGGTACGAGTGGTCGCTATCTATGGGCGAGAACGGCGGCTGGTACGGCTTCGACTTCAAGAACAAGAAGGCCAGGTTCTATGATGACGGAACCACGCGCATTAACACCTCCACCTGGGAGCAGTGCGGCCGTGCTATCAAGAGTTTCCTTAGCCTCAAGGAACTGCCCGACGATGAGCACGATAAGTCACCGACGATCTCGCAGTGGCGCAACAAGCCCCTCTATATCTCTAGCTTCCTCGCCTCGCAGCGCGATATGCTCGATAGCGTGCACCGTGTTATGGGCACAAAGGACGCCGATTGGGAGATCGAGTGCGAGGATAGTAGTGTGCGGTACAAGAAGGGTATGGAACTACTCCAGAAGGGGGATCTCGTTGGCCTTGGCATCGCCATGTATGCGCGGACGTTCTACCCTAACGGCGACGGCAATTTTGAGGCTAAGCATGGGCTGGCTAACGAGGTGCTTGGTTTGCCGAGGGAAGACTTTGACGAGGCGACTAAGAGGGCCATCGCCATGGCCAAGGACGATTTTGACCACAAAGTCGACCCCAACCGCTACACATAGGAGTTGACGGCACCACACAAGAAGTGATAGTTGATAACGTTAACATATCTCTAAGTTGTTTATATCATACTTATCGATTTGCTTCCAGTCCCTGTGCATCGCATAACTAGTGGCAGTAAAAAAGTGAAAAAACTGTCTGTCAACATAATCGGCCTTGCTATGTGACTCCTTCCTTTGCCTTGCACCATGCTTGTCTCCTCTGCGTGAATCTCGAAAAATTTATATGCCCTTGTCTAAGCTCCAGCATCATAGTACAATTCACGGAGCAAAATCGGAGTGGACATTTTACAAACCTACGCTGGTGAGCATCCAAAGCTGATGCATTGGCTGATGACGGCAACCTGCAGGCAATCTCGCCCTCGTGGTGCACGTAGTGCATACATGTATGGCTACGGCAGCGCCAGCCAACAGCCCACTACTTACTACGCACGACACCACGAAGGGGGGACGGGAAGTCATCACACAATTCCAGAGGCCGGGTTCAACAAGACTGGGTTCAACAGTGGGATACTCTTGCCGCGAAGGGGTCTCTTGGACGGGGTACACCTCGCCGTGCGGCTGGTCTACTTGCGAGTGCGAGTGGGTGGGAGTGTATGCACTCCGTCGCGACGCTGCGGTTTGGGGACAAGGATGGACTGTGTGAGAGGGTGAGACGATTTGGAGGAGGGAATGGTGAGTGAGTCTTGACAGCCTCGAATATCTGGGCAGAGGCTGGGGCTTTTGCAACAGACTGGCCAACCCGCAGCATCAACGGCATGAGATACTTCGAGGGAAGGGTCAGCGTGATCTCCTCCCTAGAATTCTCTGCAAAGAGATTTGTCCAAACACGTCTCGACTTGAAGCACGAAGGCTCGGCGCTTGCCCAGCTCGAGGGAACGGGGCCATCAGTCTGCGTCTCGTAATTCTCGAGTCATGAGCTCCCGACTAGGTACGACAAAAATCTTGCGCTACATACGAACACGATGAGGAGTGTAGCAAGCGCAGATTGGATGGTGCGGATACGGTGCAACCTTGGCCATGAAAGCCAAATTACTCTGAACCGTTGGGTTGCTCGTACGATATTGTCAGCTCGGGATCAGCCTGAGACGCGATGTTCAAGATCGCAAGTGCGGCGTACTTTGTGCCTGCACAATTCCATTTCTTTCAGACCAGATGCCAATCCCTGCCCAACAGCTTTATCCCTCCCAATGACGTAGCTCAAGCCCAGGAGCTTAGCCTCCGCTAGTGGGCGCCAGAGCAGGGCAACGGCTTCTTGTTAGCTCTCGCAAGCGTGGTCCGGTGGGGCGGCAAGTCCAGGTCAACACTCAACAGTCTCCCTGGGTACCTTCCCATTCGTGGAAGCGGCCTGGGAGCAGCCGCGCCCGTCTCGAGTAAGATCAAGGCCTTGTTTCTTTTCGCTAATGGTGAGTGCTGGAGGAAAAGCTCCCGTAGCTTCCGCACCACCTCAGCCCTTTCAACGCCTTTGCAGGCTCCAAACCGCTCAACCTTGTCCCTTCTGTCGCGTGCATCCGAGCCGCCTACCTTTTTTACGACCTATCCTGCCGCCTTGCATCACCTCACCTCGCTGGCGCGTCTGCTGTTCCTGCCCTGGATCTACGGTGGACGATCGCCTGCCGCATCCCTGCTCCACGCTAGACGCAACCCGCCCAGCTCAAGGTCCGCCGCGGGGCAACTCGCTGCTGGCCGCCTCTTCTCTCTTGCACCATGAGCCCGCGAACAATGACGTCCAACGAGGTCTATCTGCTGCCGCTCAACGACGATGGCTCGCCTGATGTCGCTGGCGAGTACATCTATCTCGCGCCAAAGTCCAGCGATGCCGTGGCGGTCCGCTTCGCCATTGAGGGCACGTCCTCGATATGTCGTCATGGCAGCCTCTGGGTCAATATCCCCGAAAAGGGAGCTGATTTCCGCCGCGACGAGTTTCGCGAGTTCAAGTAAGTCCCGGCCGTGTCTTTTGCCGTATTTGCGCTCCCAATTGGGTCCGGGAAGCTCACCGTTTGCGCGCAGACTGACCCCCGACTTCAACCGCACCATTGAAATATCCATTCCTATATACCACTCTGGCGCCTTTGCCTTTTACACTACCTACGCCGAGCTCCCCCACCTCCAGCCGCACCTCGAGACGGGGTCCTCCAAGTCAGAAACGCCCCTCAAGAAGACACCGTTGTACTACATTGATGTCGCACCGAGACTGCGGCTCGACGGCCGTCCCCTCCCACTGCCCGCCCTGTCCTTGTTCTCCGTCATTGGCAAGTTCATGGGCAAGTATCCGACCGACTGGGAGAAGCACCTTCGTGGCATCAGCAGCCGTGGCTACAATATGATACATTTCACCCCGCTGCAAGTCCGTGGCGACTCCAATTCGCCATTCAGCTTATTCGACCAGCTGGGCTGGGATCCCGAGTGCTTCCCCGGCGGAGAGGCTGACGTGAAGCACATGGTCAACAACCTAGAGAACAACTACTCGCTGTTAAGCTTGACAGACATTGTCCTGAACCACACTGCCAACAACTCAAAATGGCTCGAGGAGCATCCAGAGGCTGGCTACAATCTGTCGACCGCCCCTTGGCTAGAGTCTGCTTACGAGCTTGATACCAAGTTGCTAGAGCTGGGCACCAAGCTTGAAAGCCTGGGACTTCCAGTCGACCCCAAGTCTACAGATGACCTGATCCGCATCATGGATGGGATCAAGAAGGAAGTCATTGCCAAGATTCGCCTCTGGGAGTATTACACACTTGACGTCGATCGAGATGCCGACGCTGCAGTCGATGCCTGGGCCAATGGCAAAATCTCCGCTCCCAAGAACGATGATGGCCTGCAAGAAAAGGTCGAGGGTCTCAAGAACCGGGTTTTGAGCGACCAGGTGGCCTTCTTACGACAAGCAGGACTGCAGGGAACGGAAAACCTGGGCGCGCGTTTCCGGAGAAAGGTCGACTCGACTGTCGCCGCCGCCCTGCTCTCTTTTGCCTTCGGACGGTATGAGGGCAAGACTTCTGGCTCGCCCGACAAAGCTGCGGCGCGGGCGAAGATGGTCGAGATCCTTGACACGTTGAACGTCGACTTCTACAAGGAATACGATACGGATGTCAATGAGATGCTGGAGCAGTTGTACAACCGCATCAAATACGTCCGACTGGACGACAACGGACCTAAACTTGGCCCCATCAACAACGCCAACCCTCTCATCGAGTCGTACTTCACGCGGTTATCCTCCAACGACGTGACGAAGAAACACAAGCCTCAAGACTTGGCGTTGGTAAACAACGGATGGGTCTGGGGCGGCAATGCGCTGGTTGACAACGCTGGACCCAGCTCTCGAGTGTATCTGAGGCGAGAGGTGATCGTCTGGGGTGATTGCGTCAAGTTGAGGTACGGGGCCGGCCCAGAGGATAGTCCCTGGTTGTGGAAGCACATGACGGACTATGCGCGCTTGCTGGCGAAGTACTTTGCCGGATTCCGCATCGACAACTGCCACTCCACTCCACTTCACGTGGCTGAGCACATTCTCGATGAGGCACGCCGTGTTCGACCAAACCTGTACGTCGTCGCCGAGCTGTTTTCGGGTTCTGAGGAGATGGATTATGTCTTTGTGAAGCGGCTCGGCCTCAGCTCCCTGATACGCGAAGCTATGCAGGCGTGGAGTACGGCAGAGCTGAGCAGGCTCGTCCACAGACATGGTGGCCGCCCCATTGGTAGCTTCGAAGTCGATGAAATTACCAGGTCAGACTCAACCTCGGCGGCGACGAGTCCGATAGGAAACGGCTTCAACGGCGATCTCACTCGTGAGATTATTCGAAGGATCAAGCCAACCCCTGTCCACGCTCTCTTCATGGACTGCACCCACGACAACGAGACGCCGGCGCAGAAGCGCGATGCTCGCGACACTCTACCGAATGCCGCACTCGTCAACATGTGCTCGAGCGCTACGGGTAGCGTCATGGGCTACGACGAGATATACCCTCAACTAGTCGACTTGGTCAATGAAACCAGACTGTACACTTCCGAGTCATCAAACTCCAAATCGGTCAAGGTCGGAGGTGGCAAGAATGGCATTGGTGGCATCAAGAAGCTTCTCAACCAGATCCACACGCTGATGGGCAAAGATGGCTACGACGAGACCCATATCCACCACGAGGACGAGTATATTACTGTGCACAGAGTACATCCCGAGTCTCGAAAGGGGTACTTCCTCATCGCCCACACAGCGTTTCCAGGCTATGGGAATGGCAACGGAGCGTTCAATCCAGTCAAGCTTTCTGGAACCCGCGCGAAACACCTGGGCAGCTGGATGCTCGAGGTAGATGCTAGTAAGGAAGCCACCGAGGACACCTTGGGCGACAAGAAGTATCTCAAGGGTCTACCAAGCCGCGTGGTCGACCTGCCAGGCATCAAGATGGAGACGCAGGGCGATGACACCATGATCACGGTGCGGGAGAAGTTCCCTCCAGGAAGCATCGCCCTCTTCGAAACATGGATCCCTACTGCAGAGCATTCGGCCGGTTTGGACACTTACGTTACATCGGGTGCAAAGGCAGCATGGAGCGATCTTGACCTCGTCGACTTGAACTTCCTCATGTACCGATGCGAAGCTGAAGAGCGAGACTCCAGCGGTGACCGCGACGGCGCCTACGATATTCCTCGCCACGGAAAGTTGGTCTACGCCGGTTTGCAAGGCTGGTGGAGCATTCTGAAGGATATCATTCGAGAGAATAATCTCGCTCATCCCCTCTGCCAGAACCTCAGAGATGGGGCCTGGGCTCTGGACTTTATTGTTGGGCGCGTTGAGCGGATGAGCACAACTCCGGGCAATGAACAGCTCGCAGCACCGGCACAGTGGCTCAAGGAGCGGTTCGATGCTCTTCGAACCATCCCCAGCTTCTTGCTGCCGCGGTACTTTGGTCTCGTCTTGCGCACGGCCTACATGGCGAGCTGGGAAAGAGCCATGGAATTGATGACCAACAACGTCAACGAGGGACAATGGTTCCTGCAGAGCCTTGCCATGGTCAGTGTTCAGCAGACTGGGTTTGTGAAGTCGGCATCCCTATGGCCCAACAAGCCCGTGCCGAGTGTCGCAGCAGGTCTACCGCACTTTGCAGTCGAATGGGCCAGGTGCTGGGGTCGCGATGTCTTCATCTCCATTCGTGGCTTGTACCTGGGAACAGGGCGTTTTGAAGAGGCCAGGGAGCACATTCTTGCATTTGCCAGCGTTTTGAAACACGGAATGATACCCAACCTGTTGAGCAGCGGCGACGCGCCTCGGTACAACTCCCGGGACTCCGTCTGGTTCTTCCTGCAAACGATTCAGGACTACATTCACTTCGCACCAAATGGAAGTGCCCTGCTGAAGGAAAAGGTTAAGCGGAGATTCTTGCCGTACAACGATACCTGGTTTGCAACGGAAGACCCTCGGGCTTACTCCAAGGAGAGTACCATTGAGGAGGTAATTCAAGAAGCGCTCCAGAGACATGCGTCTGGCATGAAGTATCGAGAGGCGAATGCAGGGCCGCAGATTGACTCTCAGATGAAGGACGAAGGTTTCAACCAGGACATCAAGGTGGACTGGGAGACTGGCATCATCTTTGGCGGGAACCAGCACAACTGCGGCACGTGGATGGACAAGATGGGCGAGAGTGAACGGGCCGGCTCCAAGGGCGTCCCGGGTACTCCTCGCGACGGAGCCGCCATCGAGATCACCGGCCTGTTGTACAGCACCGTCGCTTGGCTGTCTGGTCTTCACAAGCAAGGCAAATACGCGCATTCAGGCGTCAAGAAAGCCGACGGCAACTCCGTCTCGTTTTCGGACTGGGCGAAGCGCATCAAGGGCAACTTTGAGCGGTGCTACTACGTGCCGTTGTCGGCCGAGGACGACTCCAAGTACGACGTCAACTCGCGCATCGTCAATCGCAGAGGCATCTACAAGGACCTGTACAAGTCTGGCAAGGAGTACGAAGACTACCAGCTGCGCTGCAACTTCCCCATCGCCATGACCGTAGCCCCCTCCCTCTTCGACGCGGACCACGCCATGCACGCCCTCTGCCTCGCCGACTCTGTCCTCCGCGGCCCAACCGGCATGGCAACGCTCGACCCCGCGGACCTCAATTACCGCCCGTACTACCGCAACAGCGAGGACAGCGAGGACTTTGCCACCAGCAAGGGCCGCAACTACCACCAGGGGCCCGAGTGGCTCTGGCCCACGGGCTTCTTCCTCCGCGCGCTGCTCAAGTTTGACCTCATGAGGCGCGACACGCCCGAGGGCCGGGTAGAGGCCTTCCAGCAGGTCACCCGCCGGCTCGGAGGGTGCAAGAAGATGATACAGGATAGTGTCTGGGCGGGCCTCACGGAACTGACGCAGAAGAATGGCGAGTACTGCGCTGATTCGGTACGTTTTTCTTCCCTTGAAGAATGATTTAACGTGTGCATGCGCTGACCTTACAACAGAGCCCAACGCAAGCGTGGTCGGCGGGCTGTCTCATCGACTTGTACATGGACGGCCTGGAGGAGCAGCAGGCAGGCAAGTGATTCACCAATGGGACTGGCGACATGAGAAGGACCCCTAAAAGTCGAACACACTTTTCACCCTTACAGCAGCATTAGACGGACATGTTTTCGGCGGCATCAATAGATTGTAATTGTAGAGCAGAAATACCAAATAGAAAAGGAAAAACTGTATTGTCAGCTATGACGTCCTTGCCACCCCCAGTCTTTCCCCCGATACCCGTACAGGCAGGGCTGACTGACAGATGAAGCCCTTTCCCATTCACACCTCTAATGACAAGAGTCCTATTTGCCACTACTCCAGTACAGCAACGCCGGGGACGCCAAAAATGGCATCTCAAAAGTTGGAACCATTAAGCCAAGGTTGATGTAAACTGTAGCACACAACGCCAGTTGGGGAGAGATGAAGCCCACTCCGCGCCCAACAGCAAATAACAGCAAAGAAAACCTGTTTTGGGAGCTAGACCCCGTCAGGGGAGCCACGATGGCGATACGTCGGGCGAATATGTCCAATGCAAGAGGCTATGCATGTCTGTGCCCCGGGACGGAAATTCAACATTTAAATTCGCGCAAGGAAATGTCATACAAGTCGGATCGTCGTGCGGGCTCGATATGTCGAGAACTCGGGAACGCGGGTTACGTCCGCTGGCTGACGGTCCACTTCTTCTTCTCCTTGGTCTTGCGCGGCTTCTCGGCGTAGGCTGCCCGCTCGGCATCGGGCCCGGGGGCCATGGGCGTGGCGGACTCGGATCCCGTCACGGCAGGGCCCCAGGATGGGTGGGCGGCGGAGCCAGAGTGCTTCTGGCCGAGCGAGGTTTGGCGGTCCTTTCGGCGGAGATAGCGGCGGCGCCAGATGCATGCGCCAATCCAGATGCCTGCGATGGCGACGACCAGAACAACAAGCATGATGACCCATTGCCAGTGGTTGGAGAGCCTGCGCAAAAATGTCAGCATATACCTTTGGGCCAAGCGGAACTGAATGTCGGCCCTACCAGTCGCCTCCGTTATTGTTATTGTTACTTGATGTGCCGGGCGTGCTGGTGCCGGTGCTGCTAGTGGTGGCTGTAGGCTTTTCGGTGTTGCCGCCGGGCGCTACGGCTTTGTTGGCACCCTTGCAGGCGCTTTGAAACCAGTTGGCAATGGACTGGAGGCCCCCTGGCACGTCGGTGCAAGCATTGGGGCAAACGTCGGCGGTTCCCGTCGAGAAGGCGGCAACCCTAGAGTCTGAGCAAAAGCAGGCGGTATAGGCGGCATCGTTTCCCGGGGCGGCGGCGGGCGGTACGCAGGCACCGTTGGCGTCGTAGAGATGACCGCAGGCCTTGGCGCAAGCAGGGAGTTTGCTCGCGTCGTCAAAGGGGACGATTGTCGTAATGGGTCCTTGAGCTGTAACGACGGTAGAGAGAGCAGGTCAGCGGACACGAACACGCAGCGATTGAGGAACGGGCTGCTTACCCATCGCGACGATGCTGGCGGGTCGACACGAGGTCTGTCAGCGCCGTGCAAAGTGTTGGTAGATGTGGTTGGGGTCGAAGGCAGGCAAGGGGACGCTGCAGCACAGGCGGCTACGGGCGTTGGATGGCTGAAGAGTGGTCGGCACGTTCCGGGTCGTCGTAGATTCGCAGCCAGCCAGCAACCAACAGGCGAAGGATTGTCGTCGGGGGGATCGGGGTTGAGGTGTTTGTTGGCGCTCAATCGTCTGCTTCAGGCGCCGCCCAGCCCGTTTATGTGATGGATGCCCCGTCGAGAGTTTGTCCGTCGACCGCTTCCGGAGCACCGACTAGAGGAGAGCGAAGCGATACCAAAAAGGAGCGCGCGGGTTGGAGGCGTCGCGCACGAGGATGCTGGCGTCGGAGAGGGAGAGCAGCGGTGGAGGGCTCGGACGCGACGTGGTCTCGGGTGAGGTGAGCAAGGAGCGTGGCTGTGGTGTTGGGGGATGTGTCAGGCTGTGTCACGTTGGCAGAGACGGGAAGGAATGGACGGACGGCGTGGGCAGCGAAGAAATAGAGTGGAGGAGGCGTGACGGACGAGTGGACAACGGTACAGTACCTTACCTTTGCACGCAATAATTACCTGCTGGCTGGCTGGCGCCGCAGGCCAACAGGTCGGGTACTTTTGGGCGGGGCGGGCAGCACGCACACGGCAGGCCAGGCCGTGGGTGGCTGGTTGGGTGGGTGTGGCGCTGTTTTGCCGGCGGTGGTTGAGGCTGGCTGGTTGGGGCTTGCTTTGGGGGGCATGATGGAGCGTCAAGCAAACAAGCAAACTGCGAGCCGTTCGTTGGGTGGGCGCAGCGGTGCATGATGATAGTCTGCGAATCTTGGCTATCCTCGCCAAGCCGCGCCATATGGGTACTGTACGAGCACGATTAGATGGACCACTCCGTACGCGGTACGAGCCGGTCGGTTCTCGATGCCAAGGCGAAGTGGAATGGTTGCGACGCTGCAGCCAGCACAGCACAGCACAGCACAGCCCGCGACCAACCAACGCTGCGAGCGAAGACGAGCAATGATCTCCCGTCGAGGGGATCGGGAATAGGGGCATTCACAGGCAACAAGGCAACTCGGAAACCCCAGACAAGCCAGGCTCTCGTTTGGCGCATTACGATACTGCTCGTTGCGGTAGGCTGCTGTGGTACGAGACGGGTCCAATGCAAGGATTGGCAGGGCTCGCAGTAGCGCAGTACCGCTGTGACTGGCTTTGGGTTAGGTTGCATTCGCTGGCGGCCGTGGTCTGACGGGGCCCCGCTGGAAGCTTATCCGAGCATACTGTAATTTCCGAGCGCCTGCCTGGCGTGTAAGACGTCGTATCCGTACCGCAACTCTGTCATTGACGCTGTTGGTAACAATTTGCAACAACGCCTCTATCCATCCATCGCCCAACAAATTGCGGCTCTCACTGCGGCAATTCGCGAAAAGCCACTGTCCATCGCCTGGCGCGCCTCGTCTGCATCGCAAAACCGGCCCAGAGCCCATCGTCGCTGAATGCGGCCAAGCCACACCATCATGCCGGACGAGGTCATCTGGGTGGGGGCGGCAGCATGTGTGTGGCTGATGCATGCTGCTCGTCTCAGAACGAGCCTGCGGGGAACGCCCAAGCTTACTCGTAGGTTGGCATTGTTGGCTGCAAGCTTGCTTGCATGTGCGATTCGAGCCGAGCAGGTTTTCGTGCCGTCGAGAAGCCCAGCTACGTGGACCAGGCCGTGGATCGGTCTGCAGGTGGCGAGTCATCAGCGCGCAGCGCGGTGTGGTGTCTTGGATGTTTGCTTTCTTTGCCAGTTTCAGACTGCTCGCCAGGCCGCGAGGGCGCGCGGCGGCCGAGGCCGTGCGGAGCTTTCCATGTCTTTGATCGGATCGGACCACGACGGGCACGGCGGCGCCGGACCCATGCCATGGCTGGCGGGCCCCTTTGTCGTCGGCGGCGCTCCCTGCTGCTTTGGCTCGGCGGCTGATCCCTTCTCCTCCGCGCGGACTTTCGTCTCGAACGAGTACTCACCGCGTCACGGACGCTGCTGAGAACAAGACCGGTTAGGTCGTTTGTTTCCAGCTACCCCGAGTCCTCGCCATTGTCTATTCCATGCTTCACCAGGAGAACAAGAGTGTACGGTGCCATAGAATTAAGAATGAAGCCCCTTTGCGAAGCAACACGAGGCAACACCTGCATCTAGCCTCCTGTTGCTGGAGGGTGCCGACTTGGAGCGGATTGTCGGATTCCCATCTCGCATATGGTTCATCACAACGTCTTCCGTCAGTTCTTGCGAACATCCCGTGAGAACTTGGATTACCTGCAGACCATAGGCTTTTTGTCACCCCTGCCTAATGGTCGCAAATAACTTGTGGGAGAGGACCTCCGAGTCTGCATTCCTGGACTACCATGGAAGGTGTGAGATTGATGAGCCCGGACGAACTACAGAACCTGAGAGAGACTGTACAAGCCACGCTACTGAGACCTGTCCAGGCAGGGCAGGCACCGGCAGTCCCACGGCTCACTATTGAACCGTTGACCGCCATCATTAGCACCTTGACTGACCCTCCACCCGTTTCTCATTGTGCTTTTGGCCAAGCTCGGCGAGAACTGCAAGACTTGAGGGACCAAGGTCCTCTGACAGATGGGGTTGGCCGTTAATCACCCATGGCGGCCATTAGAATTGTCTAAATACGACAACTCGGTTGCAATCTACAATGCGCCGACGGACCCTTTCAAGGGCTTGGACGGGAAACATTCCCGGACAGTGGCACGGTACGGCTTCAAATAGATTCATTTGCCAACCAACTACCCCGTGCTTTGCCTCGACAGTCAAGCAAGAACACGTCCTCCGACCCAAAAACAGCACCTTGTACTGTCCGTGACCTCCGTTTCAAAAGAGACCATCAAACATTCGGGCTATCTTGCCGAGCCTTGAGATGCAGAAGTCGAGCTGGCACCGTTGGGGGCCTTGGCCACACCACTACTCTTGCTCTTCCCACCGCCACCCCCATCAATACCAATGTCGAACGAGTTCCACGGGGCGTCCTGTTTCCCTTCCCCCAACCACTTCTCCATTGGTACGTTTGGCTTCCCGCTCCCAGACGCGTTTCTGCCTGAACAAGCGGTCAGTACTTCTGCTGTCGATCCAAGGGACAATCGATGGCGTTCTGACCTCCGTCGGCGCCTTCAGCCTTGTGGGCAGACTTCTTGGCTGCTGGCTTGGACATTTTTACTGTCCCTGACAGATCTTCGAGCTGCGGGTGCCAATCAACGGCTTGTCTTGCTTGGGTTTGCCACTTCTTGGTATGAGTGAGGAGATGATGTTCTCTAAAGCTTGCATGAGCGGGTGCGTGATAATATGGACATGAAGCTGAGGCGACGAGGCGCACCTTTTATAACTTTGCTCACCGAGCAGGTATAGCCATCGTGACAATTATCGCAGCACCATGACGGAGGCCTGTCTACTTGACGCCACCGGAACGCTATCGTCGCACTTGACGGCCCTTCAGGGCAATGTGCCAGGCGTCCACGCTTCGGTTCCTTGCATAGGTTGACGATGCGCTGGTAATGGACTTGAAGCGAGCATGCACTTCTCTTAGCGTCTCGCGAGCCTCCGTGGAACATGCTCTCATTTCCAACTGCCTCGGCTACAGTTACGCGGCCAGCTCAAGCCTGGCCGCTAACGGGACTGAGGAGCCTGAACGTGTCGCATTTGATCTCGGGGCCGACGGCAAATTGTGGATGATGTGCAGATGGAGAGTTGGGTCCCCCTGCCGACTTCTGTCAACCCTCATGCGGCATGAATCGTCTGCTTCTGACTCCCAAAATCGGCGGTCGCTCACCGCTCAGTCCGTTGTAGAGAGAAAGCGTGGGTCAGGATAAGCAGCGGCCAGGTCCTTATGTCCGTCTTCCATGGGCCTGTTGTTGACTTGCGTCCTTTCATGAAGCTGCAGTTCTCACGTGCACTTTCTCGGGTAGTTGCAGTTTGAGCGCATACTCTGCCACGGCTCAACTTTCCTGCATTTGGGAGTCGGGGGGCCGCGAAGAAGAGGGCCGCGGTGGTGTTGATCCTGCCTTCCGCGAGCTTTGCAGCATCGTGACCGACCGACTCTCGCAGGCCGCCCTGCGCCGCGGCCGCCCGCATTGCAGACAGGTGCCCAAAGGTATTGGGCCCAGGCCTCGGGCGATCAATCCCATCAAAACCCGAGGTATCCTGCTCAGACCCATTAGCTGCTGTGAAACTCCATTGGCGACTGGGTCATTTAACACAACTCTCGGCTGCTACGCAACGGCATAGCCTAGATACGAAACACGCGTGCGTTGGTCACTAAGAGGCCACATGCATGTGCCTTTGCACCTCCGGCAAGAGGCTGAACAATGTCTCTTTGGCTTTGCCCGCTACTACGGTTCAATGACATATTTGCCCGACGCACTGAACGTAGCCATTGGCTGCCGCCATGCTGACATGAGAAGTCTCGGCATCGGGCATCGTCGCATGTCACGGGTGCAGCAACTTACGGCTAAGTACATCATCAAGCGGCCGTTCATCCGGCCATACCGGCAGCGAGATGCTATGCCGCCCTCGGTGAGATGGTTTCAAGGAGTTATGCCCACGCCCACGGCACCAGTTACACTTTACGGTTACGTCCCCGTTTGTCTTGTGTCACAGGATCATCGTCACTTGCGCCGCGGTTTGGTGACTCTTATCGAGGAGGCTTGAACGCCGTGAGAGACTTCATCTACACGCCAGAAGCCACAGCTCTTCTGGTTCGCGAGGTTGTAGTGGCCACAGCGAGCTGCCACAAACAGTCGTGACGGTTGCTCGATTCGGTCAGCCTCTGCCGTTGCAACACGCCATCCACTTGGCAAAACTCCAGAGCCAAGTCCATCCGGCTCTGGTATTCCTTGCATGTTCTTTACGATAGCAGTTGATGATTGTTAGCCATAGCCGTCATTGGCCGGCTATTGTTCTCTATGGCAGCTGCCGGAAGGATCCTCCGGTTAGGCAAAGCGCCAAATGGCCGCGGAGCACTTGGCCGAGGACTTGTGGTGTCTTCCGAAAAAGACCCTTTCGTCCGTGTGCGAAGCCATATGCCGGCACGGCCAAAGCCATCATTACTAACGTCTTGCATACTTTACCCGCCGGGATTCCGTATCTCCTGTTCCTCATCGACGAGGCCAACGAGACCAATCGCTGTCGGCAAATAGACGCTGGCTCAGATACACAAACGGGAGCAAGGAATCCAGGTTGTCAAGACGCGCCCCTCCGTCGTTGTCAAACCGCCGCAGCTCCTCCTTGACCTCTTTGAAGCGGTGTCCTGGCGTGGTGTATCGGTGTAACTGGGCATTCTCCTTGACAAATTTTTCAAAAGCGTTGCTCATGGCTTCAAACTTGCCCCATTTCGCGACAAACTCGGGCTCAACGCTGACCGGGGGGTGCAATTTCCGTTCCCTCTTTTCCTGCGTGTAGTAGGCGCCCAGTCTCGTGCAGTGCATGAGCAACGCCGCGAGGCCGGCGGCCAGAGCGGTTGCGATGGAGGACCCTGTCTGACCGTGGTTGGCCTCTGCAATTTTGAGCTCCTGTTCTACTTCAAAGAGCTTGTGCTTGGGGCCTTCCAAGTCGGGATCCCCCATGTCCCCATTGTACTCGTTGAGCACATCTGGTATGTCCACTCCAGGAAAGAGGAATAGGCTTTTGAGCTCATCTGTGTAACTGACGTTCTTATGAGTTTGTCCACTGCTGTCAGCGGCCCCGATGACGAACGGCGTAGCCTCGGTCATTTTGGCGGGAAGATCAACTTTCCCGATGCCCTCGAGGGCGTCGTCTCTGGCCGCGCAGAACATGATGGGAATGTGTTTGCCATCTGCCTTCGCCTTCGCCACGACGTTCTTCAGCGAAACCAGGCCTGTTTGGTGCGGCGCCGCATTGTCGAATTCAATCGTCCACGACATGGAGATGATGTCAACCTCGTCATTAATGGCTTGTCTGATTGCCTGGTGTTCGTAGAAAAATAACATGTTAGCAGGAATACAGTTGATTTTGCCACGGATAAGCTCAGATCGGGGGCTTCAGAGCCAAACGAACCTTCGCCGCGCTTCCTGGCTCTGGGCGCGGCTTGAAACCTTGAGCGTCCGACAAATTCCTCAGTCGGTACGGCACAATCTGAGCATAGGGGCAGATGCGTAGTATCGACTTCGCCATAAAGGTCCCATGTCCGCTCAACGACGAATGCTCTGGCAGCGGCCCGTCAACCGACGTGTCGAAACTACGTCCGGGAAGAAACTGTGACTGGTATGCATTCAGAGCTTCGAGCACGTCGACGCCGTCGTCGATTAGTGCAACCTTCACCTTCCTCAAATGAAGAGGTTCCCCCTGCGGGATGGACCTCATCGGCAAGTCCGGTACCAAATCCACGAAATCGCGGACATTTTTGAACCAGGGCTGCTGTTCCTCCGCTTCTCCAGTGAAAGGCGTCGAATCTGGTGATAGGGTGTGGTCTTGAACAAAGGTGTCTGTCTTGATGACGGCGAGTGACGGCAGCGGAGCCTGTAGGTCATCCTTAGGCCGCTCTTTCTGTCTGGCTTCCCGCGAGTGTTTCATGCGCGCAGTGAAGGATCCAACATTCTGATTGATGCGCTGTTGGGTTGCACTCGTCACCTCATAATAGAGATACACCGTATGGAGACGCTCCAGCTTGGGCAATCCCTCCGGCTCGCTCCATCCACGCAGAACCGCGTTGCTTCCGCTCCATTGAAGATGAAGCTCGCGTACCAGTGGCGTGGCCCTTTGGATCATCTCAGGGCATAGGTCATGCTTGCGCCAGTCCAGTATTTCGACGTCGAATGACTTGGCCGGAGGCTTGGTCCCAATGCCAGCCAGGACCTCTTCGATCTCTTCATCGCGTTGCTTCTCTGCCGCATCCTCGACGGTGATTTTGAGAATCTTCTCAACACCGTTCTGCCGCAGCCAGCGAAGAAAGTAGAGTTGATCGGTATAGCTTTGTCGGCCGTGCTCCACCTTGCTCAACTGGATCCTCGCCGGACAAAGGACTACGTGCCGTAGAACCGAGTTGTACTGGTACTTCTTGAAGAAGCTGTCCACATCATCCTGTTTCAGTGACCTGTAGCCTTCTTTCTTTCCCAAGTCAAGTGTAAAATAGTACTCTGTTCCGCCTGTCAGTAAAAGGACCGACATCTGACCACAACTCGCGATGTGCTTAGCCTAATCCACATCCGAATTTAGTGACACTTACCCAGTTTTTGAGTACCAAAGAAGTCGTCCAACTCTATTGGAGCCGTAAGATCCCAGTGACAGGCACTTTCCGCGTCTCTCAGAGGTTGCTTGCGTTTATACTGGCCTTTACGGTTGAGATCCCAGCGCAGAAAGCGGATACTTAGCTCTTTGAGTATTTCCTTACTGATCTTTTCTGCCTCATTGATAGTCTTCTGCTGCATTCGCTTCTCATCCACAGGTGGCGGTAGGCGCCACTCCTCGGGTACATCCATCCAACCATTAGGAGACTCGGGACGCGAAGAGCGCACCTTCTCAGGCATCCTCTCCTTATCGCCTTTGGGTGGCACGCCATTTGTCTCTGTGCCACCTCGTTAGCAACCATCTCAAGCAGCGTTGGATTCTCATGACCCTCGACTGACTCGTGTGCGGGATTTTGAAGTTGTCTTGAGACTTTACGATGGCATTTTTCTTCCCTTCTTTGCCAGATCCATGGATTAGAGCCTGTCCCTGCACCTGTGCATGCTTTTGTCCCTGAATCGGGCCCTGAGAAGGCTCATTGCCGTTGGGATGTCTCTTAGCATCTTCGTTGATGAACCTGTTCCAGTACTCCCGAGCGTGCTCTCTAGTGAAACGGTGCCACTCGTAGATTGAAAGTTCGCCTGGCAGCGATACTCTCTTGTCGGGAAGCTGCAGAGACTTCCCGGTGCGATCCAGGATACCTTCATCACACTTGTCCAAGACCAGCCTAGTCAACTCAAGCTGTCCCTTGGGCTCGTGAAGAGACAGCTGGTAGTCCACGATGCGGTGAAGCGGCGTGGGGTCGTTGGCGTTATGTCTCGCCCGCAGCATGTCACTTGTCGCCAAGCATGCCAATCGCTTTAGCAGGTGAATCGGGATCCGGAGCGGCGGGTGTTTTTTTAGACTTTTGGAAAAGTCGAAGTTGAAGGCCTCTTGGATGCACAATTTTCCCGGGTCTTCGTTGCTGTCAACCATTTCATGATAGATTAGAAAGTCTTTCGCCTCCTGCGCTTGGGATTGAAGCGTGCTCTTCCGCTGCTCCATGAAGTGGATGAACCGTTCCACTAAATTGGCCTTTACATATCGGTCGAGCTGACTGGTCTTTATGAGATGCGTCAACGGATTCCAGCCATCATGGCTCATCAGTATGGCCTTTGGGTCGCTGGCCAAAATGCAGTCAAGAAGCTCTGCGGGCAACCTCTCCATCAACAGCTTGTCTCTCACAAGACCATGCAAAAGAGTGTATCCCTCCGATGTCGTGCATAGCTGGTCTCCTTCTCTCTTCAGTTTATCTTTGGCTTCTTCACAATTTTCGACGTTGGAAAACAGCCAACGCAAGTAGCTGCTGACAGCATCATACCTACCGGTTTGGAACGTGCTGGCCATGCCGAGCAATATACCGGGTACTCCAATGTTGAACAAACTGCCAGGCGAAGGTCGTCGAGAGAACTTTCCACCGAAAAAAGTTGTCCTGCTTTTCCCCTACCCCTGAAGTTCTAGCGATGGAACGAAAGATGTTTCTTTTGCGGGTTGTTGCCTGGCGATCTCACCGCAAGGCGGACCGCATGGTAGCAATATGCAGCTCCGCGCTCTTAGGCCTCTCCCCCTCAGTACCTGGAGGTACATCCGGAATACTCCCAGCTTTCACAGATAGCGAGGTGTTGCGGCAGGGCTTGCGTCAGCAGAGGCACCTGGGGACGTGTCATGCCGTCTACGCCCCCCTTGGGAGTTTGCACGATGTAAGTCTGTACAGCTCAGTGTTGGCAAATGTGCAATCTGATACCCCCTCTCATGATTTAAATCACGGTGCGCGCCGGCAGGACTGCGCTACGCATGCAGCGAACTTTAGGCCCCTTATTCATGCCTTTCGACTTGAAGAATCCAATTCTGCCGTTTCTTTTGTTACCACATCAAGAACAAGAAGCGGTCAATCAGCAGTACGTGTACCTGGGTCGACGCCATGTCAGACGACACAGAAGTCTCGCAAACCAGTCCCTATCCAACCATTGACTTGCCACTCGGCATCGTCAGCGAGAGCGACGCCGCATACAGATTCAACACAGACGGCGTCTACGTTCCTCGAGATACCGCAGTACTGGTTCGTTGCGAAGTCGTCGACCGTGTGCACGGCGTCGTCTCGCCGGACAATCAGACCCCTTGCAGCCTTCTCGTTTTCGATTTTCAGCTCGACCGCACCAAGGCATCTCGGGTCATACACGAGGCTGTCATCAGTCTCATTCTGGATCCAAAGGTCAAGGTGGCCAAGGAGGGGCTCGAGCCAAACCAGAAGATATGGCTCGACCCGCAGCTGCAGAAGATCGCAGCGACAAATGAGCTGCATCTAACCGGCGGGGTTCAGTCCGGGGGTTCCCTGGAAGCTGGCGGCAGCCGCTCAACCAACGTGTCTATGGACGTCCTCAAGTACGCCACCGTCAACGGCTGGACGACTTACTGGCCTCGACCGCGTCATAACAGTCCCGAGCCACATAACTGTGTCAAGTGGTCACTGTTCGAAAACTCTGCCAAGAAAGACGGCGTACCCCCGCATTTGAGAGTCGCTGTCCTGCTGGAGAGAAAGGACAGCACGACCTTCAAGATCCAGATGGAGATTCGCAGCAAAGCCGACCTGATGACTCAAGTCGAGGACTTCAGCTCGCTACATGGGTGGGCGCCCATGGGCTGCCTGAGTATTGATCCGACAGAGGCGTCGACAAATACTGTCAAGAAGTTTGACACAATGAATCTCAAAGCGGGGTTGAATGGGATCTGCAGGGTTTCGCTTGGTGTCTTGCAGAAGGATGCATTTATTTCCGGTTGAAGTGCGTCGTCAGCTCGACTTCTTTTGAGTGTAATTTCCCTTTTGGATCAGTAGCGCCGAGCGGAGAGCGACGCACCATGACACCCAGGCCAGGGTTGCAAATCACAAATGATCACATCTCACCTGCACCAGCACAGCTTCGGAGTCTGTGTTACCATCCATCGTCTAAATTAATGGGCGCGGAAACCGCGAGGGACCCGATATGCTCCTGTGATTTGTATCGCGTATGTACTTGTCGTGAATCGTGCCCACAAGCTCCCCAGCCGTCCCAAATCTTCCTGTATACGCCAAGGAAACTGATTCGTCCCTCCATGTCGGCAGCGTGACCACTTCTGTGTAGTCCGTACCGGGACCTTGCTTGTCCAAGTTTTGTCTATCGACTGCACCCCCAGTTTCGTTCTCTCAGTAGACAATATTCGTTGCGCATTCCCTTGCGCGACATCTCACTCGGTTTCAGAACCCATTTCGCGATAGAGAAGGTAAAATAACAACCTTCAGCTAAAACAAGCCACGGTGTGGGATGGAGCTCACAGGGCTTGTGCGGGGATCGTTAACTGATCCTCAGGTGGAGTAAGAAAACGACAAGAAACATCACCCAGACTTTGGTGATCAAATCATGGGACGATGCTGACGTTTCTTCCCTGCAGCGTAGTCACCGTACATGGGCTCTTTCGTGCCGGCCAGGAACCTTGGGAAGATACGGACCAGAGATCAAGATGGCTCGAAGAAGATCTTTTTGATAAGCATGACGCCCGCATCATCATCTTCAACTATGAGACGGAACTCGCAGACTGGTCCCACCCACACCCTGACAAGGGCATCGACGCTGTCGCACACAGCCTCTTGGAGTGTTTGCTGTCATGGAGGTCCTCAGACGAAGGAGTAAGAGCCGACCACTGGAGCTAAGCTGGAGGGGAAAACGAAAGAAGCAGCTCCCTGGTGTGTGAGGTGTTGTTGCTGACCATTGAAATACAGCCCTCTCAGCCTCTGGCGTTCATATCTCATGACCTTGGGGGAACTATAGTCAAGCAGGTGAGATTTTTCTTTGCGGACAGTAGATAACAGTCAATTCCCTTGGCAACTGGCATGGAACCAATAGACACAGATGTCGGACGTCATCAGGGTCCAAATTGAAGATTAATATTCGATTCCGCGCAGGCCTTTGTCCTTGCATCAGAGGACCCGACAAAGTACCGCTCTATTCTGGAAGAAACATATGCACTGGTACGTAGTCATTCAAGACAAGCCAACGGCCATACTTTATTTACCTGCATTCCTAACTCAGGTCTTTGTCGGCTGCCCCCACAGGCCAGAGAACCACTCCGCCTTGGCAGAGAGCATCACCGCTCTCATTTGCAACAAACACGGATATAACTCACCTGGCCTGTTAAATGCCACTGATGCTGCCTCCTGGGGCATCCTTCGGGTAAATGATGTGTTTTCAGAGAACAGTATTCTATTGCGAACAAGGGTAGCCAGCGTGGTCTCCCAGCATCCGGGATTTCTAGAACGGGTAGGCCATGTTCATCAGAGCGTTACGCTTCGCAGTTCAATCTGCTAGCTGATCAGTGGGCTAAGTGAATCTCCATGATTGCTCGGCAGGTCTTCGAAAGTTCAACTGCTACATTAGGAGTGGCGTCTGAGACAGCGATTCATCTGCCGGGAGCTCATGCTACACTTCTCGTCGGGGAATCTGGCCAAGCCGGCCAAAGAGCGCTGAAAGAGATCCTGGAGTTTTCACCTTCCGGTATGTTTCCTTCGTTAAAGGCGACCGACAGAATAATGGACTGGCTCTGAAATCGTATCTATGGCAGAGAATCGAATCTCCGTATGGTCAATCCCCGATCGTCCCGACGGACCCCAGTCGCTGCTCTCTTCCGCAGCTCCCCAGCCCGTATGTTCTCTCGACGCCGCGCAAAACTCAGCACATGTCATTCAGTTTGAGGAGTTCTGCGATTGGATTGACCTGCCTGGGCCACTGCACGGAGTCAGGTGCTTGTTGACACGCAAAGGAGACCCGCTTCATGTAAACAGCCTGACCAGTCTCCTGCAAACTTGGAGAGAGGATCCGACACGGCCGAAGATTGCGCTCTTTTCATTCGCATTTCCTCACATGGACGAATTCATCCCACAGCCTCGGAGAACCGAGAAAGTTACACGCCAAATGCTTGTGACTTTGCTGGCTCAGGCCATTGCATACATATTGCCTCGGATTCCATCATGGGACCAGCCCTCGCTTCTTCTTGAGCGTCTCAAGTCTCCACGGGAGCTCACAAGTAATACATCACTGTTCAGCCTCCTTCAGCACGTCTTCTTACTATATAGAAGTCTTGACGTACGAGTTGTTTGGGCCATATGGGACATCGACAGATGCACTGAAGATGGCCAGCCAATTATGCTTGTTCGCAAGCTGACGGAGTGCTGCCAGTTCTCTGAAGCAGAACCAAAAGTCCTGCTCGTTGGGTCAGACCAGAACCTCACGAGCGTGATGAAAGCCGTCGGTGTTCCACGCTTCCAACAACAATGGTTTCCATCATCTAACAGGCCAGAGGCCGCCGCTTCCAGAGAGCTGATTCAAAAGCTCCGTCGACTACCACAAACGCAGAGTTACCTTGGACCCTTAGAGGAAGCAATTCAAGCCGTCAACGAAACGAGTTTAGCCAAAGTATTTGTACGATGGGCTCACAGCAGTCTCGCCAGCGGGCTGACAACCAGAGCATCGGTGGCTAAGGCAACTTCGCTCGCAGTGGAGATGAACAGCCGTCCTGAGGTACTTTTCACGACCATACTGGATTCCGTGCCCGAGGATCAGAGATTTTGGGCGGTGAAGGTGCTGCAATGGGTTGCGCACTCATTCCTACCTCTCTCGGTAAGTCAAGTTGCGGAGGCTCTTCACCTCGAAGAACGCGGGCAAGTCCCGGATGCTTTGCCAGATCAAGATTCGGCAGCTTCAGCCACAGAAGGAAGCAAGGATACGACACTGGCTTCCATGTTGGGCATTGTATGGGCCGTACAAGATTCTTTGTGTGGTATAGTTGAGATGAAAGACAATCGACTGCGCTTGTGCCATCCAGCAGCTCTCAAGGCCATCTCCACAGCAGAAGATGGGCCCTGGTATATCGATCCGGCGCAATCTCAGCTGCATATTCTTGGGTGTTTGTTGAACTGTCTCGCTCTCGAAGCAAAGCGGGGTCTTAATCGGCCGACAAGACTCCAAAATACATCACTTACGGTGAATGGCTTCCCTCAGTACGCCGTCCACCAATGGTCGGAGCATTATCATTGTGCGCGAAGCAACTCTGGGATCGCAAAAGAGGCCAATTTGCTGCTGAATAACTTCCTAATCTATAACAAAGCAGCGGTAAAATTTTGGCTTTGGGCCAGCGGTGGAGATGGAAACACACCTGGCACCACCAGCGAAAGCGATATTGCCGGTGTGACGATGTTGGTACGCTGTGGGTTACGCGACATTGGGGATATTTCCAGCCTACTTGGCTATCCGGACTGGACTTCACAGCCGAGCATGGTCTTTGCGACGGCTCTCGAGGCAGCGAGGCAGAACCATCTCCCGCTCCTTCAAAGTCTGACGTTGAGCTGCTTAGACGGAGAGCAGAAACGTGCGGTCCTCGAGACGGCCGCTGAGAGCGTTGGAGACGCCGAGCTCCTGCACTGGTTGTTCTCCCATGTACAAGACTATGACGACCTTCCTCGGTCATTCTTCGTTCGGCTAGTACAGATCGGCGACACAGAAGTCGTCAGAGATGCTTGCATAGCTACTGCATCAAGCATGAACGATGGACTCCTCCTGGAATCAGTCAGATCGTCCCAGATCGAGACAATGAAGATGCTCTTGCATTACGAAGCTTTTCAGCCGGGCAATGTTTCCAGAGCTGCCGAGGAAGCATGTCGGCTCGGTGACCCAGCTCAGATTCGTCCTCTTCTTCGAGTCGCAAACCATGAATACGATTTCGAACTCCTGCTACGTATTGCCTGTTCTTGGGGTAATTCTTTAGCCGTGGCTGAGCTATTGCAAATGATCTCCGGGCAAGACGATAATCGCAGGCAACTTTGCGTAGAGAGCAAGGCACTTTTCGAAGCTGTATCAGCCGGTTTCGTGGAATGTTCCAAGTCACTTCTCAAACACTGCAATATGGACCAAGGTCATAATGATCTTTTCGATGTCCTGCTCGAGGTACTGGATCAAGAGGCGCCTGTACATTTGCAGACATGTCAACTCCTGTTTGATGCGGGCATCGACTGCTCGAACGACGAACACGCAACAAAATTGTTCACCAAGGCAATTGAAAAAGAGAATCTCGGCTTGGTGGAGATGATTGCCGCCCGCCGCGGCAGTGTCAACACTACATTATCCGATGAACCATCTCCGCTGTATACCGCCTCTTCTCTGGGCCATCTCGCTATAGTTGAGTACCTTCTTGACGAGGGTGCCGACATAGACTCCAGAGTTGACAATGGGGGCACGCCCGTCTATATCGCCTGCGTTGACAATCACCCAGCCGTGGTCAGCCTTTTGCTCCTCAGGGGCGCCGATGTTACGCTGGCGACGTACAGTCGGAACTGGTCTCCGCTTGAGGCGGCGTACGACCTGCCCGACGTGATGAGGGAGATTGTAGAGCACGCAGCTCCTCCTCCAGATTACCAGCGACGCAGCAACTCAGAAGGCGTGGATCAGACGGCGCTGTTCCTGGCGGCGAATATCGGCCAAGTTGAATGTGTCCGTCTCCTGCTCGAACACGGTACTTCGGACCTGGAGTTTGCGCCCGATGCCGACATCGATGATGAGCCAACGGCTGGATACACCGCACTCGCGATTGCAGCTGCAAAAGGCTATACGGAATTGGTAAGACTGCTGCTGGAAAAGGGGGCCAATGTCAATCACAAGGCGGGCGTTCATGAGCAGCCTCTGCTGTTCAACGTCACGGACGACGAGACAATGGCTGCGCTGCTCGAATACAATCCAGATCTGGAGGCCAAAGACCCAAGCGATTGCTCGGTTCTGAACTACGGCTCAACCCGGCAAGATGATGTTGTAAAGATCATCCGCCGTTTAGTCAACGCAGGGGCCGAATTGGAATCCGCAGACTGCTACAGTGACACTCCTCTTTGCAATGCCGCTATTGCCGAGAATATTGAAACCATGAAGGCCCTCATCTCAAAGGGTGCTGATGTCAATTCCCAGAGACCGCAATATGGCTCCCCAATTCACAGAGCTGCAGCCTTTGGCAAACTGGATGCAATTAAATTGCTGGTGTCCGTGGGAGGGAATGCACATGCTGGCCACACCAAGGCTGGGACCCCGGTTCAGTCAGCCTTGTCCTCACAACGAGATATCAACATCCTCGAGTACCTTGTCGGCGAGATGGGGGCCGATGTTAATTTCGAAAGCAGTGCTTGGTATTCCGTACTAGGGCAGGCTTGTATGACTGGCAGCTTGGAGGCTATCTCCTACCTGCTCACTGCAGGGCTTGACATGTCAAGCATCAGCCGTACCTGTATTCCATCCGTCTTCAACCTCTGCTTACGCCGGCAAGGGTCGATGGATGTGCTCGAGACTTTTTTGTCCAAAGGCTACAAGGTTTCCACCGCAACACGAGATCACTTGGGCAGAACAATACTCCACGTCGCCGTGATGAGCGGAAACAAAGAGCTCGTAGAACGGCTATTGGCAGAAGACCCGGAACTTCTGCTTGAGAAAGATTTCGAGGGGTGGACGGCACTGCACTGGTCAGCACGGACAGTGTTTATGTACGAAGAGCCCGGTACCAGGGAGTTGCAGGACTCAGAGGAGGCGCGAGTTGCAGTCGTGGCTTTGCTCCTCGAAAAAGGCTGCCTGGGGGTGGAGGACCGTGTCTTCATAGATGGGAAGCATTGGACCCCCGTAGAACTTGCGAGATATCACGGTGCTCCTGGTGGCGTCGTCGACTTGCTGAGACCGACAGGTGCAGTCGATGAGGCTGAAGAGATTACGCCCATGAGCTCGTTCGTGACGTGGTCCTGCGATGGCTGCTACTCGGTTAGTTTTGTCTCTTCCGAACCTGAAAATCGAAGTCGTCACTAACAAGGGGGTTGCTGAAAAGGAGATAAGAGGGGTTATGCATCGGTGCAAGAATGCGAGCTGCTACCAAGACTTCGGGCTCTGTTCTCGATGCGTTGCACATAAGGATGTTGTGCATGATGCCACTCACGAGTTTGAAGTATTGAACGAAAGGCCATCCTGAGCGCAGGGAACTCATTTGTATACTGCCAACTTACAGACGTAAGCGTAGGCCTAGAGCCGACACAACAAAACAGTATTGCTACATATATGACCAAGGATAGTCGTCTACTGAAGAAAGAGTCAAGAGATGAAGTCGTTCGTGAGACCATGGGCCCAATTTGTGGATTTAGGCTTGAAGTTTATTCTTCCAGCCGACTGGTCCTCTTTCATGGGCTCCAGATGACCATACCGGAATGATTTGACCAGATGGCCCTTTGTTATGCTGTAGAAGAACCGACGTCCGGCCTAGCTCGTCCGAGCCGACCAGCTGCAGGAGCTGGACGTTCCCACGTCATTGATGCGAGAGGCTTTCGGCGATCAGTACATCGCATTCTTACTTCAAGTTGACCTCAGCCAGTGAGTTAGAGCTGACGCCATAAGCATATGTCTTGGGGAACGGTATGTTCACATGACGTGTAGGGTAAGCGGCTGGCCCTTCGTCTTTAGTCGCAGCGCCTTTTGTTCCCTTGTCCCGGCTTAGAGCACGATTCGGTTTCGCTGAAATGCGAAGCTGGCAAGCGCTTCACCGGCAACAAAGAGAGGAATGAATGCAATGACCATGTGCGACTGTATTTGATGGCAATGTAAGTTGTCAATTGCTGTTGGTTGGTTGGTTTTGGTTGGTTGGGTGGTTGGACAGAGACGTGCAACGTTGTGCAGCCGCGGTCGGCGGGCGCACTACGCCCCTTGTGGCAGTGCACTAATTTTATGCATGGTCTGTGCGCTTCAGCGACGTCACCCGACCCGGCCTGCTCCCATGATTGACCAAGACGATCCATCCATCATCACCTTCGCCTCCTACTCGTATACGCGTCGTCGAAACTGCCTTTTGCACGATAAGAGGCAGCTATACACGGCCAGGCATCCACAACAGCGCGACGCCAGAGAATAGCCCCGCCACCGCACGCGGAGAGAGATGAGGCATCATGCGTCTGGACGATGACAATTGCAAGGACGGCCAGAACTACATCAAGCCGGCGGACAAGAACCAGAAGGATCTCGAGGTCCAGCTGGTGCTGTCCTTGATTCTCGGGGTCTCGGCGCTCATTGCGTTTTGCGTAAGCTCGCAGACATCGGCAGTGATGGAGACCCGGCAGCTGCTGACGAACGGATCCAGATACTGCGCCCACGATGGCCCTCGCTCTATGCTGCGCGCAAGCGGCGCCTCGACCCGAACATCGGCCTGCCGGCACTGAGCGACTCGTTCTTCGGATGGATGTCGGGGCTGTACAAGATCACCGAGGAGCAGATCCTGGCATCGGCTGGACTCGATGCTTTTGTTGTATGTGTGCTTATAATGGCGACCGCTTTGTGCAAGCTAACACCCGCTGCCCCAGTTTCTGACGTTTTTCAAAATGGCCATTCGCCTCTTTATGGTCATGTCGGTCTTTGCGGTAGTGGTACTCTGGCCAATCAACGCCAGTTACCGACACTTCAATCCCATCTTGGGCGGCGACCAACCTGGCGACGGCGACGATGCGGACAGCGACTTGTACGGCCCTACGCGACTCACCATCTATAGCCAAGGGCTGGACAGCGTTGCAGCTGGAGGCGGTCACAAGGACAAAAGCCGCGAGAGAATGTTTTTGTGGGCATATGTTGTCTTCACCTACTTCTTCGTCGCCTTGACCCTTTACTCCATTAACTGGGAGACGTTCCGCATCATCCGCTTCAGGCAGGATTACCTTGGATCTCAGTCTACCGTCACGGACCGCACTTTTCGCCTGACAGGGATACCATTACGTCTGCGGTCGGAGGAGAAGCTCAAGAGTCTGATAGAACGCCTGGAAATTGGTCTCGTGGACTCGGTCACGCTCTGTCGGAATTGGAAAGAACTCGACGAGCTGGTGGAACAACGGGATCAGACGTTGCGCAAGCTCGAAGCGGCCTGGGCCAAGTATTTGAACCAGCAGCAGACGGGAGCGAAGCATCACAGTGACACCACTCAGACACCAAACGACGAATCATCGAGCCCAGACGCGGGGGACTTCAGAGGCGACGAAGAATCGGGCGAAAACACGCGTCTTCTCGCGAGCGATTCGAGCCGACCGCATATTGCCGAAGGCGACCGACCTGAAATAAAGATTTCCCATGGGCCTTGGAAGCTGCGGACCCGCAAGGTCGATGCTATCGACTACTACGAAGAGAAACTCCGCAGGCTCGATGAAAAGGTCATCGAGGCACGCAAGAAGGAGTATGTGGCGGCCGACATGGCTCTTGTCACCATGGACTCGGTTGCGTCTTGCCAGATGGTCATTCAGGCCAGGATAGATCCTCGGCCTGGCTGTCTCCTGACCAAGATAGCCCCGTCGCCATCCGATCTTGTTTGGAAAAATACCTACGCGCGACGCGGCATTCGGAGATTCAAGTCGTGGACTATTACTCTGTTCATCACGTTTCTAACAATTCTCTGGGTCTTCCCAACGGCACTTCTTGCTTCCTTCCTAAGTATCTGCACGATCAAGCGAGTGTTGCCGGCCTTTTACACGTGGCTATCGGCACACCCGCTCATCCTATCGCTCTTCCAGAACGGTGCTCCCTCCTTGGTGGTGTCATTGCTTAATATTGCTGTGCCCTATCTTTACGACTTCCTCGCCAACCACCAGGGCATGATATCACACGGCGACGTGGAGCTATCCCTCATATCCAAGAACTTCTTCTTTACCTTCTTCAACACCTTCTTCGTCTTTGCCATTTCGCGAACAGGCCTCGACTTTTGGAGTGTGCTTCGAGACTTCCTAAAGGATACGAGCAAGATCCCCGCCGTCATTGCGGCTGATGTGGAAGATCTTTCCGTGTTTTACATCAGTTTCATCATGCTGCAGGGCATCGGCCTGATGCCCTTTAGGATCCTCGAGGCCGGCAGCGTGTTTCTGTTTCCGATATACAGAATGATGTCGTCGACGCCGCGAGACTTTGCCGAGCTGCAGAAACCGCCAGTCTTCCAGTACGGCTTCTACTTGCCCACGGCGCTGCTGGTCTTCAACCTCTGCCTCATCTACAGCGTGCTCAAATGGGGCTTTGTGATCCTCATCTTCGGGACCATTTACTTCGTGCTCGGGTACTTTACGTTCAAGTACATGGTGCTTTACGCTATGGATCAACCGCAGCATGCTACCGGCGGCGCGTGGCGCATAATCTGCTACCGCATTGTCATCGGTCTTGTTGTCTTTGAGGTGGTCATGGTCGGGCAAATTGCGTCCCTCGCTGCGTTTGTGCAGTCCGTGGCCGTTCTGCCGCTCATTCCGTTTACAATCTGGTACAGCTACTACTTTAGCCGGAGGTTTGAGCCGTTGACAAAGTACATTGCACTACGAGCCATCAAAACGGGGGGTGGCGAAGGGAGTGAGGAGGCGGTGGACGACGTTTCTGAGGACGACGACGTTTCTCGGCAGGCGCAAGCTTTGTTGCGGAGGGGAAGCACGCTGGACGAGTTCAAGGAAAAGGGCTTGGTGTTTGTGAACCCGAGCCTCGTCGTTCCGTAAGTTTCTGACACCCAGCTGGCCCTTTCCGCGTGCTAACACTTGAGCGTAGCCTGCACCAGCCGTGGATATACAGCGAACCGCCCCCCCCGCTGGACACGCGCGAGACGGACACCGATGGCGAGCAGTCTTCCCGAGATCAGTCGGCCATGGTATTGCCCAATGCAGACAGCTCGCTGGGAATTGGCGATGCTAACGTGTGGATGGACGGCGGGAGGAGAGAAAGCTAAATCCAGAAGGATTGTGCTTGGACGCAGTGATGGTACAAATGGGAACAAGACATTGCTGATGGCGCTTGGCTGTCACGGTAGGGAATAATGGTATTATTGATACGAAAGGCTGCTTCTTCTACACTTATATACATACCCAAGTCAGACAATCTTTTCAGCTGTTTCCTACACTGATTGAGCAAACAGTTCGTACCCAAGAGGAAGGCTTTCCTGCCGTGACTTACGTGCTCCAGAGGGTTCCATCTTTGACAGATCTTCTTGAGGCAGGTCCAGTCCATCCGGGCCGAGCACTGCCATTTTCTGTGCTACGCTGGGCACGCTTCCACACCTTCTAGCATCCGCACGTTGCCTCCGATACCTACAACTACCACCACCTAATCGACCACACCATCGTTCAAATCATCTGCAATAACTTTCTGTGCTGCGTTGCTGCCATCAAGACGTCTTCGCAAATCTTGGTCTCGCGCGGCGTCGCGGGAACACGTCCGACAAAGAAAGCGAGGTCGGCGTCGCAGAGATCGACCGCCGAGAAGCGCGCCGCTGCGACCATGGCCATCGTGGCGCTGGTGGCGAGCGGCGAGGGGAGTATCACGGCGCTGCCGGGGAAGATGGCGGATGTGCACAGGGTTGTTGGCAGTGACTACACTGAATATGACTACTATGGCGACGGTGAGAATGACGAAAATCTCATATGATGCTTCGACTAGGTGTTGACGAGCGTTGAGCAGGGCGACCAAGCTCGATGAACCTTCCTACAGAAATTATGCAGCAGATATACACATTTCTCTTTCCGCCGGACTTCAACGCCGCACGACACACGTGTCGGTCGTGGTTCGTCGCGAGCCTCAACCGCGTGCTTCTCATGGAGATGCTTCGACAAGGCGGCTGGTGGAGCAGCATCCTCCGCATCCTGTCGCCCATGGCCACAGCCCGATCGCCGGGGCTGAACCAGGAGATGATCATGAGCAAGTGGATCTCGAGGGAGTGCAACCTGTCCCATGTGCACAAGAGCGCCTTTACAGATGTTGGGTATACCGACTTTGGCGACATGGTGCCGTGGCCCAGGGCGGGAGGATTGCATGGCGCTGTGGCGTATACCGTGAGCCTCTGCGGGAGGTATCTGATGGCAACGTATGGGCAGATTGCCTACGTCTACGAGCTCAATCACGTTTGTGCGTCGGGGAGATCGGCGTGGTCGGTTCCGCTGCGTCGGCGGCAGGGCATGCCGCTGGGCTTCCTTCGGCCGGTGACGAGCATCATCTGCCCTCGGAGGATCATGTTGTGCAGCATGGACACGTCGGCTGGTCGGTACTCGGTGGCTTTTTTGATGGAAGGCCGGGTGGGCATGGTGTGCGACATTGCCGGCGAACCCCAGAGGCCATCGAAGCCGCCCTCGGCTCAAGCATCCAACGATAGCTCAGTATCGACATCGGCGTCAGGCTCAGGTTCCGATTCGCCCAACTCCGCGAACAAGGCCGTGAAGTCCTGCGTCTGCCATGAGAAGCCCCCGCATAACACCCCTCGGGTTGAGGATGGACAGAGATGCGTCTACCGCAACGTCTGCCAAGCAGATGACCCGCCACGATCCGTGGCAATTTGTCCTCAGCGCAACTGCGTGGCGTTTGGATGCGCCGCTGGCATCGAGCTTCACTAGGTGGATGCTCTGACTGGCCAGGATCTGAGCAGATGGTTCCCTCTGTCGTCGCCCAGTGATTTTCTCTTCTTCCTGCCCTCTCGACGCGGAATTGACTCGGCCAAGAAGCTCCGATTGATCAGCTCGGCTGCTGGGCTCAGTCAATCGTTTGATTCTCTCGATGATATTGTGCAGGGGCTCAGCACCGCGCTGGTGAACTCCAGTAGCGCCGCCATGATGTCCTTGGTTAGCTCGGCACAAGACCGGCCACTCATGCTGGACATGCACTCCATCACGCCAGTGCCTGGGCAGGCCCCGTGGACGAGAACCCTTGAGGTCTCCGAAGGCGAATCGTCAGAAGCCACTGCCTTTCGCAAGGTTTCAGCCGGGAGTGCGGACCATTACCGAGCTGTTCCGTTGAGCGACGGGTACCACATACTCTTTACCGATCCTCGGACGGGGAACCTCTGCCTTGGTACCGATGCGCCGGTGGGCTCTCTGACGCGTTTGCTGCGCAAAGTGTGGTTTCGCCCGCCGGTAGAGGCCATGTCCCCGGTGCCTGTTCTCTATGCTGCGGGAGCAGATACTCGACATGGCGTCCGCGTTGTGGCTACTTTCTCGGCCGAAGGTCCTGTAGGTTCGTCCGCGCCCAACATCGACAGACAGATAATCGTGTTTTATACTGTACCACCAGACTTGTTCCATGGCATGTCTCGCAGTGCGGCGCTCTTTCAGCCGCTAGTGGACCAGCTCGACGAAACTGGACGGCGCAGAGTGTCGACGTTGTGGCAACTAGACCAGAGCTGCCGTGCAATCGACATCTTTAGTGAGCCGTTTAAAGGCAGCGCCTTCTATCCCATTGAGATCAGTGGGCAGCCGGTGGCGACCTGCAACAACCTTACACAGATCGCGATGGACTCGTCTCCCGAGATGATCATCTGGGCATTTGGTGCCAAGGGATGGGCCAGGACCTGGACGATCGATTGCGGCAGCTTTGAGCCATCCACGCGGACGGCTGTTCAGCGCGATGGAAGCGTTCGACGCGTAGATGATGATGGCGATGTCGCGATGGTGGACGTGGAAGAAGACGTCGGTGATGTGGCAGAAGTGAGTCCGGTCCTCTATCAACCGCTGGATGGGGCCGTTTGCAATGGTACCCGCGAGACGGAGACTCCGCGGGGACGCTACCATCACCGCAGGCGCTGGAGGGACGTAGACAGGATGAGTGGCACCGTAAGCGTCGACTTGGTCAAGGAGCTGAGCGGCATTGTGAGGCTCGACGTGGAGCTCCGATAACGGACTGGGCGAGCTGTGACGTCAACGGGGGCGGGCGAAGGAAGACCGAGAGGGTTCCATGAATAGAGTGTATAGAGTATTGATATGGAAATAGAGAGCAGGAAACATGGCTACGCTGCCACGGCTGTGGCGTGTCACGGGAGTGAATTTGTGACGCAGGGGACCCCTGTGACGGGGGCGCAAGGCTTCCGGCCCCACCCGGCGCCGAGTGGAGCCCCGAAAATATTTCAGTGCCGTGTTGCAATGCCGCGGCTGGCGACGCCTCGTTGTGGCAGATTTCTGTCCTGGAACAGAGACAGAGGAGACACGAAAAGACGGAGACGGAGAAACGGATGCACGAGAGTGCAGCAGTTGCCTGCTGGCGTTGTGCTCCCTGACGCTGGGTCGTTGCTGACCATGTGCGCCTTTTTAGTACCTTGCACGGAAGGGTTTCCGTGCTCAGGATTTGATCTCGTCCGAGACCAGGACAGAAAAGCGGGTTTCTCATCAAGAAGACCGAAGAATCTCCTTTCGAACCCACCGTGACTCGCGATGGCAAGCGTCTGGCCCTCGCTCGGGGATAACGCCACCGCCGGCTGGCCATTCCCGGCGGACACCGCACGAATTATCGAGCCTCGCGTCAGCGGGGTGGAGCACACGGGCACGTTGCGAGTGGAGACTCCGCGGACTCGGGCGCAGGGCCCGGTTTTCCTCTCTGCTGAAGCAGAAGCTTGTTCCCGTGCAACTGCTGTGATGCGTGCTTGTTTGACGGGGCTTCAGGCGGCGGTGGGACGGGCCCGGTGGAGCCTGGGTGTTGAAACTTTTCGGCTACGGCGACGAACGGGCCGTGTGATGGGATTGGCTGGGCGTTGCCGGCCGTGGGAGTATATAAGGCTGGGAGGCGACGTGCAAGGTCAGGAGTGAATGCGCTGTGGGTTTGCTGACGTCTTGAGTGGTTTCCCGTAATACATTGCTTCAGTGACATTGTGGTATCTACTATGGATGCGAGAGTAGCATCGCCGGGGGCGGACGAGGCTCATGGTTCGGCCGTGGCCTCCTCGGACGCACACCCATACACTGCCCGTCCAAACCGCCATTCCATCTCGTCATCACACACCCACCATGACCACGACACCTCGCACAAGGAAGCCCTCGATCCGGCGCTCGACATCGACCTCCCCTACCGGACGCTGACGCGCGACGCCCGGCTCGCCGAGTACACGCGCGAGACGCCCGGCGGCGCGCTGCCGGCGGGCCCCTCGCACCCGCAGCACACGCTCGTCGCCTTCACGCCCAACGACCCCGAGAACCCCAAGAACTGGGGCAAGGCGTTCAAGTGGTACTGCACCATGGTGGTGGCGCTGACGTGCTTCGTCGTGGCGTTTGCGTCGGCCGTCGTCACGGCAAACGTGCCGGGCGTGGCCGAGGAGTTTGGCGTCAGCAACGAGGTGGCGCTGTTGAGCATCACGCTGTTTGTCGTGGGTTTTGGCGTTGGACCCATGGCGTTTGCGCCGCTGTCGGAGATTTACGGCCGGCAGGTCATCTAGTGAGTTTCCCCTTGGTTCCTGGAACGGGGTGGAGGACACCCAAGACTGATATCGTGGCAGTGGCTCGACGCTGTTGATTGCCGTCGTCTTCGTCATTCCTTGCGCCGTGGCCAAGAACATCGAGACTCTGCTGGTTTGCCGAGCCCTTGATGGCATTGCCTTTTCTGCACCCATGACGCTCGTTGGCGGCACGCTCGCCGATCTCTGGCGCAACGAGGAGCGCGGCGTGCCCATGGCTGCGTTTTCGGCGGCGCCCTTTATCGGTCCTGCGAGTAAGTCTTCTTTGAAAACGAGGACATCGGACGTCAGTGGCTAACAGAGTGACTGACCAGTCGGCCCCCTCGTTGGTGGCTTCCTCTCCGACGCCGCGGGCTGGCGCTGGCTGTACTGGATCCAGCTCATCTTCGCCGCCGTCGTCTGGATCCTCATCACCTTCACCGTGCCCGAGACGTACACGCCGACCATTCTCGCCCGACGAGCCAAGAAGCTGCGCGCCGCGACGGGCGACGCCTCGCACGTCACCGAGCAGGAGCTTGACCTGCGCCCGCTGTCGGAGCGCCTGGCCATCTTCCTCATCCGCCCGTTCCAGCTGCTGTTTGGAGAACTCATCGTCTTCCTCATCTCCGTTTACATGAGCGTCCTGTACGGCCTGCTGTACATGTTCTTCGTCGCCTTTCCCGTCATCTATCAAAAGGGCAAGGGCTACTCGGCCGGCAAGACGGGCCTCATGTTCATACCCGTGGCCGTCGGCGTCATCTGCTCCGCCGTGTGCTCGCCCCTGATCAACAAGCACTACCTGACGCTGGTGAAGCGCCACAACGGCCACCCGCCCGCCGAGGCGCGTCTGATCCCCATGATGGCCTCGTGCTGGTTCATCCCCATTGGACTCTTCATCTTTGCCTGGACATCGTACGCGGAGCTTTCGTGGGCCGGCCCTGCCATGGGCGGCTTCCCCGTGGGATTTGGCTTCATCTTTCTCTACAACTCGGCCAACAACTACCTCGTCGACTCGTACCAGCATCAGGCTGCCTCGGCGCTCGCCGCCAAGACTTTTATCCGCAGCTTCTGGGGCGCTGCTGTGGTGCTATTCACGGAGCAAATGTATGAGCGCATGGGCGACCAGTGGGCCTCGACGCTGCTGGCCTTTATCAGCCTGGCCTGCTGCGCGATTCCCTTTCTGTTCTGGAGATACGGCGCGCGGATCCGGGCACGGAGCAAGTACGCGTATGGCGGTGAGGATGAGCTCGGCTCGGGCTCGGGCTCAGATGATGTCGAGTTGGCAAAGGAGAAGAGTCGCGCCGACGGTCGTGGAGTCGCCCGGGATGATGTGGACCATGATGACGACCTGAGACGGGCACGGAGCTATGTGAGCAATCCTTGAAGCTGGCGTTGTCCCCATGGACGATGAGGGGACAGGGAAGATGGTGAAAGGCCAGGCTAAGAAGCATGTATACCCCTTAATGTGTCGTTGATGAACGCCAAAAGCATCTGCATCTTGCGAGCGGCCTTAGTTTAATTCATAATTTATGCACTTATTACCTCAACTCCTTGCCTCACACCCGAAACCCCCAGCAGAATCAAGCTCTGTCCACGAAGATGCAAGGCAACAGAAATGCCGACAAACACGGCCATTACACATTTCGCACCGGAAGCGAGCCCCGTCTCTTGATATTCGAATTCTTTGTCAACGAGTTATGGCAGGATCCATTGGCGAAATACTCCTCAACGTTGCGCAGCGTGCACTCTGAAATCTCCTGCAGCGCCTCCTCGGTAAAGAACGCCTGGTGCCCGCAGACAAGGACATTGTGGAACGTCGTCAGCCGCATGAGGAGATCGTCCTGTATGACCTCGCCCGAGCGGTCTTCATAGAAGAGCGAGCTCTCACCCTCGTACACGTCGAGAGCCAGGCCCCCGATGTGCTTGGTCTTGAGCGCGCCGATGACGGCCTTTGTGTCAATCAGGCCGCCTCGGGAGGTGTTGACGAGCATGGCCCCAGGCTTCATCATGGCCACTGTCTTTGCGTTGATGATGTGCCGCGTGGAGTCCATGAGCGGGCAGTGGAGGCTGATGATGTCGCTCCCCGAGAGCAGCTCCTCAAGGCTCTTGTACTCGCCGAGCTTCTTGAATGCGTCGGAGGGAAACGGATCGTATGCAATGACGCTGCACCCAAAGCCCTTCATGATACGCGCCGTAGCCACACCGATCTTGCCCGTGCCGACGAAGCCGACCGTCTTGCCGTGCAGCGTCCGCCCGAGCAAGCCGTCAAGCGAAAAGTTGCCCTCGCGGACGCGGTTGTAGGCGCGATGCGTGTTCCGATTGAGCGTCTGGATCAGCGCGACGGCGAACTCGGCCACGGCCTCGGGGGAGTACGAGGGCACGTTGGCGACGAGCAGCCCATGCTTCTCGGCCGCCTCGAGATCCACATTGTTGAAGCCCGCGCAGCGCAGAAGGATGGCCTTTACGCCCTCGCGGGCCAGCTCCTCGACAACGGCGGAGCCGACACTGTCGTTTACGAAGACGCAGACGGCATCAGAGCCTTTGGCTAGAAACACAGTCTCCTCGCTCAGCGCAAAGTCGTGGTGGACGATGTGGATATCGGAAGCCTGCCGCTTGGCGTGGGCGACGTCAAGGTACTTTTTGTCGTACGGCTTGCTGCTGAACACGGCGAGCTTCATGGTGTCGAGAAGTTTGAGGCTATGCATTCCAAAGAGCAATTGAGTTTCGCTCTTGACAGATCGATGCCAACTTTGCGCGATTTAGACGCGTGGACCGGGGTGGATGAGATGAGCCTTGGCGATGCGAAGATGCCAAGGTTCAGCGTCATTGTGATGAGTTCAATTGGGTTGGGAGGGGAGGGGCAGCAGCGCCGCCGCACGCGCAACGTGTGACTGAGAGGGCTGCAAGATGCTTGATCCAACGAGGAACAACGGCCAGTTGGCATCCGAAACGGTCAAATTTGCATCTCTGCATTGTGTTGCCGTCATGTTCATTTGTTCAAAACATGCCGACGCGGTAGTGCCACTGATCCGTGGCGGCGTGGCTGCAAGGGCTATTTTCATCGCCTTGACAATCAACTCACACCAATACATCAGCGATGCTAGCACATATGAGGAAGTAGAATTCGAGTCAATCAATTTATGCACGCTCCGACTTCATGCGTCTCTTCATCGAGGTATCCAAGGTCTACAACATGTGAAGTCAATACAGCCCATCTCACCCGGCCCATGCTATCGCCCATATGTCCCGCTGATTGTGTAGTCCTTCTTAGGCCCGTTCACAGTGTACTCTATGCTCCATTGCTTCAGGTTTACCGCCTCAAAAGCAAAATTGTACTTGACGTCGTAATAGTCGTCGATGCAGAGGTGTCCCGCCTTGGCCCTCCACCCCTCGTCGCGCCCGGCCTGCGGCGTCAGGAACTCAATCTCGTGGAAGAGGTAATCGGCTCGCTTCTGGTCGTCTGGCTTGGCGAACCACACGCTGATCACATCCTTCCTTTCATCGTAGCGCCAGATGTACCGTCTCGTTGCTCGGAATCCAAATCCCCCGTTCGTCTTGAACTCGCCGTCCTCGATGTAGAGGTACTCCAGGCCCAGGTCGTCATCGGAGGAGGATGCTGGAGTTCCACCCTTGGCGCACTGGATGCCGTCAGACGTCTTGTCTCGGAGGAGGAACTGCGCTGTGCCGCTAAAGTGCCCGCTGGGGTGGGATGGAAGCCTGCTCGTCAGATCGCGCTCCAGCTTCCACGTGCCCAACAGGCTTCGAAATGCAGCTCTCGAAACGAACTTGGGGGTAGTGAGGCCGGCCATGGACACATCGAGTGTATCTTGGACCGACTTTTCCGCATCCTCTTTTGCTTGTCCATCATCATATGGCGATGTGTAGCTGGCTGGCGTGAGCATATCCAAGGGTTGATTGTTATGAGTCAGTACTGGGGCCCCGTCCAATGAGGGTATGTTCCGTTCGATTGAGAGAGCGTCGGCAAATTCTTGCATCAGCCAGGGGTAGTCCCCCATCGGAAACTGCGAGAGTCGAGGGTCGTCGCGCAGACCAAGTGTCCGTCGGATCGAGTCGTCATTCTCGAGCTTCTGCACAAGTGGCTTCGGCAGCGCGTCAGGTCTGGACCAGAACTCGGCAAGGAACCTGGCTTGCATCTGCATGACTCCCCAGTATGGAGAGCGGTAAAACCCTACGAACCCTAGCTTGGAGACATCTGGATGGTGTGTTCCGTGGAATGCCAGAGCAACGGGCTGCTCTGCATGCTGCGGAGAGTGCTGTAGCTGCTTGAGAGTAGCTTGTGGAAGAAAGTCCAAGCAAGGTGACGGGTCGAAACCCGTTGCTACCACCACTGCTGCAATGTCGTCCACCTTTGTGCCTCCAGGAGCCAGTACCGCTAAATTGCCATCGAGTGACTCGACCTTGGCATTGGACAATGTGATCAAACCCGCTCGCACAAAGTCGCAGTACCAGTCGCTGACTGCCAGATATGGGGGCTGAGACTTCGCCTCGCCGTCGACATGCAACAGCGGCGAGAACATTGCCTGATCGTTGCCGAGGGCCTTCTCGAAGATGCCGTGTACGATTCCGGCCGTATCCTCGCTGACGTGGCCTTGTGTGTTGACCAGCGGTGACGGTCGGTTATTGCGGTTGTACGACGAAAAGTCGAGTGGCAGAAACGGTGCTGCAGCAGCTTGAGGCTATGAGCATGCTTAGAAGCCGATAAACCTCTTTGTTCCCCATAAGACTTACCTCGGGCGTGGTATGAAGGGGAAACACCCATATCGGTCGCTGTACAACATGGTGTACAGAGTACTTTTCAATACCAGGAATCTCAGACGCATCGGGTGAGTGTGCGGCCGAAGAAAGATGCGAGGCAATTGTTCCTGCAATCTCGACTCCCGACATCTGGCCGCCGACCACCAAGATCCTGCCCTTTCCGTGGGCTGCCGACCCAAGCAGAGTCTCCAGGTCGCGATACTGGCTGCTGTGGACGACGGGCACGGAAGCCGCCTTTGCCAATGCCTCGGGGATGATGGGCTTCCCAAAGTAGCCGGAAGCAATCAGCAGATGCTCAAACCTCTTGCTGTACTCTTTTCCCTGCGCCTGAAGAACGACGTCCCAGCCATCCTTGCCTCCCTCTCGTGGCTCAGCCCGCACGATCCGAGTCGCCAGGTGAAGCTCAAAGTCGGGATTCCCAGCGAGATATCGATCCAGATAGCGTTCCAAGTACTTCCCAACCATCCAGGCGCGCGGGAACTGTGGTGCATCGTCCTCCCAAGCCAGGTCGCTGAACTGCATCGTGTGCTTGCTCTGGTTAGCGAGCATCAGGGGATGGACTTGGCGACCGTCGTCGTTCCTGGAGGTCGGCCATAGCCCGCCGACGGCGTTCTGGGAGTCAAACACGCTGACTTTGAAAGAGCCCTTGGGCGCATTGTGGAGAAGAGTCTTGGCCGCGACGAGACCAGACGGGCCGGCGCCTGGACGTTGTCAGTGCCGCCGCGTTGGATGGTACGCATATTGCGATAGACACTCACCGACGATGCACACAGACTTGGACATGGCTCGGCTCAAGGTTCCAAGCCACCGGGTACTCATGTAGGTGTCATGCCACGACAAGGGAGTCTGGAAATAGGTTCCGTCTTCTTGGTGTAATGCTGACGGTTTGCGGGGATATCCCGCCTGGATTCAACGAGGGGGTCGCGGGCAGGTCTCTCGGAACAATCCCCCGGCTGCTGAAAGAGAGCTGTAATGAAAATTAAGATGTGATTCGTGAGCGACTTCATAAACAACAGGGACAGTTGTACAACCACTCAATCTCGAGCTGGAGGCAGCATGAGTTGCACGATGGATCAGTTTCTTGGGCATGGCCGGACAGAAGCAGCTTAGCGCCCTTGATGATGCATCAGCGGCGATTACATAACACACCTGACCCCTGTAATGGCCCAGCTAGCTCCCGGTCGTCGATCTTCCAGCTCGGTTATCTCCAGAATTCTGCTTTCCCGACGTCATGGGTCGTTCGTTCACTCCGAGCCCACGCCTTCACATGCATCAATGGTGCCGTCTGGGCGGTGGAGCTCGTTTGGTGAGCAACGTAGCTATTTGGAATACGGCCAGAAGCGCACAAGCACGGCTTGTCCGCTTTCAGCCAACCTTGACGCCGGAAACGCCATCCCGCACGGCCGCTTTGGCGTGCTCATGTCGTCATTCCGCTGCCGAGGGGCATTTGACGTGACCACCTCGGCAGCTCCGTATGAATACAAAAGAACAAAAATGTAGCTCCCATTGCGCGACCCTCACAGTATATTCCCCCTTCAAACCCAATTCACGGCTCGTACAGTCCAAATACTTCCAATCGCCCAACATGGCCGGCTCTCACCACGTCCTCGTCCTTGGCGGCCACGGCAAGATCGCCCAGATGCTCACGCCCCTGCTGCTCAAGCGCTCCTGGACCGTCACCAGCCTCATCCGCGCAAAGGAGCAGGTCCCGGCCATTGAGAAGCTCGGCAACGGCCTGCCGGGCAAGCTCAACGTGCTGGTCCGCAGCATCGACGAGGTGGACAGCCAGGAGCGCGCCGCGAGCATCCTCAAAGAGGTCAAGCCCGACTACATCGCCTGGAGCGCCGGTGAGCTTCCGTGACACCACAGATCCTGTCACGACACATGCTAACGATGCGGAAGGCGCGGGAGGCAAAGGCGGCGCAGAAATGGTAATTAAACCCCCACATCCTCTAACCACCATATATGCTAAAAGCATCCCTCCAGACGTTCAAGGTCGACCGCGACGCCGCCATCCACTTCATCCACGCCGCCGCCTCCATCCCCTCCATCACGCGTTTCCTCCTCGTCTCCTACACCGGCTCCCGCCGCGCCGGCGCCTCCTGGTGGCCTGAGGGTGAGTGGGACGCGTACAACGCTCAAGTCAACCACGGCATGCTCGCCGACTACTACAAGGCCAAGATCGCCGCCGACGAGGCCCTCTACGAGACGGCCCGGAAGAGCTCCTCCCTTGTCGGCCTGTGCCTCCGCGCCGGCACCCTATCAGACGAGCCCGCCGGCAAGATCGAGTTTGGCAAGACGGCGCACGTCAAGGACGGCGTGAGCAGGGCCTCGGTGGCGGAGACGGCAGTGGCGCTGCTGGCGGCTGATGGGGTCAAGACCGCCTGGCTAGACTTGGTGGATGGCAAGGACGACGTGGACACTGCTGTAAACAAGGCCGTCAAGGATGGCGTAGATACTGCCGAAGGCGAGGCGATTTATGGATCGTAGGTCCATTCAACAGCACTTTTCACACAAGACTTTATTAATACAGGCCCTTCGGCAAACTCAGCAGCATGAACTACCAAGAAAGTACAAAGACAAGTTCGAATTTGTAATTGATTGAAGTTGTCTAGACACAAAGTGAACTAGCAATGTGTCAACTCATTGTTCTAATCTCTTGGACCATCTCCGGATCAGATTCTTCGACATCGCCGCTCCCAGATCGTAGCCTTCCTCTTACTCGCCGGGCTTCTGGCGACTAAGGTATGCTGGCTGCCCCTCGTCACCTTTTGAACGGGTGCCCGTTTTTGGTCTTGCACCATCTAGACCAAAGGATATCAGGCCGGGTACTTGATGGAATCTTTCCTGTTATATACCCGTCGGGGGAGATTCAAGTCGTCAAGGTCGCAAGCATCACTTGCCTGAATATCTCCCCTCGAGCGTCGGTATATCTCAAAGGTGTCCCGACGCTCCGGCCCCAAAACGCCTAGCCTGCTGTCAATACGGGAAATTCGACGACAGTTGTCGAACTTCCGAGTACCTCGCTTGGTCATGAATGCCTTCGTCTCCTCACAGACGGTACCCTAGCTCGTCGTTAGATAGATGATGGCGTTCCAGACGCCCTGCAGAGGAAGCACGCATCCGCTGGCAACGCTGAGCTGGAAGCTGATGCGCCCTTCGTTGGCGAGGCTGTACAGCCTGTTTATGGAGCTCGGAATCCAGGTAATCAAGACTGCAAAGGCAAATATGAAGCTTGTGCGTAGATATGCCATCTTCACGGGATCCAACCGCTTAAGCTTCAGCGATGCCTTGGATGAGACCGACCGAAGCTTGCCTAGGAGGCTCGTTCGTGGCTGACGCTGATGATCCGACGAGCAAATCGTCTCAAATTTCTGGCGCCCGTCTCCAAGATCCACTTCGTCGTCGCAAAGCCTGCTTGCCGAAGACGGACTCAAAGCAAGGCCAGTCCTAGTATAGGCTCGTAAAGGGGTCGCTGGTTGATCTTTGGGCTCGAGATCGGGAAGATCCGAGGTGACGTTCACTTCGGTCACCACAGTCCCGTAGCCGTTGCATTGTCGAGTCAAGCTCTGCCAAATAGTGTTAGTGCACATGCCTCCCATGACAGAAAGGGCCGGAACTCGTCGTGCCTCTTCTGCGGAATCCCCACCATTGCTTCCACATCGCTTTGGCTTTCTCGAGTGCTTTTCGTGATGCCCCATGTTCAGCAACTGGTTCCGATTGTGGAAGACGTGACATCCGACGGCAACGTAGATCAAGATTGACAGCAAAATGCAGACCCATATGGGGATGTAGTAAGCGTAGAGTCGAACAAGGCTCCAGTTGGGGCCAATCCAGCACCAAAGCTGTCGGCAGTCAGTCGCCTGTTCCGCAAATGGTATGATCAGAGGACGCACTGCTGCATCGCCATATATGGGCCCTCGAGGGTCGCCGCGGATGGAGAGTAATGCAATGGCTGGGATCATCGGGCCACCAAAACAAACAAGGCAGTAAACCCAGAGATATTTGCGAAAAGAGGTCGGGTTGGCGTTGCAGAAGAAGACGAGGAAGACATTGACAGCCATGGCAAAAGACCACCAGGGGTCAGACTGCATAAACCTGTACGTTTCCCCAAGTCAGCTGCCCTCCTGTGCTGTCGGAGGGCCAAGCGTACCACTCGAAGATGAATGCCTGCGCCTGGCACAGAGTCGAATCTTCGCCTAGGCGAAGGCCATCATAGCCCATCATCGATGCCGTGCTGGCCCCAGCATTTGCAATAGATGCAAAGACGAGAAACAAGTTTGGAGTGGTGCGCAGCTTTTTGAACGTTATAAAGGTGAGGACTGTCAAGAAGATGGCCACCATGGAAAGGCCCGCGCCCGTACGCTCGATGGTGATGAGTGTGTCGATTTGCCCAGCGGTGAGGCTGGCGTCGACCGCGCGCTTGGTGCTTCCATTGAGCATCATTTTGAGATTGCGTTCCTGCCCTGGGTAAAAGCTGGCACCGAATGGAGATTCGTCGTTGAAAGAGTGTGTGCTTCGGCCGCTGCAGGAAGTCGAGCGAGCGTGCCAAGGAGAGGAAGCATTTGGCAAAGATGATTGCCCTTAGAAAGCGAGAGTTGTGAGATCCAATGCAAAGGCAGGTGACCTGAGAAGCGTAAGGTAGTTGTGAAGGGAAGAAGCCTCAGGTGGTTAGAGCTCTGGGCCTCCTGCCTGTTCACCCTGCAGCTGGCAACCAGCTGTGTGGGCTACAAACCTGTCACTGCTGGACAAGTGAGCTACAAGCGTACGCGTTGCCCAGCAGTTCTGTAATCATGTTTTTATGTGAATCACAGTTCGCTAGTCTTTCATCCGATGATGCATCTCCCTCTCGATTGATAGGGATGGGATGAGAGATGATCTCTTAAGGTTCGTCCGCCCGAGTGCATCATGAACATCCAATCAGAGAGTGGCTTCTTGCAGGTTGCTCGGACCATTTACATGAGATGTGCCGGTACTGCTCAGATCTTGGTGCTTCTGTGATACTCGGTTTATTGTGCATCTCATGCACCCATTTCATCGTCTCAATCGCAGGTGAGGGGCATCTCCTGGCCTACAATCAGGCCTCGGCCCTATGCCCCATCTTCACTGCTTCACCTCAACCACCAGCTCACAATATCGGCACAATCCAGACTACACTTACGCAATTGCATGGCGAAACCCCCGAGCATGTCCGACAAAGACTCCCTTAGCCTTGCGCCTCTCCACCGCGTCCTCTCCCCGCAGCTCAACCTTCATCCCCCCAACACGCCGCCAAACCTCTTCTCCGATGCCGTCGAGCACTTCACATCCATCCCCTGGTGTGCCGACCTGCTACTCTCCGCTCCGGCAGCCATCACCTTCATCCCGCAGTGTTTCAACCCGGCGTCCTCGAAGCACGACCAATTCGTCGGCGCGACGCTCGCCACCCCGCGCGCCATACGGCACATGCTGTGCTTCTTCCACCCGGACGATGCCAGCCACGTGCGCGACGCGGCGCGGCCCATCACGCGCGTGTCGAGCCTCTTCGCGCTTGGGGAGGGGCTGTGCGGCTACGAGGCGCTGCTGCACGGCGGCATGACGACGACCATGGTGGACGAGACGCTGGGGTTGATTCACGAGCTGAACACGGCGTTGGGGAAGACGGACAGTTTGTTCGCGGCTAGCAGCGTCACGGCGTCGCTGAACATGAAATTCCTGCGGCCGATTCCGGCTGAAGGCGAGTTGTGCGTCACGGCGTGGCTGGAGGGCGTCGAGGGGAGGAAGACGTTGTTGAAGGCCGAGGTTACTGGGCCCAAGGGTGAGAGGATGGCTGTTGCGGAGAGCGTTTGGATCGCGCTGAAGCCAAGAATATAACGAAGGCTCTCCACAAGACAGAGTTCACATACGACAATGGATGGTCATGTATAGACGGCCTGAGTATTTGGCAACCACAGATAATACGCAAATGTGAATAGTTTCACCATTCAGAATGCCCCAAGGGAATAATGCAATGCGTAGTGCCTTCTACACCGACGCCATGGACGTATCGAAACATTCCAATCCAAACCAGGTCCCAGATTATTGTCACACGCAGCCGTACCTACTTTTCCTTGCTGCTCTCCCCCTTCTTCGGATGCGGCACCGCACTGCCTACCATGTCCTTGATCTTGCGCGGGTTCTCTATCGCCGCAAACGCAGCCTCCCTCTTGGTCTTCTGGCCCTGCTCCCACCCGCCATCGCGGTGCTCGAGCTCGCTCTCGGCCGAGCTGATGCTGCTCTGGCTGCGGTTCTGGACCGCGTGGACCAGGCGGCCCTCCTTCTTCTTGGACTCGCGCTGCGCCTCCTTGAGCTTCTTTAGCTTCTCGTCCTCCCAATGCATGGCGATGATGCCCAGCCCTGGGAGGTTCTTCTCGAGGAACTTTTTGAGGTCTGGGAGGATGGATTTGTCGGGTCGGTATGTGCCAGAGTCGTTGTCGATGATGAGTTGGTAGTAGGACGGGTTGGCGGGCGGCTCTGTCCTGGGTGGCCCGTCGGATAACTCGTCCGTGGGGTGAACCTTTTCGTTTGGCTCCGGATCCGAGGACGCGTCGGGGTGTTCCAGTCTTCGTATGAAAAACTCGCCCGAGCAGGCAATGTACGTCTCCACGTTGGAGTGCATGGTGTGTTTGCTCAGCAGGTCGATGCCAAACTCCTTGCCCGTCTCGGTAAATCGCAGCAGCCCGTCCAGAGTCAAGACGTAGGTAAACACCCGGCTGCCTTCGTCGAAATGCGCAAGCCGGAGAAACTCGAGCGACGCCTTCTCGGAGCAAGGTTCGACGCTGCCGTACTCTGTCGACGCGTCAAAGTTGTACACGCGGTTGTGCTGCTTATGCAGAGCCTTGTTGAGGATCTTGCCGCGCAGACCGGTGGACGCAAACATCTTGCCGATGACGGGCCTGAACTGCACGTATCGATGGTAGATCTTTGGCGGCACGGGGCCTTGCAGCTGCATCTCGTTGGCTTGGAAGCTGGGAAACGTCAGCAAGGTGATTTGCCTGCAGAAAGATGGCAAGACGCATACTCGTATTTTTGGCTCTTGCTCTTGCCCTTGCCCTTGCCCGTGCCCTTGCCATCGCGGCCTCCTGGGCTTGACGAGCCAGCCTGGTCATCCTCCTCATTCTGATTGACCTTTGTTCCCGCGAGGCGTCCAATCATGGGGCTGTAGTGCTTGATCCATCTGGTCGGGCCCACGGTATACAAATGCGCGTACGGCGGATCCGAGCGGCCGAGTACCTCGATGCTGATGGTGAGCTTGGGCGTTATGTGTGTATCCTTGTGAAGCATGCTGAATATTCCCTGGACAAGAAAGGCCCTTTTGCTCATCATGCGCTTCTTGGCCTCGTACTCCTTGCCGGGCAGCGGGATGCCTTCCCACTTGTCAGAGACCTCGGGGACCGTGATGGTGACATTGCCGAGCCTGTCGTCCTTGTCGGGCGAGTCCTCGTCGTACATCCGGCACTTGAGGGTGAAGCCCGAGGGAGGGACGTTGGCGACGATCCATTCGTCGTTCCACTCGGGCTCCAAGGTCCGGTGTATGGTCGGGGTGCGGTGGACGAGGTCCGGGTCCTCCTTGTGCCGCTTTGGGCTGGACGTCTTGAGGGTCGCCGTCAGGAAGGGATCAGACGATACATTGTGGAAGTCTGCGGGCGGCAGGTTGGCGGCCGAGATGAAGCGGAAGCGGACTGTGTATCCTGGCGGCGCATCGGGGAGCGGTGTCTTGTCGAAGCCTCCAGGCGGCGGCTGCTTTGACTTGAGCGTCTCCTTAATCCCACTTGCGCCCGATAGCAGCCCCATTGGCCCTTTGGCGTCGCCGTTCTCCTGGGAGTGCTGTTGCTCGTCGCCCGACGGAGGCTCTCGCGCCGCGCCATTCTGCTGAGAGTTTTGCTCAGAGTGCTGCTGCTCGTAATCCGATGAGGATTCTTGAGGCGCGCCATTCGGTCGAGATTGAAGCTGAGCATGCTGCGGCTCGTGACCCGCTGGGGGCTCTCGAGGCGCGCCGTTTTGCTGAGAGTCATACTGAGAATGCTGATGCTGATCAATCGGCCGGTGTTCCAGAGGCGCGCCACGTGCGCTGGACACCCCATTGGCGGTGGAAGCGGCCATGTTGGCGAAAAATGGCAAGCTGGCTGGGCAAGCAACTACCAAAGATCCGATGAATGCCTTATATGAGGTTGTGCGCGCGCAGAATCAGCCAGCTGCGACTGCTGGGTTGGTAGTAGGACAGTCCGAGTCAATCCATCCAGACAATGAATGGGCCGTTGCATCCGTTCCCAGTACAGTGTTCGCTCCAGTTCGGTTGAGAAAGCGGTTGGCGGGGCGGCGCAAAGGGCGGAGCTGGTCAGGGTCCGCAGGTCGGGGGGAGGCTGAGAATGCGATGCGCGGTGGGCAGTGGGATTCAATTAATAAATACGAGCAGTGGAGGAGCGCAGATGAGGCAAGACGAGCAGGATATTTTCCAGGAGCAACGCAACCGCAGCGACGTGAGTGCCCGGGCGAGGATGCGCCATCCCACCACGTGCCATTGAGCATTAAAACCTGCGACCGAAGCTCATCTCGCTTCCTAAGTCCGTATTATTCCTGCGCGGCCTGGCCAAGGCGTCGCAAGCGGCCGTTAGGTTCTGACGTCACACCAGTGCCGAGCTGCCGGAGGAGCTGCAGCGCCCCCCCAGCAGTCTGTGGCCACAGCGCCCAGTGCGCCAATAACCGCTGTCGGCAGGGTGTTTAGGGGGCCTGGGGGCCCATCTCGGGGACTCTCCGCCCACCTGTGCGCCACCAACGGCCGCTAACCGGCCTGGAGTGCAGCAGTTCCCGTTCTTCTTGGCAAAGCTTGGCATCTCGAGATGGGGCTTGCGTCCAACAATCGCAGCTTCTGCTCGCTGCGGAGTCGCGCATCAGGGCGCTAGGCCTTCCAGGCGGCTGCGCAAAGCCGACATCGTTGTCGTGGCGCCTCGCTAATAAACCGGGAACCTGGACCCTAGCGAGCTAAGCTAAGGTAAGGTAGTGGAGGGCCTGCTAGGGCATGGACATGCGCATGGCAACGATGCAAAAGGTCCAACACTCGTACGGGTATATAACGCAACCACGAGTGCCAGATGTTGGTAAGCCGCCGAAGGACGTCATGCTGCGTGCTCTTGTCACTGCCGTGTAACAAGTGCAATATAATATATACGTCCGTGCCGTTGTTCAAGTTTCTCGCTTTCGTGCCGTCATCTGCACATTGCCAGCATGTATAACCCTCAAGTCCGAGCTTTACTCCCTACAGGTACATCTTTTCAAATCCAATCACCTTCCACTCGCCCGTCTGCGTGTTGAGCGTGAGATTGGTATGCTTCACCTCGCCGCCACGAATCGCGCCAGACTCGACTTTGCCGCCCGCGATGGGTCGGCTGAGGTGGTTCGCATCCGCCTTGACGGTAAAGTTGGCCAGCGGAATGTCCCAGGCGTTGCGCATCGCGACCGAAGGGGACCCTGGATGCGTATCAGCCGTCTTTCCTCTACATGCCCAGACATCTAGGCCGCCTACCGTAGAATTGAGCCGTCGCCTGCTCAGGCGCGAGCGTCAGGATAAAGTACCCGCGGTAGTAGCCCTCCTGCCATTGCATTTCTTCATTGCGCTTGATCATGCCGCGCGAGTAGTCGCCGACCTTGGGCTCGATGGGGCCTCTGTGGCCTGACGAGCTGACGGCCGTGCCGGCAAACTCTACGCCAATTGCACCCTTGCCGCTCTCCTTGTCGTAATCCTTGGTACCGAGCCATGCAAGATCAGAGACCTAATAAGAGGGCATGTCAGTCCATTCGTGTGCTCCAATTTGTAAGAGAGCTTGTAACATACCCAGTTCTGGTGGCTGTCACCAGCGAGGAAAATATTGTTGCCAATCCCGTTGTCGTACATGTGCTGCAACGTGCGGTTGCGGTTGGCCATGTAGGCCTGCCCGACGTTGTCAGCAAGCCGTCCCCATTCTCAGCAAGACTGTAAAGCACTCACGTTCCAGTCATCGCGGCTCAAGGCACCGGCGTCATTCTCATAGATGCGCGAGAAGATGATCTGGTTGCCCACGATGCGCCAGGTGGCACCGCGCTTCTTGGACTGGCTGAGAGATCGATAAAACCAGCTCTCCTGGCGAGCGCCCATCAGGGTTCGGCTGGGGTCATCATCGATGAGGTCAATGTAGTGGTCGTTCCAGCCTATCTTTCGTCAGTATCTACTTGTACAGACCAAGTCGCGCACACATACCCAGAGAGGTGATGCTGCGGTCGTAATTGCGGGTGTCGAGGATGATGAGGTCCATCAACTTTCCCATTTGAAACGAGCGCCACACCCGGAGACCATCGTCGAGGTCAGTCTGGCTACCAAGGTTGTTAGCCCGGGCGTCGCACCATCGCCTCCGTCAACCTACCGGATAGGCATCCACTCAAAGTAGGCGCGGACAGCGTTGACCTTGAGAGAGTCGACGCTAATCTTGGGCCCCTTGTTCAAGAAAGAATCCTCGGTGTTGTTGAGGCCACTGAAGCCGTCGCGGTAGCCATTGTTGGCGAATTCTGCCAAGTGTCAGTCCGACGTGTCCTGATATATTCCGAAGGGCACTGACCGTGGTCATCCCAGGTGGTAATCCAGGGAAAGTCCTTGGACAGCAGCTGCAGATCAGGGTCCATACGGTACTAGGACGCCTGTAAGATAATGAAGGTCACTGACGGATGAGTTACTATACCTGGCCGTGCCGAGTGCGGAAGTCGTAAAGGCTGAAGATGGTCGTGGAGGGAGCTGTAGCACGCTCGCCGCCTTGGCCGGTCTCATAGATGTAGTCGCCAAGGTGAATGACATAGTCGTGCTGGCCCTTCCTGGCAGCATTGCCATACGCGTTGAAGTAGCCGTTGGCTAGAGAGGCCCGAAAACAGGTCAGGTTACCTCAACATTTGCGTCCAAGGAGTCTTTTGACTTACGGAAGTTGCTGCAGGAGAATACAGCAAAGCTCAGCTTGGAGACGGCATCGTCATGGTCGGGGGCAGTCTTGGTGCGGCCGATGGGGCTCGTCTTGTTGGAGCCACAGACATTGAACTGGTAAAAGTAATCGGTGAGGGGGTTCAGTCCCTTGGCTTCAACCTGCACACATGTCAGCTATGCTCTGACATGCCCGAGAGGCAGCGCTCGTTGCTACCTTGATGGTGTAGTCGATGTCCGACGTCGTGTACGCCTTGCCATTAGCCACAACGTTGGCTCCAGCTGGGCTATTTGCGCAGCTACTTTTGAGTACCTTCCACTCCACGCAGATGGGGTTTGGGTCTGCTTTGATGAACCTTTCCGTCTCATGACTATACAGTTGTGCGGTGCCATTGACGGCGACATTGCTCTTGTCGGACTCGTTGGACGGAGCAATGCGAGTCCACAGGATGACACTATCGGGCCAGGGGTCACCGGAAGCGACGCCGTGCGTGAAACTCAGCTCAGAGGCCTGATAAGCAGCGTTCCCGCGCTTCATGGACCGGCGCTCGACGAGACGGATGTCGATGCCGAGGGCGTCGTGGCGGAGAGATGGACTTCCATAGTTGATGTTGCCGTCAAAGCTAGCCAAAGCTGGCGCCAAGAGGAGGCTGGTGACGCTGAGCAATGCGCGATATTGCATATTTGATCGCTTCGCGGTTTAGACGGTCTCGGATGAGGAGTCAAATCGCGACACACTGGCCGTTGAGAGGGTCTTTGGAACACTATCATATATAATGGCATTGTCCCATCCCCGTCCCAAACTTTCAGCACCACGGTTCTCATTGTTCCCCAATGATGCCAGTCGTCTGGGATGCGATCACCAATGACACGGCTTGTTATTCCAAGAAGAGGCGTCCGATACGCCCACGTTCCATGTCGTCAGGCTGAAGAGGCCGCCAGCTGCATGATTATGGCAGCCACACCATCTCTCGACCCTGGACGGAGCTTCGGTGACCAGATGCAAGCTCCGCATACTACCTCCAATGCCGTGAAGCGAGACGGCGCACGATGCTCCGTGGCTTACGTTGTGATCGCGAAACGTGCGTGCCGAGAAGGTGCCAATTGGCTCGGTAAGGGTGGTTATCAACAAGTGCCCCGACTTCGACCAGCGATGGGCGGGGTTTGAGCTCTGGGCGTTGTAGAAAAGGTTGATGTTCGTGCAGATCCTCGATCGGTGCTCTTGGTCTTGGATAACTCGCGCAGTTGCCATTGGCCTACGTGTAGCGGTCGTCATGGAGCAAGGACAGGGCACGTGGGGTTGGCATGCACGAGGTCGAAGCTACCCCAAAGCTAAAGACAAGCTTAAATCGGGGGGACCCCATCCATGCTTCGCTTGGCGGGTGCATATGTGGGAGCTTTGCTGTGGCGCCGATGTGTGAGTGCAGCGCAAAGAAGAAGGTGTCGGGCTTCAAGTATGACGAATGCTACAAACAGCTCGAGATGCGACTGTGCCGCAAGACAAGGGCCATAATCAAGCGCGCTACAAGCTTAAGGCATTACATATTGTGAAGAAAACTCTCCAGCACGGGCAGACTCTCCCGCAGCAGTTCCGGCTCTCCCAATGTAATCCTGACATAGCCCTTGAAGTCATCATTGTCTGCCCGCTCCCCGAAGCAGTGGCCGCCCGGAACTACGCCAACGCTCGTCTCGTCCAACAGCTTCTTGCTAAACGCCGCATCGTCGACCGGCCTCCCATCCCGGTCGAGTATCTGCACAAAGGCCGTTCCCGCACCGCTCGACTTGATCCAGCGACACCGCCCTTCATTGCGCTTGGCAAACTCGTCAATCTGGTCGATGCTGTCCTTGCACAGCGCCAAGTTGCGCGCCATCAGGCTTGGCAGCACGGCCGGGTCTAACGCGAAAGCGGCGACGCTATCGTCGAGCTGAGACACGCTGGTGGTGGTGTAGACCCTCATCGCGCCGAATTTGCGCAGGAGCTCGGCGTCCTGCGTGACGATCCAGCCTACTCGTACGCCGGGGATGGCAAAGGCCTTGGAGAGGGACCCGGTTACGACGCTGTTGGTGTAGCCCAGTGTGACAAAGGAGGGAGGCTTGGGTTCGGTGAAGAACAGCGGGCTAAAAACTTCGTCGCAGAGGATGGTGATGTTGGACTTGCGTGCGACGTCGGCAATTTGGAGGAGGAATTCTTTCGGCAGAACCGCGCCCGTTGGGTTGCTTGGATTGCTGCTTGTGATCAGCTTGAGATCACAGTAACCAAGGAGAGAGTTCGTACTTGAGAATGATGGCCTTGGTGTTTGGCTTGATCATGGCAGCCAATTCGTCAATGCTTGGCATCCATTTATTCTCATCGTTCATTTTCCACAGACCGACGTCAACGCCCTTGAACTCTGGCAACTTGTACAGCTGCCCAAACGTCGGGTACTGGCAGATGATGTGGTCTCCCGGTTCGCAAAGCGTATCCAGGACGAGAAAATTGGCCATGATCGAGCCCGGAGTGATCAGGACATTATCCGCCGTCAGTCTGGTCTCCTCGGAAGAATGAACCGCGGCAATGCGCTCCCGCAATCGGCGAGAGCCCTCGTAAGATCCATATGTGAGCTTCAGTTCAAGGTCGAAGACTTCGAGGTCTGGGTTTGAGGACAGCTTTTTCAAGTCGTTCACCGACACCGCAGACGCGAACGAGCCTGAGCTGATGTCAGTTTGGGCTTGTTACTACACAATATGAATTCAGATGCAGTATGATCCTGGAGGCTTCATACCTTGAAGCTTATAACGACTCTTTGGCTGTAGTGACTGTCAGCTTCCTTTTTCTCAACGAGATGAGTGCAAGAGGACAAACGCCATATGTGCGAACTATATTCCTGCCGTCAGTTACTACTGCAGGTGCAGACGATTCAAACTCACGTACCCCAATGATCAATCTTGAACTCTTGGACGTTCTTCATGCTGGACTAAATTTGACTCGATTAGGCGTTGTCAATTGTCGCAAATAATGGCACTTGACACATGACGGCTGGGTGTAGACAATGTTCATCTCAACGTCTGGTGCGGGGAGTAAGAGATGGCTTTTAAACCGGCGCGAGGTCAAGGCGGCCCCTCGTCAGCCCCCTCGTCAGCTTACATGTACTCTAACTCCACCCTGCGCCCTACAAGATCACCGCAACCCGATTGTATCCTCGCATGCCCGCTCCACGCCGATGTAGGTGGCATTCGATGTCGAAGAAAGCAAATGGAAGATTATGGGACACCACAATAGTTGAAATATAAGCACGCATACGTGTTTACATGGCTGTCATGGTTAAATGTGGCAATCCATGCACAGGTCATCGTCGCCTCGACCCACATCATGATACAGTGGACGCGATTGAGCCTTTAGAGGGTGAGATAGACGGCGAGTCTGCTACTAACTATATCATCTCTAATTTGGAGCTTTATGCGGCAAACAGCCTTGAGCGCCAGGCGCGGATTTCCCTTCTTTTAACAACGGCCCGATCTTGACCGCCGCAGTCTCCTTAAAGTCCAGCCTCGCAGGGTTCTCCTTCTGGCACCAATGCAGCGTGCCGTGTCGTAGCCAGTGGCCGTACGTCCCGGGTACATTGTCGGCGCCCGTGTGATTCCTCCACAGCGACCCCAGCGTGTCCCCCATGACCCGTAGGATGAGGCCGTGTGCCAGCTTGAAGCCGAAGCTCTTCTGCAGGCACGCTTCGACAATCTCGCGTGCGAGTTTCTGGTCGGCCGACTCTTGTTCGCCGGCCCTGGGAAGCGGCAGCGTCATGAGCTCAAACTGCTTAGGGCCGTTCCACGCAGTCATCTTGTTGATAAGCTGCGAGCCGACCATGTATTCGATAGCATAGATATGCTCCGCAGTGTACTTTGGTCCGTTCCAGCCGTCCTCGTCGTCAATTAGGCCCATTACCATGGTCATGACATGGCCTTGGATGATGTAGTCTGTCAACATCTTGCTGACCTCTTCCGGCCCAAACTTCCTACCATTCTCCTCAAAAGACAGGTTATCACCCATGAGTGGCAGCCCTTTGAGCAGCGGGCTGACGTGCATCCCTTCCGTGTCCGTCTTGCCGCCATCGGCAGCCCACAGCTCGAGCAGAAGCTTGTGACACCGCAGAAACAGCGGATTGTTACGGCCAGATGCGAGAAAGTAGTTTGTCAAGCCGCGGTCCTCCTCGCCGCCCATGTTGTATGTGAGAATTTCCCAGGGCGAGTCGGCATCGCCAACCGTCGAGTTCCAGAGGCGGTCCAGGTCGCCAATCTGAATCATGCCGACGTCTGCGTACACGCCGCCGTACTTGAGCAGCAGTGGCCATCGTACCAGGTCTGACGTGTGCTGGGGCGCGTAGTCGCCGCCGATGGAGCCGTCGGCAAACGCCTGGGGAAAAGTCTTGGGGTCGCGAATGTCGAGAAAGTTGGCCACATCCAATGGCGAGTTGAGCTCACGGTCCAACACTCACACCACCCAACCTTGCTTTGAGAAGCGACGATGCCAGGTGCGGACGGTGCGCTGTGTGTAGGGGTGCATATGTGCGAAGCCTCTGTGCCAGAAGAAGAAGATGTTCTTTTCGCTGGTGACGGGCTTCGGATTGAGGAGATCATGGTCGACTTCTGCGTCTGGCCGCAGATCCAATTGCTCGTGAGGGATAATGTCGAGTCCCTCGGGAATTGTATATGTGAATGAGCCCATAATGTTTGCTTGTGAAGATGGTGAGACGGCGGACGAGGACAATGGCATGAAACCTCAAGTGAAGGAGGGACAAGGGCGGGAGAGTTGAGGATCGGACGAATGTCGAGGTGTTTGGGAGGCTCCTCGGCAGCTCTTTAGTCTTTCTGGCTCAATCGGGATTTGAGACGAATGCCATGGTTCTATAAGTCGAGCATTCACCTCCCGGAGTCCTTTCGCTCTGCTACAGGCCTACCAATGACGCCACGTCCATCGCTGATCTGCTGCTAAGAAATAGGATCAGGGGTCCAGGGGGATCTGAGAGATCCCCCACTATATGAGTCAGAATGAGCACTGACGACCGCAGTCAGTGAAATCTGAAGCGACGCTGACACAACAACCACATTTGACCTGAAGAGAATCTTTGAGCCAATACATTGAACCGGCAGCAATGAAACGGCGACATGGATGAAGGCTTCACTTTCTTTGAGCACTGAGCGCCTATTGACTCATCCAATGACTGAAGAAAATCTTGATCGTCAAGACTGCCAGTGTGGGAAAAAGAACCGTCACCCCCACAATACGAATGAGCGGTCATCACTAATGTGGCAGGCGATAAAATCTCCATATTGACTCTTGCTCACCTTTTGCGAGGATCTATGTCGAGGTTGCATGAGCTGCGTGAGTTTCGACTCCCTCTTATCTGCGTCTAAGTCCGACGACCGCAAGTATCCGGTGTACCGCTCGATCTGCATCTCAATGCTGGACAGACAATCTGTGGCGACACTATTTCTCGAAATCACCAGCTTTTTGTCCATGCTATTCCTCCATTAGTGACATATCATAGATCCGGAGAGGTTCGGTCAAGTGAGGCTGATTTCAGACATGTCGGAGCAAGGGTATAGGGTAGGCAGCTCGTGTTACTGCAGTGCCGCTAGTGGCTTGTCTGAAGGAACTCAAAAGGCAGCCGCCGACTCTTTATTCTCCCGAAGGTCATCATTTCTTCATCGTACACCAACAACAGTTCAATCAGCGCATCGGGCGTCTGCCGCTCAGCCAGTGCCGTTTGCAATGAGACGGTCCAGAGAAGAAGAAGATGAAAACGATGTTCCGCTCCACCGCAAAAAGCCTTTTGGCGCCGGGCTGAAAAGGAAAAGGGTCGAGTTTGTTCGAGCAACGGAGGCCGACGAAGGCATACAGGTCCCGGTTTCTTCAGCAGAGAAGGGCCTCCTGGCAAGCGATTTGTATGCAAGGGTCGTTCTGGGTGCATCAAGATCTGGCACTGCATCCAGAACCGAGTCTCCGACGCCAGGTGCAGAGACTGAGGAGAAGCCCGAGCAGGCCATCTGCCCAGTTTGCTCGCTTCCTATTACCACATCTGCGCGGGTACACGAGGCATCACTGGCACATCAAGTCAGCCTGGAGCATTCACACCCGCCGTCGGCCCTCGACCGATCGCGCATGGGCCTCCGCACACTGCAGTCGCAAGGATGGGATCCAGATGCCCGCCGCGGCCTGGGCGTGGATGGCGCAGGGGTCCGCTATCCCGTCAAGGCGAACACAAAGGAAGACAACCTCGGCATTGGTGCGACCGCGGAGGAACCGCAGAAGAAGAAAGAGGCAGAGAAACCGACGCGGCAACTGACAGCCAAGGAGAGAAGGGCCCTTGCTGCGACGGAACGGCAGAGGGCGCAGCGCTTGCAGGCAGAAATTTTTGGCAGCGTTGACGTGGAGAGATACTTGAGGGGCAACGGAGCCGACAACGAGGTGTGATGGAGTGGCACGGAGAGTGATTTGATTTACATGATACCCTGGTGTTGCCTGAAGACGGTGGATAGTTCTAGGCTTATTGTAACCAGCCATTCTTAAGGCTGCTGATGGATTCGACGACGCTACATTCTGGTAGACACAGATATATACCAGTGACGGATGATATAAAACTGGAAGTCATTTGAAGCTGGAAGAGCCGGGGTAGCTTGAGAGACTCGTTCGTATTGATGAGATTGCTCCAGGCTCGAAGCGCTGGTCGAGTTAAGCTTACCGGCCAATGACCTCATCCCACGATGGACCCTCTGAGGAGCTGGAAAAAGGCCCCTGTGCTCGGTAGCTCAGCCATCGCAACCCAACTGCAGGTCTCCACTACCGCCAAACATGGCCTCGTCTCAGCACACGATCCCCCCTGGCTGCTGTCCTGCGCAACCCCGCCACCCTCCCTTCCGCACGTCACGAACAGCTCTCTTCGTCGGCACGATTGGAGCTGCAGTGTCTGGCCGCACGTCTTGTTGCTACTGCAGTAAACATCTGACAACTCACATTCTTCCGTGCCTTGTCAACGCCGCATAGCCTGCCCCTGTGCCAGAGACCCTTCTTCGCATAGAGTGCGCCCTATCGACCTAGGCCAGCCAGCCTTGCCAGCCACCCATCATGGGGCTGTCGGTAATCCAGGAGCAGCACGATGGTACGACGGTCTTGCGCCAGTGCGAGATCGGGGAGACGTTGCTGACTTGATGCTGCTTCTAGTTATTCTCCAAGAGATCAAGAACATCACGCAGGGCGACGTACGATACTCCCGCCTCTTCGCCCCAAGCTCTCCCGCGAGTCAACGTAGCTGACACGACCAACCTACAAACAGTGGAAATGCCTGGTAGTAGACGAGACATCCAAGAAGATCATCGACAACGTTGTCAAGGAAGATGACATCCTCAACAATAACATTGCCAGTTGGTGTTACCACTACTTCCTAAGGCACACCCTGGAGGCTAACTCCGCTTACAGCAATCGAGCGCATCGAGGACCGTCGCGAGCCGAATCCCGAGATGGACGCCATCTATATCCTCGCCCCCGAACCGCACATTGTCGACTGCCTCTTGGCCGATTTCGAGCGCCGGCGATACCGCAGAGCATTCCTCCTGTGGACTAACCTGATAGACCCGTCTCTGCGCCGGCGCATAGACGATTTTCCCGGCATCAGGCAGCTGCGCGTAAGCTCCAAGACGCTCTTTGTCGATTACTACCCGCGGGAATCGCATTTGATCACCTTCCGAGACCCTTGGAGCTTTCCGATGCTGTATCACCCAGCTTGCAACGCTCTCGTACCAAAGCACATGCAGCATCTCGCGCAAAAGGTACGACTCTGGATGCCGGCTACGAGACCAAACCTGAGAGCACAAGGCTGACTCATGGCATCCTACAGATTGCAGGCGTTTGTATAACACTGGGAGAGTATCCCAAAGTCCGATACTACCGACCCAAGAACCCCTTGCACGAAGCCAGCGTACTTTGCTCACACCTGGCGAGGTTCGTACAAGAAGAGCTGGACGGGTATGCGCACTGGGACCCGAACTTCCCGCCGCCGTCCAACAGGCCCCAGGCGAATTTAGTCATCACCGATCGATCAATGGACCTCATGGCTCCTCTGGTGCACGAGTTTACGTATCAAGCCATGGCGCATGATCTCCTCCCAATCAAAGACGGCGACAAGGTCACATTCCACACTACCATAAACGCGGGAACGCCGGAGGCGCAGGAAAAGGATATGGAGCTGGGAGAAAAGGACAAGATCTGGGTCGACAACCGACATAGTCACATGAAGGACACCATCGACAAGTTGATGGGCGACTTTCAAAGGTTCCTTGACGAGAACCCGCACTTTACAAACGAAAACGCCGACACGACGAACCTTAGCGCAATCCGGGATATGCTGGCAGGTCTTCCGCAGTTCCAAGAGATGAAGGAGGCGTATTCTCTGCATCTCACCATGGCGCAGGAGTGCATGAACATGTTTCAGCACAACAAGCTTCCCGACATTGCGTCCGTGGAACAGACGCTGTCGACTGGCCTGGACGAAGACTTTAGGAAACCAAAGAACGTTCTCGAGTCGACGGTGCGCTTACTGGACGACGAGGCCATTGTTCCCGCGGACCGACTGCGCCTCATCATCATCTACGTGCTCTACCGTGGTGGGATTGTTATGGAGGATATAAAAAAGCTGCTGATACACGCATCCCTTCCGCCGCAGGACGGAGAAGTGGTGGCAAACATGGAATTGCTGGGTGGAAAGACATCACACGCATTAAAGGAGCCTCGTCAGACGCCCCAGCCGTTGTTCCCTAGGGACCCCAAAAGCGCACAACCGAGCGAGGAGTACAGCCTGTCTCGGTTTGAGCCTGTCCTAAAACAGATGCTTGATGCGCTGGCTCGAGGTGGTCTGGACCAGACAGCATTCCCCTATGTCAAACCGCCAATGGACCCTAATGAGGACCTGATGGCAGCACAAGGGGGATCTCTGCGCGCCGGTCGACCAAACTGGGCCGCTGCCGGCCGGCGTCCACCGGAAAATCGCCAAAGAATCATTGTGTTCATGGCAGGAGGAGCGACATACAGTGAAAGTCGGGCGTGCTACGAAGTCGGCAGGGAGCGCAGTCGCGACATCATCCTCGCAACCTCGCACATGCTCACGCCTCAACTCTTCATCCGCCAAATAGGCGACCTCAGCCGCGACAAGCGACAACTCGACCTCCCCATGGAGAGGCCCAAGCCTCGTGCCCCAGCCCACCTGTTTGAGCGGCCCGCGCCGCCTCCTGGCCGACAGCCCCCTCCCGGACAAGGCCTGCCACCACGGGTCGGAGGCGGTCCAGCACCAGGCGCTCGACCACCTCCAGGCGGAGGCGGCCTCCCCAGCCGACCTGTCCCGGCGCCGGCCGCGCCGCCCACGCAGGCCATGGGCAGCATGAATCTCGGCTCGGCTCCCCCGCCCTCGGCCGGCGGTTCCCCCATGCCTCCGCCCCAGGACGGCAAGGTGCACAAGGAAAAGAAGCGGAGGAACTTTCTAGGTATGAAGAAGTAGAGCTCTCTCCGCAGACGTTCCTCCGAGACGAAAGACGTGCCCACAGCGTTACGCAGGGGTACGTGCAAACCTCCCGCCTCAACAGAAAGGGGTCCCAAAACACGGAGGGGCCCCCCAGAGTGAGTGGTGCCATGTGCTAGGAGAGAGTTGGATTTGTGGCTTCTACGCTGTTGGGTACGTAATTAATAACATTTTCTGGAGCGCGGCGTTGAGGGACCAAGGTGGTGGTGCCTCTCTTGGCGCGATAACACAAAGGATACGCTCGAGAAGTTGCGCAGGGCTGTCTGGATGTGTGTATATGTCAGATGACAATACATGAATGCTGTTCAAAATATCCAATCTCCCTCCATAATTGACATGGCATCACCGGAGACCAAATGTGGGTTTTGCTATTACAGCATCACGAAGACAGGGAAGCTTTCATCACGAGCTGGCGAGAAATATCTGTACACACAGCTCACATCCTCGATTGTACGGCACCACTATCTCATCTGCTGGTGACATGATCCGCAACTTGTTCCCTCCATGCACTCCCCCAGGAACATTCGCCTTGTTGGCAGCAGGAACGGAGCATTTGTGGCTAGAACTATTAATACCCCCCGCAAGCAATAGCAAGAAACGAAGCCTGGTTCGAACGGCTTCGAGCCACCTTCCCTCCCTCCAAATTTGATGTCCGTTCTCCGCCATTCGGAACTACCGTCCAAATAATGCTAGTATAGGCTGCCTTGGGATAGGGGCTTTGCGATTCTATGGGCGGCCATAGTTGGCGCCCCGGCCCCCAGTTGGAGGCATACGCCCATCATAAGGTGAGCCAGCAAACGCATGGGCCTCTGGACCAGGGGGTCCATTGAACCCACCTAGGCCAGGGGGCAGAAAGGGCTGCGGCGGCGGACCAGCGAAAAAGCCAGGTGGCGGGATGGGCATGTTACGAGGATGCATTCCACCCAGTGCCTCAGGCGGCGGAGGCATTGCCCCGGGAGGAAAGTTGGGTGGGAACATTGGGGGCAAGGGCATGTTGCGGTTCGGTCCACCAGCCAGTCCAGGGGGCGGGATCATCGGGCCGCGCTGCTGCTGTTGCGGCGGCGGCGGCGGCATCTGTCCTCCCCTAGCCATCCAGTCGGGGGGCATCTGATCCAGGCCAGGAGGCGGCGGCGGTCGCTGCAAAATCTGAGTAGGCTGGCTCTGACGTTGATCCTGGTCCGGGCTGTGGAAAGACTCGTCCATGGGAAAGCCTGGAGGAGGCTGAGGGCGCATCTGGCGCTGACTCCCACGGTTCTCTCGGGTGGGAAAGTCGGGCTCACGTTCGCTATAAGGAGACATCGGGCCCGACTTGTGGTGCTGATGCTGGGCTTGAGGCTGGGACTGTGGCATGCGAGCCTGCTGCTCTGGGCGCTGAGCTTCTGGAGCGGCTCTCATCAAATTCATCAGGAATTCGGTGTTGCTATTGTTGCGAGTCGGGGTTGGCTCGGGCCGTCCGGATCCCTGACTGGACATGCGCTGATGATGGCCAACAAGGTCCTGAAGAAGTTGGTCGGGGCGCGCAGACTGTTGCTGTGCGCGAGGAGCGATGATTTCGTGGGGTTGCTGAGACGCAGGCCGTCCCATAGGACCATCACGTCGGTCCCCACCGTATTGCTGGAATGGCTCTGGCGAGGTAATGGCGTTTCTTTTTCCAGCATCCATAGGGTTGCCTTGCTGCGGAGCTGGGAACGGAGCTAACCCTGGAGGAGTGGCGCTCATGCTCTGTTTTTGCAGCTTCGCAAGCAGCTGTTGGAAAGCTTGACGCTCTTCCTCAGGGGGCGGATGAGCACCCGCAGGATGGCCAGCCTCGAGCCCAAGTCCCAGTCCGGCCATGAGAGCTGCGGCAGCAGGTCCGTTCGCGGGTGGTCCAGTGAGCGGCGTCGAGGCTTCAGTCCTCGAGCGTCCATCTTGCTGGGGTTGAGGGTTAAAGAAGGATGTAAATCTCGAAGATTTTCCGGCAGACTTGGCCTTGCTGGTTGTCTCTTTCTGTTCCGACGGGCTAACGACATCGACACTGGCGTTGGAACCAAAAGCCATGAAGAACTTGTCGGGGCCCACTTCCACGGCAGGCGATGGTGCTGCGGGCTTGGACGTTTCGACGACGGCCTCGGCCGCGGGGACCTTGCTGGCAGCAGATGCGCCGCTCTTAGCAGCCTTCATGTGCTCCATCCATTTCTGGAAATCTTGCTGTGTATGGGCTTCTTTTTGCTCGGCGTGCGGCTCATCGAACCATTCGGGCTCTCGCTCGACTCTCTGATCGCGGTCTCGACCCCAGCGTCTGTCAGAAGTTCTGCCGCTGCCACGGTCGTCCGTCGGCTCTGGCTCCCTGCTATCTCGATCCCGCCAGCTCTTCGTCCGATCGCGATCGCGCTTCTCCGTAGGGGGAGGAGGAGCAGAGTCTTTGGCGGCGTCGCCTGGTCGCCAAGTCTCAAGCTTGTTCCTGCTCAGTCCATTCCGCGGTCGTCCCTCGCCTCCATCGGCCGCGACTTCCCCGCCTCGAACTAAGTTGTCAAAAGATCTGGCTTGGCGGTCACGTGGAGCGTCTCGATCATCTCGCTCCCTCGGTGGCCGCCTGTCGTCTCGGAAATTGCCACCCATTTTGCCGTGAAAGCGCTCAGCGCCGTCGGCGCCGAAGCTTTTGCGCGGCTTCACCGTGCTCCAGCCATCGCTGTCCTGGTCGCCATCGCCGCGACGAAGATTCGTGTTGCGGCTGTCGCGCAGCCGGGCTACATCGGTCTCCCCATTTCGATTTCGAAGATTGGTTCGGCCTTGGACATCGGCATCCCTCATGCTCTTTTCATTTTCCAGCGTCTTGTTGCCCCTGGCTGACGAAAAGGCCATGCGAGGCGGGCCAAATACTATGTCATCAGGGTCTAGATTGTGGAGGACGTATGGTTAGCTTGCCACTAGAAGCTAGACGGGGAGAATGTAGATGAGCACGAACTTGTGCTGTTGCGCGAGGGCACATGGCGTTCGGAGCCAGACCGCCGATTGGTCTGGTCGAAGAGAGGAAGATTGTCATTAGTACCACGCCGATTTTCAACAGTGGATTTGCTTTGGATCCGTAGTTGTTCGGGGGATGCGCTGCAACAGAGGTTAGAATCATGGGTAGCAGAAAGAGAGCTGTCCGACTCACCCCATCCACTCCTCCGCCGGGGGAAGATTGTCTGGTCGAGTGCATAGAGGCGACTCCCGCAAGTGTAGCAGAGAGTCTGCTGAGTATCGAAGGGCCATATCAGGGCGGCGGAGCTGCGATGCCCATCTGACGGAAAGACCGCCGGTCGCCGCAGGGGAGAGGTGTGGTGCTTTGGGAAGCAAGGGGAGGTCCGAAATCGGGTATCAACGAGTAGGTTGACGGTGGAGGCGTGCTAAGCGGTCGGACGGCTGTCAATCGTTGAGGAGCGAGGAGTATGGCTGTTCTTAAGAAACGGTTCTTGCAAACGCGGGAGGCGTAAGGGTGGATGTTGCGAGGTTGCGGCTGCGGAGCGCTTGAGGAGTGCGTGTTTCAATGGCTGGGTTGCGGTGGAGTCGTCGTCGCGCAGAACAGGCGAGGGAGGAGGGAGACACCTCCCGAGGAAGAGGGAGTAATGCTCGGAGTCTGCTGTGGGTATGCAGGCGGCAAGGGGGTGAGGAAATGTGAGGTCGGCAGAAGTATATGCGTTGCGACGTCGGGACAGTGAAGATGAGGAGTTGTGATGGGATATGGTCGGGTGGAAGAAGTGTGACTGCTGGCCTGGCCTGGCGTTGAACCTGATGGGCTTTGGTCGGAGATGCAGGTCGCCGTGACCTGGGGGTGGCACCGTGTGAGGCGTGAACAGGTGGCGGCAACCCCCTGCCAGCTGTATCAGATACATCGCGCTTGGGCCAGTTCTGCGAGATTCTAATGGATGCTTCGACTGATCGGTCCTAGCGCAGTCTGGCCGCTGGGCACCAGTCAGGTGACCCAATCTTTGTGGATGCTTCCTGAGGCCTTGATCATCGAGAACGAGTCAGTGCCAGGACATTCGTCGCGGGTGCATGCCCGTAGGAAGATGAGCGGTCCCTGGCCGAGAGCTTGCTTCAAAGCTGTCGGTCCCAATCATCCATCATCAAATTGCCAGATGTCGCTTTTCGCCAGCGAAGCCTGCGAAGAAACATCGCACATGTTCGAGCCAGCTCAGCTTCAACAATTGGACGTTTTGCTAGACGTAGATACTCTAGAAGGATACTACAGGGGTCATTTATCCAACATCTCATCCGCCACCGCCTCATTCCCTCACAGCTTCCCCGCAGCCGCCCTGGCCGCATTCACCTCCTCCTCCAGCGGCAGGATGTGTGGCCGCGGCCCCACGGGCGTAATCGACAGCGGGTTGATCTGCGTATGGCTGCGCGTGTAGTGCCACTTGATGTGCTCAAACTGCGTCGTCTCCTTGAACGCCGCGTGGTTCCAGTACAGGCTGCGCATCCATCGGTGCAGCGCCGGGTAGCCTGATCGAATATCGCGGATGTTGCACTTGAAATGCTGCACGTACACGGGATCGAAGCGCACCAGTGTCACGTACCTGGCGAGGTCAATTAGCCAGCTGATTCCTCCAACACTACGAGGACGCACGGGAGACGTACAGGCGAATGTCGGCCTCGGAGATGGCCTTCCCAAAGTAGTACGGTCCGTCCTTTTGCGTGCTCAGGTGCTTCTCGGCTTTATCAAGCGCCTCAAACAGAGCGACGACGTTGCGCTCGTATGCCTCGGCGGTCGTCGCAAAGCCCGACTTGTAGACGCCGTTGTTGATGAGATCGTACGTCCAGGCGTTGGTCTCGTCAATCTGGCTGCGTAATCTCTCCGGGTACAGTTCGATGGCGCGGTACTTGGAGTCGATCAAGTCGTCAAACTGTAAGACATATCAACATCCGTCTAGGTCTTCCGCCTCTCAAGTAGAGCTCACCTCGGTTCCGAGCATTCGAATGATCTCACTGCTCTCGTTGCTCACAATGTGCTTCGTCTTCTTGTCATACAGAACCGGCACGGTGAACCGCCCTTCGTAGTCCTTCTCCGACTCAAAGTACACGTGGCGGAGGTGGGTAAAGCCCTCGTGGCCCTCAATCGGGTCTGGGACGACATTGTCACCGGGCAACTTCTCATCCTTGGTCGCGAAGCGCCAGCCGCCCTCGCCAAGGTGCCAGTGAACGACGGAGTACGAAATAAAGTCCTCCAGGCCCTTGAGCTTCCTCGCAATCAGTGTCCGATGGGCCTGGTCCAACTGTTAGGCTACACGTCTCGTTTACCAGCTTGCGCGCCATATGAGGGCGCAGATGATGGGGGCGAGCTAACCCAAGGACAAGCATAGCTGACGAAGAGATGGTATCGTCCCTTCTCGGGTGGGTATTTGGCACCGCTCTCGCGCGAGATGGAATCGCGAAACGAGCTGACCTGACGCTTGAACTCGCCAGACTCGTCGCCGGGCTTGACCCAGTCGGTGACCTTGCCTGAGCTGGCCTGCTGTGCTGTCAGCAACCCCGCTCGTAGCAATGAGGGGCAATATTTTTCTTACCATTCTGATTTGATTGTGATTGGGAAGATGCAAGTGTTTACTGCGAACTGAGTGACTCTGTGAATTTGTACGAGTTGTATAAAGCAGGGCGCGACGTGTCGAAGTACTGTGCAAGCTGTTGACGCTTCTCAAGGCGAGTCTGCTCAGCTGTTGTACCTTCATTGATGGTCTCTTAAATGCAAGCAGCCCATGTGCGTAATATCAGAGCGGTAGAAGTCGCTACTAATGACGCTGGCTTGCCGCTGCTTACTGATCTTTTGGGTGACCATATCCTGACCTAATGCTTTGGAGCTTGCAATTCCCCGTCAATCAACTCCCACAGCTCCATCACAAGCGGGGCATGCGCCGGCGGCGGGCGGCTTGCTAATCGTGACGTAAAACGTTAGCTTCTGCCCACGCCCCCCGATAGGCTTAGCTCAAATGTCACACGTCCCGAGTCTTATCATGAAAGCCAATAAGTTTTGCTGTTTCTTTGAGTGATGACTGTACAGTACTGTAATTCTAACACGCTCCCAGACTCTGTCTGCAGCCCATTTTCCATTCATGCGCGCGGGTACTTCCATTTGATGTCGCTGCACGTATCCATGACACATCAACTCGGAGGAACCAATGCACTCAGTATCAGATTCCTCACCCCAACTACCTTGGGAACTATCATCAGGGTTATTCTCCAATCCCTCTTGCGGGCTCAAATCACCTGTCCGAAGCATCTGACCTTGCGAGACGTATCAGGTCTCTCAACGCTAGCGGTACTCAACAGTCATTCATCTATCTGTATCGAACCTCTGGCCAAGTACAAGTCCTCCCCTTGATTTTGTGCATCGTCTCCAGACACCAACTGCCAGTCATAGACTCATAATCAATTCTGTTTTACTTCACACGCTTACTGCACCCTGACCTTGATGTACGGCACTTCCGCATCCTCCTCGTCCATATCCTCAGCGACAATCTCAAAGATGACCTCTTTCTGGTGCGGAGGGATGGGCGTCTTTGAGATGAACTCAACCAGCTGGCTGAGCTTCATTGCGTAGCGCTCCTTGAGCTTAGCGGGCGGGAAGAAGCTGGCGTACAGCAGGCTGACGCCAGAACTGAGCATGCTGACGCTCAGACCCTTGGCATTGAAATAGTCCAAAAGCTCCTGCAGGGTGATGTTGTCCACCTCGAACCTGTCCCAAATCTTGTCCATTGTGACCTTGCCATCTTTGCCCTTGTATTCGACCTTGGGGCTGGCGATAGGCTCGCTGAACCCAAAGAATGGCAGCGCCAGGTTGATGAAGCCGTTTTTGTACTGCTCAAGATCCTGCTTGCTATCAACGACCTTGTAAAGTTCAAGGACCACCAGTCCAGTGACCAGGGCCGTAGTGGTGGCAATGGCTGGGATGATCTTGCCGGCAATGAACTTGGTCTTGTGGCGATCCGCCGGCTCGATATTGTAGTTTTCGGCGCGCAGGTTGCTGCAGGCCGCAATGAAGTCAATGTGATGGTTCGTGTCGTCGTCTTTCTCAAACTCTACCGGCTGTAATTGGAAGCCGGACAGGCTAGATGGCGACGGAATGCCAGCAATGATCCTATCTAACTCATCACTGTCATCAAAGGTGGTATTGGCATTGGGATCCTGGCGGGGTAAGTTAGCTTCAGTTCCAAGCATCAATTTCGTCGAGGGATGTGCAGCATACAGGTTCCTTGTCGTCGGCCTGGATCTTGACGCTGGCGTCTGGAGAGAAGTCAGGAACTATGACATTCTCCAACTCTCGCAGGTAAATCGCCTTGTCAGTGCCGGGCGACTTGATGTTAAAATTAAAGGCGTGCAAGTTCGCTGCCGCGACGACGAAGCCGAAGTGAGTGGGGTTGTTGGGGTCGAACTTCAGGGCATCGGGAGCGCGCTTCGGGCCAGACCAGAATGGCGTGCCGCTGGAGGTTTCAGAGTCTTTCGGGAAGTTGTACAACAATTGCTGGATCTTGTTAGAGAACTCTGTCTCAAACAGCATACGGGCCCAGGCAATGCAGTCCTCAAAGGTGCGAGGTCGCTCAGTCGTTAGAGAGTTGCGAATAGTCTCCAATGTCTCCTTTTGGTTTCCCCCTTGCTTTAGAGTAGCCTCCAAGAAATGGGGCTGCGTCAGGTACAGATTGACCGTCTGCGGGCCCTTGACAAAAGACTTCTCAAACATAGCCTTAGCCCACGCAATTGTGTGCTCGATCCGGTTGGGAAAGCTTCGGATGGTGCACATTGGGAATTCCTTCTCGGGTGGGTCCTGAGAAGACGAATACGACTCGGTCATATGTGGCAGGACAACTTGGGTGTTGCCCTTGGTTCCCAGGGTACCGCTCTCGAGGAGAGGCTTGCGGAAGAAGACACACCGTCTGTCGACATATGTTCTCGCCTCAACGTTGTCCAGGGCATTGGTAACACCATCTAGACTCTTCCAGAACTCCTCGTCGAAGATGTGCTCCGTGTCAGAGCTGACCCTCTCCTTCATGGTCTCCACATGGCCCTCAAGCTCAGGGTTCATCCGCTGCACAGCCCGAGCGGCACAGTCGCTCTTCATGCTGCCAACATCTGCGGCGCGGAACAGGAACTGCCGATTCAAGTTGCTCTTCTCAATGGAGTCCATGTCCGTGACAAAGATCTTGCCCCTGGGGCCAGTGCCGAGACCCATCATGGCCCAGTTCTTGAGCATTTCGCATCCGATGGCGCCAGCACCGACCAAGAATTGCTTCAGGTTTGCAATCTTTTCCTGATACTCGGTACCAAAGACGGCGATTTGGCCATCGTACCGACTTCCAATAGGCCTGCAAAGCTCAGGGCTTCGCTTGGTGGATGTCGGGACCGACTCGAGCGAGTCAAAGTACATCCACTGCTGAATAGGCTGAAACTTCCCAGACACAGCCTTGAGGACTTCTTGCGCAGTGATGCCACCAAAAAAGGCGGCCATCGGGCTCAGGTCGCCCATAGCCTGGTAGCTTAGCTCTTTGAGCAGCGTCTCGTCCAACTGAATGTCAAGCTTCTCTTCCTCAGCAAACTTCTTGGCGGCGCCCAGAACCACAGCAGCGTCTTGCTCGTCCATGGGCCTCGGAAGACGACCGTTGGACAGCTGGAAAGCCTCGAGGGCTTGGAAACCGAGGTGGAGCTGCTGCGGGCGGTCGAATTTGGCAAAGTCTGACACGACAAACTCTGGCCCCTTCAAGGCTGATGTGAAGTTCTTGAAGTTGACAACCTTGGGCATCTTGACTTGCTGGTACATGCCACCGCGCTTGTACTGTCCAAGGCCTGTGACGTCGCCGATAGAGAATGTGTATGGGCCCTTGACGGTAATTTTTCGAGGCTCGCAGCCGTTCAATGCCTCCATGCCCTCGATCTCCGAGAAGGTAACATAGTCCCCATCTTCCAAGCCATGTCGAGTTTCGTCCAGCGCGGACACAAGGCCCTCCTCGTCGACTCCAGCAACGATGCCGGTGAGCGGGGTCTCGCCTGTGGGGTCGATGACGGTGAACTTGTCACCAAAATCGCAGAAGATGGACCCGAAGAGACCGAAGGTACTGGCAGTGACGACATAGATGCCCTTGGAGTGGCAGTAGTCTGCGATAGCCTTCTGGGAGGAAATTGACGCGTTGGTCAGGACAACGATCTGGTACTTGTCGAATTGAGAGAGATTCTCGTCGAGTCTGTTTGGGCTATTAGCCACAATCGTGCCGCAGGGGCCGTTGGGAAATGCATGACGTACCCAGATGACTGGTGGATCTTGATAGGAGTGTATGCGTTAAGTTCAGCTACTCGAGGGGCCGTCACCTCGTCTCGTGGCTTGCCAACATCGGCCTCGGTGAGGAAGAATTGGGAGGAGAGGTCGGCGAGCTGTACGGGAGCTGGGTCATGGAGCGTCAAGCTCTTGACACCGGCCAGGGCGATGTTCTTTGCCACCTCGACACCAAGGCCCTTCAGACCAATGATGAGGACGTTGGAGGCGCCCATGCGCTTCATGGCCTCGTGGCCCAGAACATAGAGCTGTCGGCTGTAGAGGGACTCATCGATCTCGCTGGTCCCCACGACGGAGTCGTCGACCTGCATTCGGGTCGCAAGGTCGACCTCGGGGAGCTTTGGGGCCTGTAGGCGCAGTGAAATATATTTGTCAGCTTGGACCTCGAGCCAGAGGGCGTAGACAGGCAGCGACGAGAGCGGCAACAGCAACAACCGCAGTGTAGAAAGGGACTTACCGCCATGGTCCGCTTGTTAGAAGTTTGGGGCTCTCCGTCGGAAAACTTTCGCTTCCCCTGCGTTTGTATTGTTGTTGGGGACGAAATCTTGAAGACGGAGATCCAGCACCAAGGTCGAGCTCAGCCCCCACCGAGATGCTAAATCCGAGGTCTTTGTTATGATGCGGGAAGAGGGGAAGGCGTCGCTGGCGACGATCTAGAGATGGCGTAGCAGAGTGCGTTTTGACCCTGCAGTTGCGGTGCGGGAGAAGATGCAGGTCGGTCGCGGTGGAGCAGAAGGTGTCGCGGGTGCATAAGGACAAGGAGGAGAGAGTTGAGCCGCGAGATTGCCGTCGTTGAGGCCACTATTGATGAGGTAATGCAGGTGGGAGGCGGCCAAGAGTCACGGTGACGAAAGCGGGGCCAACTGATGGAGGGGTGGAGGGGCAACTACGTACAGGCACCGACAGGCGCCTGTGGCAGTGGGGAAGCCTCTAGAAGCACCGCCAGAGGGTGCTATCCACAACTGGGTCCGCTTTTGCTGGCTCGAGTCCTGCGTGTCAGCAGAGATAGGACTTTCTTCAGGGCTACCTTGGGACAGGAGAGCCTCGGTTTGCAAAGGCGTTTCACAGACAGTGGGCAAGAAAAGTCCTCAACGCATATCGCTCATTACAGCTCTATAAGAAGCTTTGCAAGCTGAATGATGGGCCAGGGGGATTGTCAACTCGAGGGTCCAGGAGTGTACTACGAGTGCTGAGTCCTGATCTTTAGCTGGGGCAGTGGCCCAAGAAACGGCGGAGAACAAATAGCATTGTAGCGTGTTGACTTGTGCTGAAAACGTTACAAGACATCCAAATCCTTCTTCAGCATTGCCACAACGCCAGAGTATACGCTTTGCCGAAAATCCCGCTCGTCTAAACCGATCGAGTGTTGGTGCAGCTCTCCGTCAAGGCATCTGCTGACGGCGCTGAAGTAATTCAGGCTCTCGTATCTTACCCGAGGAAGCAGGTTTTGGGCAGCTATATAGTATTCTTCGAGATCACAGCCGGCCGAGACACTCTCCTGCGCGCCCAACATCTGCCCTAAGAGGAGCTCAATCAAGATGAAGCCCAGCGACAGCAGGGTCGGATTTCGCCTTATGCTCGAGGAGCCATGTACGCGAACTCCCTCGTCCGCTTCCGGTATCCTCTTTGTAACAAACGCGTCGTTATACAAGCTCTCGTTTTCTTTCCCTATGAATATGATGTCGTCTGTGGATAAAGTGCGAGGTAGCCACGGGGTGTTGTAGAGCTGCAGCACACTCGTAGATATCACCACGGCTAGCCGCACTTTGTCTTTGTAGCTTAGCGGAGGGGCGGTTTTTGTCTTCTTCAGTGCTTCCGTCAGTGACACTGTGAGCCATCTCTGCCGATCTTCACCGTCCCTAGGGGCAATGGGATAGATGTTATAGCTCTGAATCTTGTCAGACGTTTCATCTGCAATGTATCCATAACAACTTATCTGCCTCTGCTTTTGTACGTTTTGAATCGTTTTGCAGAGGTCCAGAATCGCCTCAAGGTTGGGCAATTCTGCCCTTGAGGTAGTGGTGGGAGACAAACTGCTGAGGGCGACCGGTACCGTGCAAGTTTGAACCAAAGTCGTTGTTGTTGATAACATAGAAGGTGAATAGGCTTGGAAGTTGACTCTCTTTCCCTTACCCTTGCTAGGTCGGTTAGTGAGTACAGACGTGCCTGATTGCATCTCTTTATCAAGAGTCGATGCCATCTTCATGTCGAGGGGCACCGCCAATATTCGCACTTCTTCCAGTCGTCGACACGCGGCCCCCTCGACTGGACCTGATACATCGGGTGAATAAGAAAGCGCCAAGTGCAAGTCCAGGTTTTGAAAGACTTCGCGTTCGCTCTCTCCGTACATAAGATCCGAAGACCGTGTTGCAAGCTTCAAGCTGATATCGTGGCTGCAGGAGCACCCGAAACTTCGTCGCAATGCATAATAGAGACCCAGCGATATGTCTCGCAGAGTAGCCAAGAGTTTTACCTGAGAAGACTCTAAACGCTTCGGCTCGAGACAGACATTTTGATTCGTCAGAGTTTCCAGGTTTGCAATACCGTCCCGGATTGTCGACATAAGGTCTGCATAGCTCGACCGACTGATTGTGAAAGCCGCTCGCTTAATCTCTCTCACAATGGATGATCTCTCTGTCCATTTGACCTGGGAACGGGCGCAAAATTAGCGAAGAATCTCCATCATGTTCGCAGCCTGACAGTGAAGGCATCTGTGGGTCCTACATGGCCTTGTGGACTCAGATCAAGTCTCTTCATCATCTCCGCAATGGCACTCCTCATGTCCTCGACTGTAGACTCAAAGACTTCCAGCGAGCTACTGAGTCTTGCGCGAATTTTTCTTCGTACAGCGTCATCGTGCCACATACTTCCGAACGGGGTTTGAATCATCAGCTCAGCATGTGATGGCGGCACGAGGCCAACGAGCAGCTTTTCACAAATGTTCTGAAACTTGACTTGCTCAATGCTGAGATTTCGAGTCAGGCTCCGCAGCTCCCGGTCGTACTTTCGCCACCTCTGAATTGTTGATATCCCATCGCGATAGTGTTCGAGAGCTGAGATAACGATGGGTATGCTCCCCAAAGCGATGCCCGCTACCTCAAATCCAGACATGGTGATATGCTCAGAAGTGCTTATGGCCGGAGGATGACCGTATAGAAGTCATAGATATTTTCAAGAATATTCACATGAAACAAAGACCTTCAAATCGGGCGGGGTTGACTTTATGCATGGGGATGTCGGTGACGAATCAGGACAGCGGCTTGCCCTATGCACTGGCCGCTGACGGTGCGGCGCTCAGAGGGGGGAACCTTGTCTAACGCGAACCTTCTGGATTGACACTTGGGCGGCTGAAATGTAGTTACAAATACTCCAAGTGAGTGACGCCAGCCGAAAACTTTTGTCAAGACGCACACGGGCCAGCTTCCAGTCATCATATGCATCTAGAGAGATGCACAAGAAGATGGCAGAAGACCGCATTTACTGGCGGGTGATACGTTTGGTCAAACTCAATCGTGACCTCCTCCAGAATCTGGAGAGTAAGGAGACAGATGGGATAGAAGATGTCCTCGTCAAGCTGAGGGACCAGCAAAGTCGGTTTGCAGTATGGTCCGGAAACATAGGCGCACACAGATCTGGGACCAGCTCGCTGGACTATCGACTTCGCGATGCTTCGCACATCAAAGACAAAGTTGTCTCGCTTCTCGAACAGCTCCGGGGTCTTTTTGAAGACGCCAGAGCTATTGCTTCTGGCGAATGTACGCCATGGGATCAGCTGCCCGACCCTGAGCCAGAAGTTGAGTGCGACGCCGTTCTAGATGTCGCCGAAGATATTGATGGGGAAGACATGCCCGAAACAGAGCTCGAACAGATCGCAATCGACGTCGCAGACGTGGTGGATGGTCTTCTGAGACTGAGCGTAAGCATCAAAAACCCAGCATCTCATGACCGACTTATTGCCTCACGGTCAACGGAGGCCTATCACTTTGAGCCCTTTGATATTCAGCATGTCCAATCCAATTTCGCTTCTTCACCTTCCTGGCTTGCAGAAAGATTGGGAAAGGCCATATCACGACGAAGACAGTACTTCAAATACCGCCAAGCGCACCATGAGAAATTTGCCTGTGGCCTGGACCTGCTCGACAGCGAGACGGTAGCCCCAAGCACAATGGTTTCGTCTTCACGAGCGGATCTGGAGAGTGAGCACTCTCTAGGCGTCGACTTAGACGAACAATCGGATGATGGCGCTACCCAGACTTCATTTGCCACGTCCATGACGGACGTGGACCGATTTCGTGTCCCACCCTTGCCCCGGGAGGCAGAAAGTGGACCATTCGAGTGTCCTTTTGGTTGAGAAGAGGCCCGCAGATGAAGAATTCGGAAATCGGGAATGGGAGGTGTTGCCACGAGCGGTGTACCTGATGTTGAATGTTCGGGAAGAGATGGGGGCATGTAACTGGAAGAGAGACTGCCCTGCAGCCATGTTCATACAGCGCAGGTGCTAGGTCGATCCCAATTCTCGATGCGGCCCGCAGGTGAAATTTAACGCTGCCTTGCTTGGATGTTCGTCTCGCGCCCGGACAAACACACTCGTAACTCCTCCAACAGTAGTCGGAGATGGGCGCTCCCTACAGAGGGTATCATGTTTGTCGCCTCTCCCATTCTTTTGCTGCACGTCGCGCGGCATGACACGCAGCTGACATGTCGGTCTCGATGCCGGACCCCTGTCAAGGACGGAGCGGATGCAGAGCCATGCTGCAAGACGAATGTGGCTCTCTCGGTGAAGGGCACGGGGCTGGCACGGCGAGAAACGCCCGCTCTACTTGGGCCATCCCGTCGTCGACAGCTGAGAATGCGCTCACAATCACGCAAACACCTGCATTCGTTCATCGAGCCAGAAAGCCAGAAGGCCAGATATCAGTCTGTAAACCCGTCTGGCTTAGGAATAAAAGGTAAAGTGGGTCCTTTTCTACTATCAAGCTTGGCATGACAGAAGGGAACTCCTGAGGCGGCCAGGCACGAGCCATCGAGAGACGGGTTCCTCCGCCTTGGCTTTGGGATCATGATCTGTCACAGGCTCTGCCCGTTTTAATGGGCTGGCTCTGCACGGCCTCGTGTGATTTCGTCGACAGGTCACGCTAGCTTACCGTCGTTTCTCTTCTCAACTCTAGAGATTCCGTATAACCTCATCAGAATTGCTCCATAGCCTGTGTCTTGCAGGGTTCCTTCCCGGGGTATCTTTTCTGGTTGGCTCGCATTCATAGCTAATTCATATGAGGTTGAATGTTGGTCTACCCAGTCGTAAGTGGGACGAGACAATAGCGAGAGACCTATGATTTTCTGAGGTTATACGGTAGTTGTCCACCTCTGAACAAAGGCGAGTCCACAAGAAACGTACATGTCTTGACATTGATGACATGACAACAACGCGCGACGAGCCTACAACACAAGTAAAATCGGTCGCCAGCACAGACAGTGGCTGAGGTTTGGCGCCCCAACAAAATCATAATACGAGGTAATCCTAGAGCAAAGTTCAAGAGTAGGAAGCGTCTTGGCTTATGACAACTCGTGGTCTGTGGCTTCTGCTCCTTCGCCGGCGAAAAACATATACTATAGATTCAGTACTTCCAAGGAGTATATAAGCCGAGCCCATTTCCAGATCTAATTTTGCCTTCACTTCTTCTGATCAGGCTTGAATAACTTTACAACATTCTCAGCATATACAACTCGCCAGCCCACTGTCACTTTACTCTTTTACCCAAGAAAGATCAACCCTCTGCCGCCATGCATCTGACGCTTGCAGTCTGCGTCTTGCTGGCTACGTTTAGCGTGGCTAGTCCGCTAGAAGAGGCAATTTTCGAAAGGGATTGTGCTGCAAAGGGAGCTGTATGCTTCGACGGAATAACGCGTGACTCCGACCATGGTACGACATATCGTGTTTCCAAAGGGTGCTGTTCTGTGAGTACCCACTGCATTTCTTCGCAGCCAGTCCGTTTCTAATTTAGTACGGATCAGACCTCGCAATGCCCCCTTACGGCCTCTGGAAGAGATTGTATTGATGGTGATTGTGGCACGCGTTACGTGGGCCATTGTCCTTGATTGGCCACTTATGGCTGCCTGTGGGGAGAAGGCTTGGGTTGGCTCTCTTCATAGGTCTGGCATGCCACATGTCGACAATCACAGTAGATGTTAGGAGCTGCAAAAGGAGGGAAGAAATGGAGGAAGGAAAAGACGGGAAAGGGAACAAAGTAAAAAAAGTAAAATAAAATCCGAGGGAGGGGCGGGAAAGGGAGTTATAATTGAAATAATAATAAAAATTAAATTTGGGGAAAGATGAATGCAGCTGTATGCATATAGCAGTGTTCAATGTAAATTAACCCAGCCAATCAATCACCCTATTCAAATCAACTAACGCAGCCATTCCTCTGCTTCAACCATATTATACTAATTCTTCGGTCTGATATAAGTTAACACATATTTTGCTACACCGAAAACCGCCCGGAGGTTCAGACATACCCTACTGGGCAGCTACTGGTACTACGCAAAATGACCTCTAAAGGTAGCAACCCATCCTCTAGAAGATGCATCCCTTCATCCTCAAACGGACGTATACTTCCTATGAATTTATACTTTATTTGTGAGGATATTACCTTTGTCGCTGAGAGGCAGTATATAGGGCCGTACACAGGGCGGTCTTTCCAAGCAAATGCTCCCCAATCATATGTCCTTGAGCAACTCCATTTTGCCATCCCATCATTGTCTTTGCGCGCCAATGACATGTCTCATCACTCATATTCCTTCTGAAATGCGAAGGCTCCCGTCGTGTATGTCCCAAAATTCTCCGATTTCCTGCTAGTCCTTTCTGTTCCCCCAGCGCTGCTTGTGTCCCATGCTTTTCTTGTCGTTGCTCATCCTTTTCCTAATGCTTCATTTTAATGCCGAGCTTCTGCGACATGCCTCTCGGATCGCGCCTGTTGAAAGCCAACGAGCCTGGAGAACCTCGGAGCATCGCAAGTGTATGTCTGAAGCCATCGCTCACAGGGTCGAAGAAGCCTATGATGGTCTTTTCGCTTGCCTCGCCGCCGACATCCTGGTCTGTGCCCTGTGTAATCGATTCTCATCCATAGATTGTCGCCAAGAGCAGTCGGATGCAAACTCACAACTCCGGCACTTGAAGGCTTCTTCGATATCCACCCCTTTCGCCTTTCGCTCGCCACGCCACCAGGCCATATACCTTCCCAGGTAAGCCTCCAGCGCCTGCCTGGAGACAGGAAAGTCATGCACGTCCAGGTCCCGGCCGTCCTCGCGATGTACATATTGTACTCGAAGCATATGGCCGAGAGAGTCCCTACCTTCGGGAAACGTAAGCTTGATCTCTTTTTGTACCAAGGGCAAGAGCTCTCGAAGAGTGTGATATTTCACCAGGTCGTCCCCCACAAGGAACCTGGGCACACTAGGGTCTGCTGAGCTCCTGTCGTTGGTACTTTCATCCATTTTGGCATTCTCCATTTCTACCAGACTCGAAGGTGCGTCGAAGAATATTTCCTCGTGCAAGTATCCGATTTGAGCGAAGAAGCTGTCGGAGAACTGATCGTCCGCGTCGAGCCCATAGCGTCGGAATACTCTAAAGAAATCAAGTTGTCCAGCCGCCATGTCTGACAGGAATCTGTGGTACAAAAGCAACTGAATCTTTGCCGGGCGAAGCAGTGACTTTGATACGGGTGCGAGACTGCCCCGAGTCTTGACGTCAGTCAGGTAGATCTTTGGGCGAGTGAGCCTGCCGTGACCTTCTTTCTTAGGCGGAAAGTAATCCGTGAGCGCCGACTGTTTGAAGTCTGGTTGAGACCCTGAGCTAGAGAGCTCTTCCTCGAACTCCGGATTGGGATTTTCATAGCTGACGCCGTCAATGACGCCGTTGACCAGATTACCGTCCACGACGCCCCAAACCTCGAGCTCACGCGTTAATCCCGTCTCTCGCAAGGTTCTCAGCCCTTGGATGAGATTCCAGAGCCTCAACGCGAAACCATCTTCCTTGGTTGTGACGTCAATTTGCACTGTCGTGTGAACCTCGTCTTCCAGCTTCTGGTGGACTTTGGAGCCCCCTCTCATGGCGGCTGTCCTTGTTCGGCGTCCACCAGGCAGCCTCGTGAGCGTGTACCAGTACTGTAACTCACACCAAGCCCCGGAAGTTAGATCGCTCACACTCAGTGTCTTGCGGGGATATGTCCGGAATCTTTGCAGAGGTGAGCGATCGTCTTGCTCAACGCCAGAACCGACATCATGGCCAATTTGTGCTGGTGCAGGCGCGTCATCGTCGAGGTTAGACAATGCCCGGCTCACTAAACGCTGCAAGTCAGTCAGCCAGTCACCAATCGTTGATTTGGTACACTGACAACGTACAATCGGGGTAGCTGATGTCTTCATCAATCGACAACAGGGATGGCAGCCCAGACTGTGTCGGGGCCCTCGTATTTCGACCCGGCTGGCGTCCATGAGCAGCAGCGCCTGTCTCATGATTCTCCAGGGCATGCGCGAATGCGTGGCGGGCACCGAAAGCGCCATCATCGCCAACAACGTCGTCAGTCCGCTCCGGTATGGAGTCTATAGCACGCGTCACGCTCGTCTCCCGCCTGAACGACGGTAACTGTGAGATGTGAGACTGGCTTGCGCTGGCCTCAGCAGCGAGTTGAATCAACTGGAGCTCTTCCTCGAGAGTAAAGTCGTAACCATAGTCGCTGTCGCTATCCAGCGTATTCGAGGCAGCCATGTCTACTACGGCGATGATTCATGGCGCTCGGATGAGCAAGTGGCGACATGTCGGGCGCGAGCGGCGTCTGGCGTTAACTTTCAATCCTACAGGAGGCGTTGCACGAGTGTTGCGCGGGGTCACGTGGCGAGCATGTTAGGCAGCACTGAGCTGGCCTGCAGGCCTCCTTTTATTAGCGACATCTGCAGGGGCCCGGGGGCCGTATCGATCAGGCTGCTCCCACCCCACCCCACTTTCCGGCACTGCCACGCCGTCTACGCAGCCCTGTTGAGGTCGCCCTTGCAGGCACCAAGGAATCGACAAGCTGAGGCCCAAGCATTCAGCCCCCGTGACGCCTGTCAAACTGACGATGCCTTGTGCTTAGCTGACGGCTCATAACGGCTCCCAGGGTTTCCATTGGCGCCCTCAGCGTGACCCTGGTCGTCCTTGTAAGGTCCATTGTGGTGGCTGGTCTACTCCAGCACAGGCTGCAAACTCCAAGGTTCAGCCTCTCCCAAAGCGGCGTATCTGTCCATGTCGCTGCTTCAAGTCCTCAACGCCGCCTCCTCGTGTGCCCAAGGGGAGCCAATCACGCTCGAGACTGGGCTCGTGAAGGTTGTCAAGCTGCGCGCAGCCATGGATGGGTCCAGCGCCTGGGCCTGGTGCCTGAGATGGTTGATTCGAGCTGCCTGCGCTTCAGCTGGACGCCTTGGCCCTATTGACAACTAAGATCCATCGCGAACGCAGCAGCAGACTACTGATCTTCCATCTTGAATTGTTCTGGCTATTCTCCCAAGCCGTGCCCAACCTTTCCTCTAGAGAATGGCTTCCATTGACCGACAGTGTCGTTCGCGGCGTGCTGCCCTGAAGCCCGCTGTAGAGTGTGAAGACATGGAGGCGCTACTTCAGGAGCTCGACGTAACGAAACAGAGCATCTCGTCGCTGCCGCCAGAGATTCACCTCGCCATCGCAGAGTACCTCATTTATCCCGACGCCTTGTCTCTGAAACACACCAGCCGATACTTTTACAGCATCGTCGACACGGGTGTCGAACTCAAGATTGACTGGTTGATGGAACGGCGCCGCCTGCATCTGGAATGCCCCAACGACAGGCGCTGTGAGTTGGGAAGTGATCTTCAATTTTGCCGCGGCAGTGTCCCGTACGTTTTGTCTTATTCCGAATAGCCTCTTTGGTTGTGCATATGCTGACGTTAGCAGGTTGCTCATGCGGCAGCGACGGGAGCACTTCGAGTGCGAATCCCGTCCGGGCCTTGGCTGTCTTGTATACGGGACGACGACGTGCTCGCATCGCGTAAGAAGGCCAAGCCGCTGGCGGTCAGGTTTGCAAGCCAAATTTACGATTGAGCTATGGTGGCTCTTGCTGGTTCTTGTACCGGCCTTGTGCGGCTGGTTATGGATGCGCAGATGACACGATTTGTGTTTCTAGGCTTGGTCCCTGAAACAGCACACGGCTGAGCAAGCAATGTACGAATTTTGTAAGAGGTAATAGTACTTATGAGTATTCGGGGTGCCGCAGCATCGTCCCTGAGCACATAGTTGACTACACGGCATCTGGGAAGCAAAAGTCGATCCCAACGAGAAGGTGCAGCTGAGGGTATAACATGAAGGCAAAGCCAATGCACCAAATAACGTCTAAAGCAGCAGCAACGTGGATTTCAACCACGACCCAAGTGACGACTGCCCGCAGCCCAGCAACAGATGAATTGTGAACAGTTCGCAAGCTACTTCGTGCCGAAGACTCCTCCTTTGAGTCATTTCCATACACCTTGATCTTGCCATTCGACATGTATCCCATGTGAGTCTTCTCGTCCGGCGTCGCGGGATAGTAATCCTCGTTGAAGGTCGAATTCAGCGTGACGGCTCCAACAACACGCCCCGACTCTAGGCGGATGTGCGTGTCGACAACCAGGTCCTTGAGCTGCTCCTGCGAGGCGATGATCTCGCGTGCGCCGCGGACCCAGTTGCCGTAGCCGCCGTAGCCCGAGTGCTGCCTGTAGCACAGATTGATGCCGTTGCCACCAACTTTCATGCCCGGGAGCTGCGTGTCCCACTTGGAGCACCAGGTGTTGCCGTGGTCGTGCCCGTAAAAGAGCGCCATGGCGGCGGGCACTGTGACCAGCGCGCGCATAAAGGGCACGTCTTGGCCACCGTACGTGCACGTATCATCCACAGAATCGTCCCTGCACCAGCCAGAACCTTGTTGAAAAACGGGAGGGTCTTCGTTGATGCCGGGCTGGTAATGCTCTTGGATGCCATCCTTGGACTCTGTCTGGAGTGCCTCGGTCGCATTAATAGGAATGTGGACGAAAGCGAGCGATGGGATGGTCTTTTGATACTTCTTGACCAGCGCGTCATTGGTCTGTTTGAACCACGTCACAACGCTCTCGTCAACCCAGCTGGGCTGGTCCTCGCCCTGGAAGTAGTAGCCGCCGCGACTGTCGAAGAACCACAGGAGGAGCTCCGGGGTGCAAGTGGTGCCACTGGTGCAACTCGCTGAGTACACGGGGAGGTAGTAATTCGTGGTGCCGGCGTCGGTTGAATTGACCATCTTCTGAGTCCGGGACCCGGGCCACATGTATTCGCGCTCAAGAATGCCATCGCCACTTGTGTTGTACCTATGGTCGTGGTTCCCGTAGGCAGAAGCCCATGTCAGTTTGCGGTCGACCATGGGGCCGACAATCTGGTCGACGTAGTGGGTGCTGTTTTCGAGGTACGTGCTCTCCCCGTTGATGAGGTCGCCATTGACCACGACGAGATTCGGTGGGTCGAACTGGAGGACATCGTGGATTACTCTGATTGAGTTGCGATCTTGTTCCGGGCCGGTGCTCGACTCGTCTGCTGCTGTTTTAGCCAGAGGCGCGAATTTCAATGGAGAGGCAAATACGAACCTTGGCCAAAGTGGAGGTCCGAGAAGACGGCGATCTGAAAGGTACCGTTTCCGTTGAACTTTAGCGGAGGCAGAGTCTCATTGCTGGCTGCGCGGGGTGTGACGGCTTGATGAGACAGGCCCGCGAGGGCCGCTACCAGAAGAGCTCTCCGCGACATCGTCAAGACATTCTGCCCATCGAGAGCGACAGCCGCTGGCGGTTTTCACGAGCTTCACTTCCACCTCCCCGCTTACCTTGGACGAAGCATCCTGATATCCGCTCAAACGACAGCGCGGCAAAGTTGCCACTTGTGACGGCAAACAAAGCATCGCAGCGCCATCTTGTGGCGGGGTTTAAGGGCGACGGCATGCCATCGACCTCGGGTTGGAACTAGAATACCTACGCCATCTGCCAAGCATTAGGAGAGAGTCTATCGTAGATGGCGCCGCTCCGCCTCCTGCCGCAATATTCGCGGGTCGAGGGAAGCTTGCGCTTGGGGTTTTGGAGGCTTAATTGGTGGCACCAACTCTGTACCCGGATGCAGAGCCCGCATCGCGTGGGTCGCGCGACAGCCCGGACATCAGATGAAACAGCGTCGTCATTTGAGTTTGCACAATTGCTTAGCCCATCGTTGATCAAAGAGCTTGGACAACATCAGAAGGTCCGGCGCGAGTGACACTCGATCAACCGGGTTCTCTGGGGTCTGTGGGCCATTTTGGATCGACATCGCCAAGCATGCCAAGAACGCCTAACTTTAGCCAGAAGCTACCGTGGTGGAGCCCTCTCCCGACTGCGCGGAAGCGATTGAGGAGGATGGTTCCCGGGGCCGATGGAGTATTCAGCGGTTTGGATGATGACCTCCATTGGCAGGGTTGGGCGACGGAATGTGGGGAACATGATCGCGTCCGCCACGAGACTCACCTATCTGTGATCAGCGATGCCTCCCGCAGAATCCACGGAGCAATGATTTTACCCCCGATCCGACGAAGTTCTCAACCTTGATAAAGTTGTCACGTTTGCACCTAAGGACTGGACTGCTCAGCATCCATTTCAACTGCTCAATTCGCATGTCAGCGACCACAATGGCTTCTCGGCTGAGTAGGATCGGTTCTGCCATGCGCCACTGTGATTACATGTAGAAGCATGCCATCTGCTTACATCGCAGACCTCAAATCAAGAATCTCAAGTATGAAATTCCTCGGATCACACATGTGATCCTTTGCCCAGACTGCCTTGCACTCCTCGACCAAGATGTCCTGGAGTCTCATGCTCTCCATGCGAGGTCCATCCCAAAACACATAACCGAATTGACGCAGGGAATCTGGCAGGCGCTCACCAAGAATATTGCTGTACGTTTCCCACCAAATAGTTGTCCATCCTATAGGTGGGCGCGACTTTTGGTCGCGGAATGGCATCGGATCCTTCCGCTGTGTTTTCATGTCCTCTTCTGAGGGACTCAGTGTAAATCGAACCGTGCAAGTATCAAACTCCACACACCGTCACAAATGACGAAACTGAACTCCTCCGCCGAGGTGATCTGTTCTTGGATAATGGTTGCAAGCCGGCCGTGCTGATTGAGCTGGTCTATATCGAAGACGGAGTTCAGAAACTCAAGACCGCGAGAAATGGTGTCCTCTAGTACAAGCCCTGGAAAGATGAAGAGAGCCACGTTAGCGTACATTGAAGCGGAAAGCTGTGACCGTATTTTACTACTTACCAGGCTCGTAGTAGTCGAACGTAGCCGGGTTCATGGGGTCCACGACGACGGCTTGGAAAATCTCTTGATATTTGCCCTTGGCAAAAGCATAAATGCAAGAAATCTCTTCAATCTCCCACAGCTTAGATAAACTGATCACAGTGTCAACTATTTGCGGAGCCAAGGAGAAGTGAAACCAATCGTCAGTTAGTTTGGGGGCGCCTCGGAAACTCGCACCAAATAAGCTGCAGCAAGTTTGGAAGCGATACAATCCTCGGTGCAGTCGTGCAATCTCCGTTAGCGAGAGATTTTTGAGGTTCGTGCCCTGTGTTGAGATTTTGTCTTTGCCCTCGTGCCCTTCTATGGTTTTGTTGTACAGGTTTGACAGCGCCCAATGGGCACAGCGCTGAGCGAGGGGTGCGACGATGAGACGATGAAAAGTGATCATGGAAGCGAGATCTTCTTCCGCCATGTCTTGTTCGCGAAGCGAAAACCCAGCATCGGAAGAGCGAAGCTCTTTGTAAAGCATGAATAGCTGCCGGGCCATACAACGACTCATGTCTCGTCTCATACAAGTAGCGAAATGCACCATCCATGCGTCAAGAGCGACATTGCCCAGCGTTTTCTCCAGAGCGAGCATAGCAGTATCTTACGTCCCGAAAGGTACTGCTGGTGGTAAACAGGAGAGGCGTGCACGAGGCCATGACACTGCTGAATATCCAATAACGAAAGCAAGTGATGTCGTATCTCTGGTGGAAGAGACTCCAGAGGCGCGTCAGAACGCTCAGTTGGAGCCGCCAGTGACGACGAGTCAGCTTGCTGAAGATCCATAGCAGCTTTGAGAGAATGTTTTGTCAATGAAGGCGATCGTGGTGAAGAGGAGGCTGCGTTCACCTCGCTGCGAAGGCGACGTTTGGCTGGGGCGTGAGTCGGTGACACGTGGAGTTGATTTGCTGCAGGACTCAATGAAGACAAAAACGAAGACAACAAGCGGCATGCAGGTGAGAATATCAGAGTGTTGCCAATGAGACTGTGCTGTTGTGGACGGGAGAAGAAAACATGAAGGTGACTGGATCTATGAGCTGCCCGTAAACAAGACCCATGCCCGCCTCTGCCTGCCATAAGGCACAGCAAAGCTACCGACTCCCTCGGCCTAACTACCTTTTACCTCACTTCTGAACACAGGCAACAACACCACAAGGCATATCACAGCCTCGCCGCAACTACACACGAGGCTACATTGCCTGCGGCGCTGTCGCCTGCCGCGGGCTTCCTTCCTTCCTCACCACCACGATGACATCGTTATTGCGTACACAACGGTATCGCGGAAGGTGACAGAAGCGAGGGATTGACCATTTACTATCGAGTATTTGCTTACAAAGAATCTCAGGCTCCCATTAGAATATCACAGCTGCTAGCGCTCCTCTACACTTGCCGTGTATCGCAGACGTACGTTAAGCAGCTTTGCTTAATTATGAGTGTGCAGGTGGCAGGGCAAAATTGGTTCGTGCACGGTCTGCTTAGCGCTTGACAGATGATTCACGGCACTCGTTTAAAGTTCACGTCTGGTGTTCGTTGCTGTCAGTAACGCGTTTGAACGCAGGCTGACGACTAAAAAGCAACATAAACTACCATTGTAACACTGACCTTGCCCGCGAGGGTCGCAACTGCTTTCCCAAGGTCCTGATGCCCTGTAGCATTAACTTCTCTTCTCCTCTTTCCCTTCCTCTCCAGCACCCCGTCTTTGTCTATGTCTATTTGCCAGGGCGACCTGACAGACCCCTGACACCAAGGTTCAATGTTGATAGGACACGCCCGAGCGGGACTTTGATACGCAATGATCTAAAAAGACACCCGGATCCCTACGATCAAGTGGTCACTTATGCGTCAACAGACTTCGCGAGCTTTCTATAGTTCAATCGAAGGTTACGTTCGTTCCGATCGTCTTGTTGAGTTGGCTTTTGTGCGGCTCGCATTGTTTTTGCCAGAATAAAGTGACGTATTCGAAGCCTCGTTGCAGGCATCGTTTGATCTCTTCATCGACCCTCTCTGTGCGACTAGAGAAATCTTTTACGGTTGTTGCTGGACCCCAAGGTCCAGGTTACATTGACTGTCGCTATGCTCGCCTTTTGGTGTGTTCTTCCGCCCTCAACAAACTGCCTGACGATACGATTCATTAGAGAGGACCTTGACGTCTACACGAAGATGTGTCCCGTCGGATCCGAAGTTACGGCCAAACCACGCGATAATATGCATTGTTACCCTGTCGCTAATAATACAGAGTCCACTTATTCTTGGCGTGACTAGAGCTCAGTCCCCACGTTGAGCAATCAACGACATCACGAACCTCAACCTTTCTGTCAAACCAACAACTCCCGCCCTTTCCAACCCCAGATTGCCCGGTGCGGTCACATGCGCCATCATGCTAGCATGCTAAGAAAACCTGCGGCAGTACCAGCTTTCACCGCCTTCTTTTTCCTCGAACTCGGCTGCTGCTGCTGGTAAGCCTGAGGCGGGACGCTGTAGTTGCCCTGAGGCGGTTGGTAGCCGCTGCTCATGGGCACTGCGTGTTGTGGCTTTTCATCGTCGTACTTGGAGCTGCCGCAGCCCATTGTGACGGAAACAATATGTAGTTGATGAGGAATTCTTTTGGTTTTTCTTGCTGACTCAATTTCTCCTCGTCAAGTTGAAAACGAGGGTGCCATGTGCATGAGCAACACTAGGCATCGACGCTTCAGACAATTTAAATACCACGAGGCAATCCTACAGCCTCATCCTACGAGCCGGTGTTGGACTCGCGATGTTCCTACGTCATTTCCAGCGACGATCCGTCCCCTGTCACTGCCACTACTCGGCTCGACGGCACGGCGCAGTCGCGCGCTCCGGCTCTATCACCCGGTCATTGGTGGGCTACCGTTGCATCGACTGCGCCCCGGATTTGTCGGTCAATCAACGCGCACCATGATGGCAGCCCTTGAGTATGTTTCTTCAGCCTCGAGGTCTTTGAAGAAAAGGGGAGACATGCGACGCTATCCCAGTAAGCTGATCTACACGTGAGTCGCTTGCTGCTGATTATAGCGCATCCTTCTCGCTGCGAATTGACAACTTTGGGCCAGATGAAATGTATGAAGAGTAACCAACCACCTTACACAGGCATCTCTCTTTGCCCACACCCGCACACGGTGTACAAATGCCTGCCGCCGCGCCCTCGTATTTACCTCAAGCCCTGCTGCAGCCCTCGGCCACTGTCTTCATCGAGTTACTGCCGCAGCCGCTAGCTTGTTGCAGCCGCTGACTTCTAGGCGGGCGCAGCCTGGGGTCTACCGCGCCAATATGACTGTATGGGGCTCTGTTCATATGAGCGAATGGGCACAAATAGAGATATGCGTGTGGGGAACATAGTTGCTCTCTACGTGTGTGCCTTGTTTTCTGCTTGCCCGTGCCTGAGCTCCATGCCCTTGTGAGCAGGTCGCGGGAACCTGCTTGGTCACATATGTGCTCATGCCAACTACCTCTACGTAGCGCGACACCCTTGTTTTCCAACAGCTCGTGTGATAATTACTGATGCGGGGCTTTGACTGTGTTGGGTAGGTGCAAGTCTTCTGGCTACTCGCTATAGTTGCTTGATCTTGAAAAGTATTATTTGCATATAACGCTTGTATTACTAGCCTTCTTGCGGCCTTGTTGCTCATGATACCTACCTAGTCTGTCGGCCCGTAGCGCTGTTGCGCTGCCCGTGACGCTGTTGGGCCTGTGGTGGCAAGCTCGCGCGTTTTTGCTTACCTTCTACATTGCCTTCCTTCTTATATGAGAATTTGATATCTACTTCCCAAGAATCTCCTCGTAGGCGTGCTTTATGGCGCAGATTATAAAACAAAGACTCGTAGTTCGTAAGCTCTTTATTCAATCCGCCGTGATATTTGATCGCACATCACTTTTTCCTGCCGTCTTACCCGTCTGGCGCCCAATGGTCGTCAGATATGATATATTCATCCCCTAGACCTCGACTTATTCCAACGGCAGCTCGTCGGGCTTTCGCAGTGACACTTCATAAAGAAGCATAACTACGTGTGGCGGTTCTGAACTCCGGCAATGTTCAGCTCGGTCCCATTCTCGGCCTCCTTTCACCCGGGCATAGCGTAAGTCTGCGTAGTCAAGCGTCGTTTACAAGATAGCGTATATGTAGGCGGAGCGTTTGAGAATAATGATTCCAAAGAACGATGGCATGCTGACAACCTTCTCGTATTCAGGAGACGCCTCTCACGCGTGCAAAACACGATCAGTTAGAGATCTCAAGCCCGGATGCAACGGCACCGGAGTTCTTACTTCTCTAGATCTCCCCAGCGACGGTCCGACGGATTCAGGATCAGAACCCATGAAAGTGCCGGCTTCGACATGAGTGCGAACTACTGCGCGCGCTACGGAATTAACAAGCGACTCATGGAAGACGGAGCATCGTCTACATCAGGGATGGCTCAGCTAGGCCAAGATACGAGAGGAGAGCATCCCGCGATGGCTATCCTTTGCTTTGTTGAGTGAGCCAACATAGACTCAGGTCGAAGGCAGCGGAACAGCTCGTCAAGTTATAAAGGCATGCCTCTTCCTCCATCGAGTCAACCTTCATGTCAATAGCAAATCACATCTCAATCTTTTAAAAAACAATCCAATACCTTATTCCACTCCATCACCATGAAGTTCATCAGCATCACCGCCCTTGCCCTCGCGTCCATGGCCTACGCCGCTCCCGCCGAGACCGAGTCCCTAAATGAGCTCGACGTTTACCTCCCCGCTGGCTGCACTAAAAGTGATCTCATCAGTACGTCCATCCCTCGATTCGAAAGCAACCGATGCATTTTCCCAAATTGCTAACCAATATCCACGCAGAGTGCGCTCTCCACCTGGTCGGAACTACTGCGTCCTGCGGCGCCGCCATCATTGAGTTTGGCGTCGACATTGTCGCGGACCTGAGCTGCGTCAGCTCGGCCGCTAGCACGGCTAATAACATTCATGAGTGCAAGAGCTGCGTCCCTCACAAACAGAACGTTATTGAGAAGTAAGAAGTCTGAAGAGCGGACGTTAGGGGTGGGATAGTGGAAATTTTGTGTCTTTCATTGCAACGTACATGTACAGTCAGTCTTTACCTATAGTTTGAATACACGTGTGAATACAGTCAGTCCTTACCTATAATTGGAATACACGTGTGAAGGAAAGCAGCCACTCGGTGCCATATTTGAGTCCGTGTCTACCCAAGTTGATGGAAATTCGAGCCCGGTTCTCACCAGGTCGCTATTGTCACAAGACACCAACCAACGCCGCCATAAGGCAGTCTTGCTCCGTCTAGTTTGTAACAGTAAGCTTCGCTGGTCAAAACCGTCCGCTAGCTTGGCGTCGGTACCAGTAGGCTGCCAGGAGCGCGCAGGGGGAGGGCAAGTCGGTCAATATGCTGCTCCCGCTCCAGAGACTCACGAGATAGGATCATTTCATTTCAGAGCCAAGCCACGATAATCACACAGCAGAGGAACCGTTCGTTAGGTAAGCGCCGTCTATACAAACATTCACTCGGGAATATTCAAGATGCTATAATATGCCATGCTGGTCGTACACATCAGTATATCGCCGCCATCCGCCCGTGGGTATTGCTATGCTCCCACTGATCTACGACATGTCCCTATCAATCATTACATTGCGCTCGTCATCGAGAATCGTCATGATTTCGCCGTGCTTCTCTGGTTGATTTTTGTTTTGCCCCGTCGTCGCGTGGTTGCCCCGGCTGATGCTGTGCCTTTGCCCTCAGCTGTGTTGGCTCGTTGCGCACCCGACGGACCACCTCGTGAAAGTCGTCCACGTTTTCCTAGACCCAATGATGCACGAGTACGGCGGCCCTGCGGCATCATCGATATCGACGCGTCTCCTTTTGAGCGTGGCTGCGGGAGTCTGCAAGTATCGTTCAAGGCCTTTGGCCACGTCCCCTGCCTCGGTATTCAAGGGGGCAGAATGACGGCGACGGCCCTGTTGCTAGCCCCATGCTTCTACTGGGGCTAGAAACGAGGTATAAACAACGTCGCTGAGTTCCGGATGATGTCCGAGGAGTAGCTCCGGATATGACTTTGAACTGGATATTAACACGCGTCACGGGATAATATGACATGCGTTGTGATGTAAGATGAGAGTGCCTTTAGTCTCTTCCTCAAGGTCAAACTATCGCTTTCCAATCTATCTTTTGAGTAAGTAGTAAGTTATCTATCCTAGAGTAGTATTGCTTTCTCAACCATTCAGGTCATGTCAAGTCAAGGACGAGTCAACACATGCGCCGAAGCATGTTTCTGGAGTTTGTTGCCAATGATTCAAGTCAAACAGAAAAGATAGCGAGGGATAGTCGCCACGACTTCCCATGAACCAAGGTGGCATCTATTTACGTTGTCGAGACCCGATTTGAAGAGCGGCTCAGTATGTAAGCCGCCGACCAGGATCCTTGTTCCAGCGTTGGCTGCAGGCAGAACAACAAGTTGATAGTCGTCGGGTACCCCAACCCTGCCGCGCAAGCTCCGCACAAGTCTTTGTATTGCTATAAATTATGGCATGCTTACATCTCGAAACGGGGTGTCGTTATCTTCTTCGCACAACTCAACAATACCACGTATTCCGCCCTGCGAGCAATCCGTACGCCACCGCAGCAGTAAATCTCCGTGGCTCAACATCCTCGTATCCTGTTTGATCGTTCAATTGAAGCATTCAAAATGCGAGTCAGCATAAACAACGACAAGATGGCTGGCAACGAAACACCATTTACTGATGACTTCAAGTCGTACGTTGGGCAATTGATGTCTCGTTTTCATACTCCGAGTTATTCAATTGGAGTCGTAAATGGGGAACAAACGACACTTCAGGCAAGTTCGCCTTGCACCGTGCCGCGTCTGGCCAGGCCGACTAACCAGGTCATAGACTTTCGGACATGCCAAGGTGTCAAGTGAACCGGCTACCGAAGACACGCTGTATTTCATTGCGTCAGTGACCAAATCATTCACGGCGACGACGCTACTCTGCCTCATGGAAGAATTGAAAGATACACCAAAGGCATTCACTCTCAGATCCAGGATTTCTTCCATCATCCCCGACTTCGTTCTCGAGGATGCCCATGCTACTTGCCAAGCAACGCTCGAGGACGCCTTGACTCACATGCTCGGTGTCGGCAGCCACGACTTGAGCTACGGCGGCGAGGGATTTACTCTTCTTGACGCTGTTCGCTCCCTCCGCCATCTCTCCATGACGGCAGAATTCCGCGAAAAGTTCCAATATCTTAACATGGGGTACATGGTCATGCAACATGTCATTGAGACCCTGACAGGGAGGCCGATTGAAGAATCTCACCACAAATACATCTGGGATCCGCTAGGCATGACTTCGACCTTTATAAAGCTCAGCGACGCCCAAAAAGCTCGGAACATTCTCGCCAGCGGGTACACTTGGCATGGTTTGAACGGAAAGCTGGAGCATTCGCAATACGCCCACGACTATCCGCTGGTTGGGGGTGGCGGCATCATTTCCTCGATCAAAGACATGACAAAGTACCTGCATGCCGTCATCCACAAAGCCTTTTCAATTGAAGACGCTCGCCTGGAAGAACTTTTCAAGCCGCGGTCAGTTCAAGGAAACATTCGCTATGATCATACCTCGACGTTTTTGTATGCTCTTGGCTGGGGAGTTACTAGTTACCGTGGCCGACGACTCATCTCGCACAACGGTGGCATAAACGGATTTACTTCTCAACTCCTGTTTCTGCCAGATGAAAAATGGGGAGTTGCCAGCTTGACAAGCGAAGATACGAGTGGAATTTATACAATTGAGGCCGCCGTCTTGCGTCTCATGGACGACTTTCTCGGAATTCCATCCCACGACCGACAGGATATCGTTCCGGTGCTAGACAGGAGGGTCAAGTTCTTCATTGACCGGTTCCTGACTACGCGCAAGCGACTCTACCCTGTCGTTCCCAAGCCTCCTTTGCCCCTGGCGCTGCCGCTTTCTGAATACGCGGGTTCATATTATAATGCTGGGTATCGAACGCTTGAGTTGACAGTGGCCAAGCCGCTGAAGGGTAGCCCTGTTGCTGACGATACCTGCAAAGTCTTGCACACCTGCATTCGGCGTCTGATGAATCTCACAATTGATCTGGAGCATGTTTCTGGCGATTGGTTCATCGCGTGGAGCGACACGGAGATGACAAGTATGGATGCAAAGAGGGGGGCGCGGGCACGGTTCACCTTGGGAGGCGACGGCAAGGTGAAACAATTGGGGATAAATCTTGGGCTGGGCAACGATGATGATGGCCGAGAGATGGTGTGGTTCACAAAGGTGACCTGACCGTGAATAGAGGAAAGGTCATTCTCTCCGCTTTTCAACCGTCTGAGATGGATTGCTTTTCTCGATATTGGCAAGTCATCTTGTTGTCAACCACAACTCTAGATACATGTACTCTCAGGGATTCTTGACGGCAGAAAGCGGGTATCAGGTCGCAAGCCGAGTCAGCAGAGAGAGCATTTATTTACTAGGTCTTGTCAGACTACTTGATCCGTCCATCCCTGACCATGGCTCTCATCGCCTCAATGCTGCTCGCAACAGCCCCGGCCGCAAGCTATGAACCAACACCACAAACGTCAGTCACGATACCTTCACGAATCGAGAATGGCCCAACATACCTTTTGTATCCTGGCCTCCTCAGCTTCCAGTTGCTCGCTCCCCTGCTCGGCGCCGGGCAGCTTCCAGGCAAACGCATACGTCATGAAGAGGTCCTCGTCGCCGCCGCTGGGCCCCTTGCTGATGATGTTCTGCACCTCGGAGCCGCTCTTCTCCATGTGGAAGTGCACGCGCGAGGGCGCGTACTCGGTGCACACCTCGCTGATCTCGTCTGCGCCCTGGAACGAGACGCGCCGGGTGATGACGTTGCCGTCCTCCTTGACGACCTTGCACGACGTGATGACGGGCACAAACTCCCCGGCGTGGCGGACCTTGCGCTGCAGGCCGGCCCAGATCTGCGGGACGGTGAGCACGGGCGTGGCGCCGGGCGGGTTGATGGGCGCTGTGGAGGCGATGTGGATGGTGGACATGGTGATGGTTGCTCAGCGAGTTTGCCTTTGTCTGACAGTTAAAGTAGGAACCGACGGAGGTAGTGTAGTGTGAAGATGGATGTTTTGAATATTCAGCGAGGATTGATGTGTTTTATATTGCTGTTATCCTGAAAGTTGCCAAGGCCAAGTAAGCCTGCACCTACGGACTTTAGATGCTCGCGACTTCGCGTCGCGAGCTTAGAAATCCGCTGACCAAGAGGGAGGCCAGGAACGTTCCCGCCAGAAGAAGCGCTTTGGGGAAAAGACACCACAACGCACACTAATAAGCGCGCGCGCGCGTACGGACTAACGTCTAAAGGTGCATTTCGCCAGTTTAGTAGTCAAGTGCAGTGGTCAGTTCGACAGTTCCCCGACTAATCATGCGCCGAGCCTTTCTAGACTCCTGCATGTCAGCATTCAACCGCCTCCAAAGATATCACTGGAAGATCCACGGGATCAGCATCGCTGCTTGCTCACAGACGAGGCAGCAGCCAACGTACGACGATTGCCGCACGAGTCGGGGAGCGAATCGAGTCTGAGCTGTCAACAAGGCGGCTTCAGCCTCAACTACCACTCCGTATCCCCCCTCTTAATCTCCCCGTCAACACACCTCCTCACCCACCCCAAGACCTCATCGTGCCACACCTTGAGGTTCTCCGGGCCCAGCACCCAGTGGCACTCGTCGGGAAACGTCAGGAAGCGCGTCGGCACGCCCTGCGCCTGCAGGATGTTCATGGCCGCGATGCCCTCGGTGATGGGGCAGCGGTAGTCCTTTTCGCTGTGCACGATGATGGTCGGCGGCGCGTGCCGCCACTTGCGCAGCAGCTCCGGCCGCGCGGGGTTGTAGCGCTCAAACGCGGCCGGGTCCTGCCACGGGTAGACGACGCCGTCAAAAGAGCCGTCGTCGAAGATGATGTCGTTCTGCAAGAAGAACGAGGGGAGGTTGTAGATGCCGTCGTGCCAGACGACGCCGCAGAACTGGCGCGCGAGTAAGCTTACTTTCAAGGGTCAGGGCCAGGCAGGGTCGGGCCGCGTGCAGGTACCTACCTTTTTGATGATGCTGTGGCCAAGCATCCAGCTGACCATGTAGCCGCCGTAGCTGGCTCCCGCGAGGACAGCCTTGCCCTGATCGAGGTATGGCAGCTTCTCGAGGTAGGCCACAAGGTTCAGGAGATCCTGGTACGGCCGGCCGCCCAATTGCCCATTGATCCCTAAAGGATGTTAGAACAGCCCAGCCGCGTCTGGGCATCGCTATCACTTACGACGAGCCAACTCCAAGCCGTAGCCAGTACTGCCGGTAATGTTGGGGCAGACGACGACATATCCCTGCTCCGCCCAAGCAGCCATATTCCACTATCAAACAAACACAATGTCAGCACTTGTTCCTATTATACATTCGCTCAGTCAGGGGCACAAACTCTCAAGCTCCAGGCATCCTTCCAAGCCGAGACCGGACCTCCATGCGGCATCAGCACCCACGGGTACTTCTTGCTCTCGTCAAAGTCGCTGGGCCGTATCATAAAGGAGTGGATGCACACGTCGTCGGCGCCCTCGTACCAAAACTCCGTCACCATCTTGGACGAAAGCCCAAACTTGGCGCCGTGCTTGGTCGCCGACGAGACGGTCCGCAGCACGGCCGCCTCCTCGACGCCAACAACCTGCCAGAGGCTGCTGTCGATGAAGCTCGAGCTCGAGACCAGCAGCCGGTCCCAGCGACCGTCCTCGAGCGGGTAAAAGGCCGAGGTAGAGCCCTCCTTGAAGAAGATCTCGGGCTTCGCTCCGTCGTGCAGCTTGAGGGACGAGAGAGTCGCGCGGCCGCATTTCTGGCTCTGGATGATGAGGGCGTCGGAGCTGCCGGCGAACTCGAAGGCGCCGGGCGGGTCGTGTTCCTCGTCGTCGGACGACATGGTCACCAGGCTGAAGACGTCAAAGGCCGCGAGCGAGCTCATCGATGTCATGTAGAGTCGGTTCGCGTACGTGTCTGACGGCTGCGAGTACAGAAACGCCACGTTGGACGCGTCGGGCGAGAAGCGAATGTTGGATCCGATAAACTCCTTTACTCCCGCGGGCAGCGAGATTGGCTTGGGGTTCGACGTCGGCGGCAGCGTAAAAGAGTCGAGCGCGACGAAGTAGGGCAGCGAGACGAGGCCTTCTTCGGGCCTGCGCTTCTTGAGGTCGCGCGCCAGGAAGGCGACGCCCTTGTGCGAGATGTCAAAGTTGCTCCCCGGGGATGCGACGTCGTACATGCCCCATGGGGCCTCGAGGGTGGCGTCGTTGACGAGGTTGAAGAGCTGGCTCCCGAGCTTCCACTTTCCGTCATGGAGTTGGAGCTTGCTGTACCAGAGGCTGTACCGCTGCGCTTTGAATAGTTCGTTCCACTGGTTGTTGCGCTGATGAGCCAGCATTCATAAGTGTTCGATGAAGAGACTCACCACGCGGACGCGCGCGCTGTCAAACACGCGCGCCGTCGACTTCTTCTTCTCCACAGCCTCCTCGTTGAACAGCAGCCCGTCATCCCCCACCAGGCCCGTCACCATAAAGACTACGTCCCCATCGTCCAGCTTCTTGAGCTTCAGGTTGGCGACGGGGGCGTCCACCTCGGCCGCTAGGTACGACTCTCTCTCCACATCCTCTCCACTAGCCACGAACACCTGCGTGTGGCCCTTGTCGCCCGACTTGAGGTAGATAACGTCGCTGGTGCCCGGGATCCAGACAGCGTCGTGGACTTTGTCGTCAGCAGAGAGCTGCGACGAGGCGGCCTTGGCGAGGTCCGTGACGCGCACCTCCTTGAGTGTCTTGTCGCCAAAGGTGTGCGTCGAGACGGTGTAGAGGGCCAGCTTGCCGTTGTGGTTGGGCACGGCGGCGCCTCGCTGGGGAGCAGCGATCATGGCCTCTGCCGTGAGCTTCTGGACGTGAACCATGGTGTCGAGACGTCGATGTGTTCGGAGTACAGCTTAGACTGTGATCTGCTTGCGTGTATGGGATGAGGGACTACTCTACGGGACCAGCATTGGCTTGATACTTATAACAGTACTTCTGCTACATGGGTCCGGGCCAAGGAGCAGGTATACGTCTTGGAAGACGCAGACGCAAGTGCTGACGCAAGTCCATGGCCAGTCGTGGTGGTGGTTTCGGCGTCTTTGGGAGCTTGAACGGGTAAGGTAGTGTAGTGGAGGTGGGTGAATCGCCGGCTTATACTGAATAGGTCCGCCACCCGCCGCGACCTTGAGCTGCTGTGCCGCCGGCTGGACACGACTCGGCGTACGTGGCGCTCAAGGCCGGCTGATTCGTTTTGACTCAATCATAGGCAGACGAAACATTAGCCTGCCATGGCACCATCACTGTGGACGTACGAGTATAGGTAGTCCAAGGCGTTCATGTCGTGAGAGCGTACGAGGCCCCGTGCTCTGGCTGTCAGGTCCAAGTTACAGCGGACGCCGTACCCGCTACCCCCTGTCGCCAGCGCCACGCACCACCCTCAAGCCCCGCACCGAACCGAAGGACCACCTCTGGAGCCGCCATCGGGAAAGCTCGCCGTTGATTTCTCCGATCTCGGGCCATCGCGGCTTGCCCTCCGGTGTCCGTCGTGAGCTCCATCTCAGCTTCCTCAGAGCTCTCTGCCTTGCATCGAAGCCCCATCCGACGCCAAGCTCCGCTCTCCATTGTCCATTGTTCATCGACGACAGACAGTTCCAGACCACGAGACATGCCTCGGCCTGCAGCGGCGAGAAACCCCAGCTCCCTACCCACGTGGTGAAACCCTTCTTCGCTCCACCATGTCCAAGTCCGCCGACGAGCTCGCGCCGGCGTCACCAGCAACCGTCGCAGCACAGAAACAGCCGATACCATCGCCTCAATGGAACACCAAGAACCTCCATTGGCGGCTTGCCACCGACCTCGCCAGCGCAACCGCCGCGGGCGCCCTCATCGCGCCCGTCATCTCCATCATTGACCGGTACGCAAGCCTCGTCTATGCGTCGTCGAGAAACAAGACAGCCAGCTGACCGCTCCGCAGCTCAATCATGGAAAACGCCTCGGGCCGCTCCTCCGTCGTCTCCTCCCTCCGCTCGTCCCTCAATGCCATGCTCACCACCCCGCGCTCCTCGGCCCTCGTCTCCCGTCCCACGGCCCTCATCCTGCTGCTCTACGCCGGCACCTACTTCACCGCCAACACCCTCGACACCTTCTCCTCGACCGTACTGCACCCCGATCAACCCGCCTCGGCCGTGTCCGCCGGCGCTGGCAAGTTCGCCGCCTCGTCCGCCGCCAACGTGGCCCTGTGCATGTACAAGGACCGCGCCTTTGTCCGCATGTTCGGCGGGCCCGCTGGCGGCGTGCCCCGACCTGTTCCGCTCCCCTGCTATGCGCTCTTCACACTGCGCGACTGCATCACCATCTTCGCCTCCTTCAACGTCCCGCCCCTACTGGCGCCCTACATAGACGCCCGTCTGGCCGACGACGTCAAGCGGCGCCTCTCGGGCCAGACTGCCGCCCAGTTCCTCGCCCCGGCCGCCGTGCAGTTCGTCTCCACGCCACTGCACCTACTTGGCCTTGATCTTTACAACCGTCCCGGTCGTCCGCCGCTTGTGTCCTGGCGCGACCGCTGGCAGATAGTCCGCTCCAACTGGCTTGTCAGCTCCGCGGCCAGGATATGTCGCATCGTACCGGCCTTTGGCGTTGGCGGCGTCGTCAACTTCAAGACTCGTCGCAGCTTGATGCAGAGATTGGAGTGAGCCAGAAAGCAGCGTACCATGGCCTGTCTTACTCACATCAACCGGCGTTTCGGTGTTTGTTTCGCCTCGTACTCGAGGCAGTTGGACATAGATTGCATCTTACATATCGGCGGAGCGTCATGGTGGTTGAACACCGGGAGAGACGCTGCACAGCTTCACATACTAGAAGGCATACAAGCTCCAGACCAATAGAGCGAGAACGATTCAAGGACATCCGAGATGTATTTGTTTGTGGCACATTCCCCTCTCCTCGCACGAGTACGTTAGGGCCAAGGACGAATGCCAGCCTACACCGCGCGTCGCCGCCAATCCTCCATCCGTAAACATCGCTCCACAGTCACATCTTCAACCTCATCATGCATCGTTTGCAAGCGGAGACTCCACCCCACTTGCACGCATTCATCATTGCAAGTTTGCTCCATCCATCACGCTTTCCATCACAAATTCCATCCCCGTTAAAGGTATCAAGCCGCCTTCCCATGACTCATGATAGATGACAAACCAGCTTCCCAAACGCCTCTGCTAGGCCAGGACCATCCTGCGAAAGTTGGCGACAAGGCCACAGGCCGGTTCCTTGTCGAAAAATGTACAAATGGAAAGAGGACAGGCACTCGACCATCGCCGCAATGCAGGTGAGCAGGCGATCGCTTTGTCGACACAAGTGAGCAAGTCGCATGACCACAGCCTCCACGGACTTCCCAAGGTGGTTTATTAGGGGGTCAATACGGCAGCTCCTCTGGCAGCGAAACATGCCGAAAGCGAAGCCTGATTATCAATGCTCGTCGATGCTTTCAAGAAAGACACCCGCCTTCCGTAAGCCGCGTTCACCTGGGACCAATGCAGTGTACGGTGGTCTGAGCCGCTGTCGAGAAGAAGATCAAAATGTCGAAAGTCGGAGGCGTCCTTCGAAATATAGAAGAATTAAAACAGACAAAACATTACTTCCAACGAAGGGCTGGTAGAAGACCAACACGTGCTGTCGGTGTCATGATATTGAGAGGCCTCAGCAGTCAAGTGTGCACCGAAGCGTCGGGGCAGCCGTTATCAGACGACTTCAACATAGACTGTGAGCTTCTCATTCCGTTGCAGAGCATAGTCGAGATCGCTGTTGCTCATCAGGTTCTGCTGGCTCCCGGATGGGTCATCGAGGTAAAAGAGCTGCATTTGTTCGCCCGAGACTGCCTTTACTCGGTCGCGGATCTTGTCGTGCAGCTCCTGGAACTGAATGTCGGTGGGTACCCTCATGGCGAATACGTCTTCCCTGAATTTGACCTTGATCTTCATTGCCGCTGCACCTGGCTGCTGAGGCTGAGCACCACCTGTTCAGGAGTTAGAAGAAGCCGGCGGTGATGGTTCAGGTACCGCCTTACCTTGGTTCGAAGTGCTGCCCTGCCGAGGCGTAGCAGACAGTCCCGAGTAGCCGTAGCCGTTCAAGTTGTTGCGAGATGACTGTCTCGAAGCGGCATTGGCGGGCGATTCGACAGACGACTGATGCGAGCCCTGGGACAACCGATACTCCTCATCTCCGTTCGCGATGGCATCAATTTCGTAGTCGCCTTCTCGAGGTGCAAAAAAAAGTTTGACCAGGTCGCAGCGGGAGATGGACGCCGGCTGGTTCAAAAGATTCTTAACATAGGCATCCAGGTTATAAAGCCGACCCTCCGTAATGGCGTCAGTGACATAGCTGACGGGCCCAGGCATGTACGGAAGACTGCGCTTCTGCGACCCGGTGTTGCCGGCTTCGGCAGGAAACTCGGCGAGCAGGGCGATTTGAAAGTCGTAAAAATCCTGGTAATATCGCGACAGCTCCCAGCAACGGCCATCCTCGAGCTCCGCCTCGATGACAAACCAATACTTGTCTTCTGCAAAGCAGTACCGCGGTATGCGTGCCCAGACGGGTGCGTACAGTTGGGATGCCGATTCTGGAACGTACTGGTCTGGCGGGATTGACTGTTGGGCGGCGGCGGACTGGCCATATCCACCCTGTTGCTGCTGTGGTTGACATGTCAGAGGCGAGGACACAGACGGCAAGAAATAATGCGGTTGCGGGTTCAGCTGACTGCAACATGGACGTACCTGGGTGCCGTTCAGCTGGCTTTGCCGGAAGGCTTGCTGCTGAAGGCTCATGCGTTCCAAGCTCTGTTCGATCCCGCCCTCCTGTCCCGTGGGACCCCTGGATCCGTCAAACTTTCCGAGGGTGATGCTGCTATTCTTGTACTGCGCAGCCATTCTCTTCCATTCTTCGACAGTCGGAACTCCCGCTTTCCTGAGAGCTTCCAGGGGGTCTTCTACCGGAGTTGGCGGATTAGTTCTGTAGGAAGACTCGTCGTAGATGTTGATGAAGCCGATGGGGATAAGCCCGGGTCCTCCCAGTCTTCCAATGGGCTTTGCAACGACCCATTCGCGGTTGGACTGCGCAATGATGATCAGCGGCTCGTCCTTTTCGGCTGACAGCTCGTCTGGTCGTCCTGCATCAGCGGCAAACGAGTAGTGGACTGTTGCGTGGAGTATGCCCCCAGCCTTGACAGAGTTGGGGCCGCGCTGAGGCGCAGGCGCTTGGGGCTGTACGGCAGTTTCGCCGTAGCCGGAGTCGTGGTCTGGGCTTTTGGCAAAAGGCTGTCGACCGCCATCTGACTGGGCGCTATCCCTTTCGGTGCGTCCCAAGACCTGGAAATACGAGACGGGGACAAGGCCACGGGCGTCTGGCAGAGCGGGATTGCACGCTTCGTACCAATGAGGGTCATCTTCGCGGCCGATGACGTGAAAGAAGTCGCCTTTGGAGAAGCCCAGCACCTGGGCGCCGGCTTTTGCAAAGCTCTGGACCAGGGCTTCGTCTGGACGGTAGTCGTCGTTTGCTCGGATAACCTGAGAAGGGAAGCAGCCGTCAGCAGCAGCTTCTAGCGTCCCTCGAGAACGGCCCCTCGCACCACAGCCGTATTGCGCGAGACCGCATGGTAGCACAGGCTCAGTAGGTGGCAAGAGAAGAGCGGGGAACACGAAAGTGGGCGATGGGAGAACAAACCTTCTTGGGAGGCACGATGGCCAGAGCAGATTTTGAACCGATGGAAGGACTTTGCGCCTTGTGCTTGTCGCCCTTCATGGACCGCCGTAAGGCCTGAATAAGTTCCATTGCGGTTAGCTTAGCTTCAGGCGAAACGATGAGGACTGAGTTGTAGTTTAGGTGCCACCGCTGGTAGGGCAAGATGGAAATGCAGAAGGTACGAAGCTAAGGGTAAGGCGGAGAGAAGGCAGAGAGAGCTCTGAAAGGACACAGCGCGGGCGCGGGCGCGGGCGCGTGCGCGCTTATAGTAACAACAGCGGAAAACAGAGGAGAATGGGAAGTACGGGGTCTTTGAAGGGCAAAAAATTTTCAGGCTTGAGCCAAAGACGAACCTTCATATTGTGTTGATGTTTTGGCCTTGATCGTGAGTCTGGTGCGAGAAGGCGGAGTTTGCACGCAGGTGATGGAATATATCAGACGAAAGAGACGCGCAAAGTCCGGTCACCTCGCAGACGAGAAGAGGACTCGTTTGCAGTGTAGCAAATGCAGAATCACTCGCTATTGTATCGACGGCGTCGTGGATATAGTAGGACCGGTAGGGTTGGTGTAGGATCGGCGGTCGGCAGGTGATGGGAGAGGAGGAGACGTATGGGGTGCAGGATTGCAGCGCGCGGGAGATCGCAGAGAGATGGTGTTGGTCTCTGATCTCGTGTTACCAGAGCATGTCCCAGGCTCCTGTCGGCGGTCTGTCCAAGTCGCAGGAGCTCGTCTCCCTTTGGCGTCGTGGGCGAGCCGATATTGCGATAAGTCGATGTATGCGTCGTCGACGACAGTGGCCGCGCGAGGGATATCGGGTTAGGCGGTAGAAGGTGCGGCGTCGTCGTTGTCGTTACAGGTCGCCGTCTGTCTACGACGCGTCGGTTGAGCGAGCCAAGGACGGAGGAGGAGGCGACGACAGTCACGGGCGAGGCCGACAGAGATGGGACGACGAAGATGAGGACTTCGAGGAGGGGAAGTTCTGGAGCCGCCAGGACCGGAGGGATGGAATGGGCTGGCTGGATAGCCTGCGGACGGCGACGCGCTAAAGCGGCCAGGGGTGGGGAGGCATGGGTGGGAATCGGGCGTTAAAAGGGGCGGCGGTCGTCGATGGACCCCCCGGGGCTGGAGCTGGAGCTGGAACTGGAGCTGCTGCTCGCAGGGTCAGATCCCTGGGAGGGATCGGAGGCCCAATCGCAGATGCCCAGGCAGCGCGGCATCACGAAGGCCCTCCCGTCCATTCATGCACCAGGCAGTGTATGCTCGGAAACTCGTATATACTCGACTATCTTCAAGGATGGGGTCAACAATGAGCACGCCAAGTTGGGGGAGGCAAGGAAAGTCTCCCGTCCCCGGGCCGTTTTCCTCTTTGGGCTTCAGCGTCAGCCTGCGCCAGCACTATCCAGCCCGGCCAGGCGTGTGGCCTCACGTCCAATGCCCGTCCGTCACAAGCCTGCGAGCTGCAGCGGGCGGTGCCCGTAAAGACTTGCACGAACCATCCAGCCTCTGTGATGCATATGCCGCACCTTGACTGGTCCGTAGCAACAAAGGAGCCCGTCACCTTGGTGTGCCAAGTCGCGACCAATAGACTGGGTTGCGTGCAGTGCGCCGGGCCACCAAGATAAAAATTTCTTGCGTGTTGGTCAGGAACAGCCTCTGGAGTATCGCGCACTGGGCACGCTGCTGAATCGTGGGCTCTCGGCCCTCTGCGGATCCCCACGCACTCTTCCAGCCTAAGGTAGCCAGGTAGAGGCCGCTTTCAACCGGCAGCTTACATTGTTGTTACAGCAGCAAATCGCGCTCTGACAACTCACAAATGAGCTTCCCTACTCTTGTGTACTCTTAGTTGTTCTTGCGGGCGGCAGAGACGCCTCATCCTTTATTACACAGCCCCTTTGTGCCTTTCATCATGATACACACAGCTGCAGAGCACAAGGCCTCTGCCCAATCGTCCACGGCGCTCACTATCGCGCGTCCATGCGCATTGAACTCGTGCTCAGATCAGTCGCTTAGGCTGTTACCCCGCCGTCGTTCACACCACACCCCTATCAGCGATAGCAATGCCCCTCCATCACCCGCGACGCCACCCACCACCACGCAGGTCCAATCCATGGGACGTGCCTAGCTAGAATGGTTTCTTTGAAACGTCAAGAGTGCAGGCGACTGGACATGCTGCTCATTGACAGGCGGGGGTTCTTGCTCCTGGCTCGAAAGGTCGTCCATGGCCCCCCTGATGCTCCTCCACATGCGACCATCATCGTGAAACTTACCGTACTGTTACCTTGACGCACGACCTCCCGTTGTCACATTGTTGGCCCAGTCAATCCAACGGTACCGCAATTCTTGGCTCAAGTAGTGGCCCATGCGGTCATCGTGCGGTACTGTAGTAACTCGGACGCTCGTCTGCACACTCGAGATTGAAGCGGTGGTTTAAAGGCAAGATAGCTACGCTTGCCGTGCATGATCGATCTCCAAAAAGCTCCATTCTTTATACTTTATACGTTCATGCGACCTCTGAATTTTCTCTCCAAATGAGACATCTCGGCTGCCGAGGAACCGAGGGCGACTTGGCGCTGTCCATTGTCTCTTCGTTTCTGGCTGTTTATTTTGTGCTGGGGGGTTTTTTTTTTTTGTTCATTTCCATACTGGCGATTCTGGCTCTTACTGAATGGCTGCGGAGCACCTGATATGCCCATGGAGTGAACAGAAAG
>JALHBY010000085.1:0-17683 GCA_024340155.1 Tolypocladium pustulatum
GGGGGGGGGGGGTGTCCACTGCGGGAGGCTTTGGCGAACCAGCGCCGAGGAGCACGGTGAGGCTGAAATGCGGTCCGTCCCCGTTGATGTCACGACTCACGACTTGACGGTTCTCGATGATTCTCGCCATGTCTACAGAGCATTCACCGCTCGATCTTGCGTCTTTTCATGAACCAAAGTCCTGGTGACATTCGCCGGAATGGCCCAAAAGCGCACTCTCGACGCTTTTTTCAGCCCGGCATCGAAACGCTCACGTACTCAAGTAGACGCAGTTGATGACGACGAGCCTGTAAAGTCATGCCTCTCGATTATGTCGATATGAGCAATTGTTAACATGCAACAAAGGCCGGCAAAACACCGCACGCCCAGTATCCGTTTCCCATCGCCAACCTTCCCCCTTCTCTGAGCAACGACGTCTTATACCTGCCCGCGCACCCTGGCAGGTCAGTCGATGACCAGCCAGATCTCGACCTGCTGGTCTTTGAGCCCTACATACCCGCAAACGCGGCCCGCCGCCTGTTTGAGTTTCTGCGCGCGGAGCTGCCGTTCTACAGGGTAGAGTACGACATTAAGCGCGGGGGCAGCGAGACACACATCCGCACGCCAAGGTCAGTACGAGCCCCCCTCCCAGCTTACATGCTACGCAGAAGGGCTAAGAGAAGTAGATGGACAACAGTCTTTGGGCTCGACGAGACGTCATACTTCGACGATGATGGTCGCGTCGTCGACAAGGCGACGGGCATGAAGGCGGCGGACAAGCGGTACGAGCGATATCCACCGCGGCCGATTCCAGCGTGCCTCGACGAGCTACGCAGGTCCACCGAAGCCATCACGGGCTGCAACTTCAACTTCTGTCTCGTCAACTACTACGCGTCGGGCTCGGACAGCATCTCCTTCCACAGCGACGACGAGAGGTTCCTGGGCACCGACCCAGCCATCGCCTCGTTTTCGTTGGGCGCTCGACGGGACTTCCTCCTCAAGCATAAGCCGCCACCTAGTGGACAAGCGACAGACTCAAAAGCTGACGTTGCCAAGCCGTTGAAGTTTGCTCTTGGAAGTGGCGACATGATTCTGATGCGCGGAAAGACACAGTCGAATTGGCTCCATTCCATCCCAAAGAGGACGGGCAAGAACCAGGAAGACGGGGGGAGAATCAACATTACATTCCGGAGGGCCATGGTCAAGGGTGGAACGGAAAATTATTACAACTATAACGTAGGGGGCGGCCCCGTACATCGTTGGGATAAACTGAGCCGGCAGATGGCAGTGTGGAAACCATGAGGGCATAACGAGACAACTAAACAGGGCCGTCATCCGCACCCTTCAAGTTGTCCAACGCGAAGTGTTTATTTACCGCGGCGCATCTGAGCCTTCGCATACTTCCGGAGGGCCTTCAGGAAAACCTGGTACCCGAAGCTCTCGTTGTCTTGTAGGCAGAAAATCTCCGTCAAGCGGATCTGCCAGGGAGGATAGCCTGAAAGCTCAACATAGGGACCGAAGAGCAGAAGAAGGTCGGGCTCCGGCATGATTCCCTCCGACAGCTCTGCATCGACCAATTCGAGGGAGATGTCACGCGGCGAGAGCTTCCCCTTTTGTGACATTTCCGCCAGAGTTCTGGTGAGGTCGACAATGGATTCTCTGCCGTCCTGCGCGGAGATCAGGTGGAGCTTCAAGTGGCCCTGATTGTTCTCACTGAGCGTCGGCGAGGAGTATTCATCCCGGTGAGGTGAGGTCACGGACAGGCTCGGGTGCTGACCGGCAAAATAGAAGGTGAACTTTTGGATGACAGCTTCGTACACTCGCGGCATGTGCTTCTTTAGAATCCCTAGTTCCCGTTAGAACTAGTCTGTGCGCATTGTCTGGATCCTTCACGAACCTGTCTTCTCGTAGACCGAGAGCATAGGAATCTCGGCGCACGCACACCAGGTCGCAAGCTCGGCCGTCTCGTCGATCAAACGCTCAAGGTCCGCTTTGGCCCTGTGATTCGCCTCGGTTTTCAGGATCGCGCTGAGGTGCTTGGGCCGCCTGCTGAGGCCCATGACATCCTTCCGTATGTATTGCGGCGTCGCGTGGTGGTAATACAGCACCGAGGATACTTGGTAGCAGACGACATTGACCGTCTGGCGGATGCGAATGTAGAGAGAGAATATGCCATGCAGAATTGCGAATATGAGGACGTGAAGCTGGTTCTGGAGGAAGCGCCGAACACCCAACCGGGATCTCCTCTGCGCCGGTAGCAGCTTGCTAACATTCGGTAGCTCGGACGGTGCAGGGAGATTGGCCTACCACGGGTCAGCATCGAGAAGGGCCAACAAACACACGCGTTCGTCGCGCTGTCGAAATCCCTACCTTGAGCATCCTCTCCTTCTCCTGACTACTCAGGAGTGTATGAGCCCGCATTTCGTCGGCTCGGTAGGCCTCACGGTCGCGGGCGTTGACGGGCATGGTGAAGGTCTTGCAGCCCCAAGAGGCCGGCTAACGATTGAGCCGGGCGCTGCTGGTTAAGAGTGATGGAATTGGTGATTGGGTCGTCGTGGATAGGTCGAATTATCGAATGGAGGCAAAAGAATGACAGGAAGAGGACTGAATTGCCTTGTTGGTGGCAAGGGGCATATGAATGAGCGGACGACGTGGCAGCATTAGCCATCGAAAGAATGAGGTACGAAGACGAAAGCTGAGTCGCTCTTACGTCGCTGCATGCGTTGCAGAGCATGTGCAACTCGTGGCCCAACTGTGGCGCAGCTGTGGCGCAGCTGGCCTCTGCGGGGCGACGCTGGGCAGACGAGCAGGGATGGGGACGCTGTAGGCTGTACTCGGAGCTCTCGCACTGAGCCTCCGCAGGCTATCGATGCCTCTCGATAGTGCTATCGCCCGCCTCCTAGCCGGCGCTAACCCAACTTGTTCAACGCCACACCTCGTCGAGGGATGGCTGCTTCAACTCGCGCCTCAACCACCAGCGACTTGCGACGCGGCATCGCAGCTCGCCACGGACTCTGTCGACGGACGAACTTGGACGGCCATCGGCACCGTCGGCCAGTACTTCCTACACACATGTAGCTGGTCGGTTGGCTTCCCAACACTTGCTTCCCAGCCATGGAGCGGTCCGCCTCCACGGCCAAGAGCCTCTTTCCCAAAGCCCCCGTTTTCACGCTGAACGACTTCTCGGGCAAGGATTTCATTGTTCGCGACTTCGTGGATAGCCTTGCGGAAAGCGCTGTGCCGGTAAACCGTCGATCTGGGCCCGCGCAGGCTGCATTTGACCCGAAGCCTTTGATCCGAACGTTCGAGAGTGCGAAGCCATGCCTGTTCAAGCTTCTCTTGGGCGCCTGGACTAACACCCTCGCCAGATGCCTTGTCGCAGCTCGCGCTGCTGGGGGACGAGCTCCAGGAGAAGGAATCGGAGCTTCTCTCCCAGGTCCGCCGCGCCGAGATCCAGCACGACCAGACCCTCGACACGCTCGGCCGAAAGCTCGATCAGTCGATGAGTTCCTTCGAAGCCCTCGACGTCTCGCTCAATGCCAGCAGCACCAATACATCCGACATCAATGGGCGGTCCGATGGCGGAGGAAACGCAGCCGTGCAGATTGGAGAGAAGCTGGAGGAGCTTGACCGCAAGCGGCGCCGAGCTCAAGATGCCAACTTCCTTATACAATGCTGGATAGAAGTTAGCGAGACCGGCCAGTTAACCTCGCTGGAAGACATTCGTCGCCAAGGCGGCGCTGAGAACAAGGTTCGATGCGCCGTCATCGCCCGGCAGCTGATGAGGATCAGCCAGCAGCTGGACTTGTCCTCCTGGGGACAGGCAAATGCGCAGCGAAACGGGGCCAGCAATGGCTCCGGAAGCCCGACCAAGAAGACACACAACACGCGCGAGACCCTAGAGAAGTTTTGCGAAACTCTGGAACAAGACCTTCTGCAGCAGTTCAACAACAGCTACAGACGACAAAACTTCGACGACATGATGGAGTGCTCCAAGGTCTTGCATGACTTCAACGGCGGAGCCAGTGTCATCGCAGTCTTCGTCAACCAGCATCAATTCTTCATTGACCGGGATCAGCTCATGAGCGACGAGGTCAGCGCAGACGGGGAGATGTGGGAAGCTCTGGCAGACCCTGACTCGGATCCTCCGGGGGTCGAGCCCAGCCTTCAATCGCTCATAGATGAAGTCAAGATTGTCATGCAAGAGGAATCGTTCATCATCAAGCGGGCATTTCCCTATTACGAGACAGTTCTGGTTAAGTTTATCCAGCGGGTTTTTCAACAATCCATACAACAACGCCTCGAGAGAGTCCTGGACAAGGCCGAGACAATCTCTACACTGGCTTTCTTGAGGTCACTGCACTCTTCAAGGAGCTACATTAGCTCTCTCGTCGAGGATCTGAAAACGCATGGTCTCACAGAGCACCCAGAACCCTGCTCGGCACAGATATCACAAGCCTTGGACCAACAGATGGACGACCTGTTCGTCCCCTACCTAGTCGGAAACACGTACATTGAGCGCGAGAGGAAAAGCCTCGAGGAAATGTATAGCTCCCTGCTATTCAGGTTCACCATATATCATTCGCGACGGAAAAAGGCGCCGACAGGTTTCATGGCTTCCCTCGCCCAACAGGGCACACAATTCATCGCCTCAGCCAAAGATGCTTATCTTGAGCGGCTCGAGTCTTCTGATCTTACGCCGACGCAGAAAACGGTCATGTTGCGTGTCGCCGGCCTCAAGGACAAGGAGAACAAGAATGAAATTGAGGTGTCGGAAGAGGATGGCGCTCTGAGCATTCCCAACGCGAAGAGAATGCTCAAATGGCTCGCAGAGAGCGTCCAAAGGACGTTGGAACTCGGGTCGCGGACCGAAACGCCCAAGGACATGAACATTCTCTTGCACTTGCTGCTCACGAGCATGGGCAATGTGTATATTGAAACGGCGCTTGACGCCGCACACAGCCATGCCACCATGCTCGAGAACTCAAAGGCCGAGCCAGACCTCACGTACCTGCCATCAATACGGCCAACGGTCACCGTGTCGGCCATCATGGACAGGTTCATTACTGTGGTTCTGATCCGACTGGCAGAGTCAAACACAACCGTTCGCAGGAGCATGGAGGCGCAGAAGAAAATGGCGACCGACTCCATTGAAAAGAAGACCAATGCAGTGCTCAAGGTCTCTATCGATGTCATTACCAACTGGACGTCCAAGTCGCTGGGTAGCCAGAAGAAGCAGGACTTCCGACCCAAGGACGCGGAGCTGGAGTCGCTCCAGACGCCAACGTGCCTGTATATTTGCACGTTCCTCGGCCGCGCGAGCAAGCACGTGGGTGAGGCCATTAACGGGCAAAACGCCGAAAAGGTCTTTAGCGAGCTGGCCCTCGCAATCCATCAGCTGCTCTTCGATCACTTCAAGAAGTTCCAGGTTAATGCCACGGGCGGCCTCATGGTCACGCAGGATATCGCCAAGTATGTTGCCACGATGCGCGACTGGCCGCTCAGCAAGGACGTGTCGGTGGCGGTCGAGCTGCTGACGGAGCTGGGCTCGCTGTTCATCGTCGGACCCGAGGCGCTGCGGGAGAAGTCGAGAATGCTGGCACCGGGGCAAACGGGCGCGCGGGGGAAACTGTCCAAGGCGGACTTTCGGGCATTTGTGCAACGGAGGGATGACTCGGGGACGGTTGGCATCCAAAGCGTCCTGGCTGGGCTATAATTGCGGAAGTGTACGAGTAGTTGAGCGAGCAGATGTTCTGATGACGAGCTGATGGGCAATGAGACTTGATACCATGTGCCATTCCAAGGCGGCGCCACATCATTCTAGAATGTATGTTATATGTTCTACGGCCATTAATCATGTCGGTTCATAAATCTCTTCGCAGGCCCCCTTTCCTCCCCGTTTGCTGCTCTAGCTTCTCGTCAAGGAAGTCGACGAGCTCCATCATGTTGCCCAGCTCGGCCAGCTTGATCCTGTCCCGCTTCGGCAGCAGAGGGGTCTTGTCGGCGCCCATTCCTGGGCCGCACATCTCGGAGACATGGTGCACGGCCAGCTTGAAGGGCAGCGGGCAACGCGCGGCGTTGCACATGAAGGTTTCGAGGGCGTCCCACGGACAAGCCGGGGCCCCGGCGAAGAGGGCCGGATTAGTGAGGAGGCCGCGGGCGGACATGAAGCCGGAGAGGTTGGCGTTGCTGGGGGTTGGGATGGTGCTGCTGCTCTCGGGCACGCCGCTTCGCTGGGATATGCTGCTCGGGGGGTCGTCTTTGATAGTGAGGGTGGCGAGGTCAGGGGTTGATGCCCTGAAGGGCAGGGAGGAGAGGTCGAAGACGTCGCCCGAGAGCAGGATGGGCAGGGTGCCGGCGTACTTGGAGGTGAGTATCTCGAGGGCCTCGGTGCGGATGGGCGTCGTCGAGGGCGTGCGCCGCGTCCGCGGATGGATGGTGATCCAGTCAACGAGGCGGTCCTGCGAATGCCCAATGACAGTGTCCATGAAGTCCATCGTCTTCCTGCAAAATCGTCAGCCCCTCTCCCAGGCCCCACAGCAAGAAAAGAATTGAACCGTACCTCAAGTCGTCGTGTACCCGGATCTTGACGCTGACGCTCCTCCCCTTGGGACTCTCGACGTCTCGCTCCCTGCCAACCGCCCAGCCCTCGGCCGCCAGCCGCGCCCGCGTCTCAACCACCATGTCGCGCACCAGTCCGCGGTGGTTCATGAGCTCGGCGCCCAGCGTCTCGGCGCAAGCCCACGACTGCGGGCAGCCGCAGTTGAGGTCCACGCCAGCGACGTACGGCGCGGCGAGGGCCGACGCCCGTGACAGCTCCAGGGGCGAGTTGGCGCCAAACTGCAGGATCGTGGGCGGCTGCGCGCCGGCCGTCGAGATGGTGAAGTCGCTGTCGCGCGCGAAGCTGCTGCGGTTGAACTCCTTGGCCAGGATCATGGGCGTCCAGCACAGGTCCACGCCGTACTTGTGCACCGTCTGGCGGAAGGCGAGCTGCACGATGGTGGCATTAGATCCCTGGTGGAGAGACGGTGGATGGATGGCCAGTGGCAACGCACCTTGCTGTACCGCACCATGGGCGCGCAGGCGTACAGAAACTTGTCCTGCCTCCTCGCGGCGTCGAATATCTTGAGCGGGCTGCCATGGGCGTCTGTCAGTGAGGCCCGCAGCAGCATATGGGTCACACGAGAACCACTCACTGCGAGGAGGCGGCCGGCTCTCCGCCCTCGGCGGGATCCGGAGCCGTGAGCCTCGTCTCCATTGATAAGAGATTGTGTATGCGACGCGACGTCTGGAGTGAGTTGTGGGCTATTGCATGTTGGCGTTTTTGTGAGTTGGCGGTTTGAGAGTGAGGTTGTTCAAGGCTGTTCGAGGTTCCTTGTCGACTGTCTCTGCAGCCACTGCGCTAACAGCGGGACGATCTGAGTGGCGTCTAACTCAAACCTCGGACTTGACTTGAATCATGGTTCATTGTTCGAGCTTAGACACAAGATGCAAATCCATTTACATGTTCTCATATACCGTGGCATATTGTACACGCATCATCAATGACTGTCCGCATCGTCCATGTCTTGGCCGAACAGACTGTCTGCGTCGCCCTCCATCTCCAGCACCTCTTGGGCCCCTAGCAGCCGCTCTCGCTCTAATGTCACTTCCTGAACCCACTTCTTCTCTGCCAGAATCTTTCGCGCCAGTTCCAACTCTTTGCTCCCGTACAGACCTGCCAGGTGCTGCGCCGCGCTGTACATCAACTCTGCGCGGATGGTGCGTTCGTCGTCGAGCCGCGATCGGTACAGCACCAGCTGCTCGCCCTTCCACTTCTGCCACGCTTGATGCCCCTGGTCCATTCGCTTTCGCAACGGGAACATGGCTGCCTCGATCTCCTCATCCGAGCCCGTCTTGCCGGTCCAGAACGCCTGCAGCTGCTGGTAGTAGTCGTGTTCAACCTTGCGCTCCTGAGCGGCGCGAGTTGCATAATCCCTAGCAAACGCTTGTTCCTTGCTCGCCATCCTGGACAGGACCGAGGCATCCAATTCTGCGAGCTCAGCATCCTGTTTTACCGCAAGCTGTTCCTTCCTGACTTTGCTCTCCCTGATCAGGTCCGCAGTGTCATCTTCCTGTTGCGAGTCGACAAGTACCTGCTGAAGCTCGTGGAGCTCGTTGAGCCTCATCCGTAGCTCTTCGTACTTGAGCTCGACCTCCTTTCGGCGCATACCCTCCAGCCGAGTCCGTTCTTTAAGCTGCCGTTGCCAGCGCTCCTCGGCCTGCCTTGTTTGTTCCAATCTTTCCAGCTCGGCCTTCCTTGCCTCTTCTCGCTCAAACGCTTCAATCTGAGCAAGAATATCTTGCAATTCTGCAGTTTCCGCCTCCTCTCTCACCCTTCGCTGTTCGCGCCGCTGCTGGGCGGCATTCTTCAAGGTGTTGAGCTGAGCCATGGTACAGGAGCAAGTCCTCCATCTTTGGCCGCAAACGTAGCAGAATTCATTCCCACATCGACATGTCATGTGCTGACAAGCCTCCCTGTGCTCCACGAGAGCGTGGCAGCTGGAGCAACGCTTCCAACCCTCCTCTTCTGCCAGGACATTGGTCAAATCCATGTCACGGTCTAGTGGGCAGTCATCTCTCCCATGGTGTGGTCCGCGACAAAGTGTGCAAGTCAAATGCCCCCGCTCACAGCGCCCCTGTCGCTTGGGCAGTGTGATGTTTCGGGGCTGAATCCAGAGAGTGCACTGCGGCTGGTTGCAGTAGATCCGCTCGCTGACTGGAATCTCCCACTCGGAAGCTCGCTCCTGGAACGTCCCCTTCAGATCGCTGGGGATATTTTTTAGTATAAGGTGAAAAGGAATCTGGTTAAGACAGCACTTTGGGGGCCATTGCTGCTCGTTCTGGACCGCTGCGGCGATTAGGCGAGCAAAACACTCGCGGCAGTAGCTGTGGCAAGTGACCTTGACACAATTCTTCCGCGGGAAATCGTCCAAGCATGAGACACACTCCCTGCATCAGTCAGTACGGTCGAGACCGTATCAGTGAAACGCATTTTGTGCTTACAACAGCTGTTCGGGGTCTAGGGGCTTGAAGAAAACAGATTTTCGAAGCTCCTGGATGGTTTTCTGCGTATTGGGATTGGCAGCAGAAGTTTCGACGTCGTCGAGCTTAGCCTCGAGCTTCTGGCGAAGGGCTTCGCGGGCTCCGCCAGCAGAACTACTCTCGCCCTTTTCCGTGCTGCGTTGGAACAAACGCCGCAAGGCAAACTTACGGCGTTTCTCAAATTTGACTGTGAAGGTAGCCATCGGATGGTTGGGGAGGGCGAGCTTAGAGCCGCTGACATCTGCCTGCGAGCCCTCGATTTGCGCGTGGCTCGGGGCGTTGTTTGCAGCATCAGCCGGGGGCTTCTCCGGAACGATTATAATTGGAAGATACGGTTCTGGTCCCTTGCCATTCCTCGCATGTCTTGCCGCGTCTTGTTCGATCGCTCTGCGCTGCTCCTCCGCCGCCTCTCTCTGGCGATCTTCCTCGGCGATCCGAGCCTTGACGTTGTCGATGGAGGCATCCACGATGTCGAGCAGGATCTGTGACGTAACATTTGGGGCCTTCCTAAGCATTGCCGGCGCCCCGTACTTGTGCCAGTCAACATCGGCAAGGTCGAGGCTGGTCAGCTTGTCCGCCGACCATGGGGTTTCGCGATCCTTGCTCCTCCAGGCGTCCTGTATCTGTTCGAGAGCGGCAAAAGGATCGTCGATGAAGTCCTCAGGCCTAAACGAGTCGGAATCCGTAGGCCAGTCTGCCGCATTTTGGGACAGGTTCGCCTCGTCTAATGGACGTGCGATCGTGGTGGTCGTGGTGGCCTCGGTGGCCATGACGACTTGGCCAGAATCTAGTAAGGATGATGCACATCCACGCAAGGTAACAGAGGTGTTCGATGGACCTTATACGCAGTGTCGTCGAGCTTCCAGGAAGGCCGGCGCCAGGTAAAAGGAGCTGGCGCACGCGAGCACACAGCTCGTGGACCAGCCATGGCGGCTCCTACGCATCCAAAGACCAGCCAGGCGCAGACAGTAGCCCGAGGCGAATTCGGGGCGCGCCGCATCACGACCCTCGACGCCCTACCATCCCCTGATACATAAGCAAGGCATGATGCGCACGGGAGTCAGCCCTCTGGCCACCGAGCCAGGCTGAAGTTGGGAGGCCCGGTTCCTTGGGGGGAAGGGCACGTGGGAGGTTTATGGCTCCAAGACTCGTTGGGCTGCTGGCGGGGGCTGTAGGTGAAATGTTTTAGTGCCTGCCAATGCTGCCGCAGTTGCTAAGGCGCGGCCGGAATGCACCGACACCTGCAGTTGCCGCCTCGGGGTTGGACGCTTGAGCAAATCCTGCATGCGCTTCTCAAGGCTCTCAGGGGAGTCATTCTGGCGGGGTTCTAGGAGGCTTGAATCATGGGCTGGAAAGACGGAAATAGCCAGACATGGGACTGGCATCTCTGAGCTGTGTCCGTACTGGCTTCGGAAAACGGTTGCCTGTTCTGAAAAGCCGATGTCCTAAAGGAAATGGCCAACTTCATGTCATTCATAGTGGAAAAGTCCACGTGGTTCAGAAGCATGCCTTGTAAGCAAATCAGCATGTTCAAGCTGTCGGTTGGTTGGTTACCCTGTAGAATACCGTTCCTGGGTCCCCGCCATAGCTGATTTACACGGCCCACGAAGCACCCTCGTTCAAATCTTGGACTTTGGGGCCATGAACTCAACCTTGTTTGCGCTTAAACAGAATGCGTCAGTCCCAGCTGTCCCAGATGAGAAGAAATATGAGTAGTAAATTGGCTCACCAGGTTCCGACTTGATCCAGTCCAACTTCAACGACATCGCCGTTCTGAAGCCACACCTGAGGCTTGCGACCCATGCCCACACCAGCGGGTCTGTATGCCATTAGCTTGCACTTCCTAGGAGCTCTCACTCACCAGGCGGCTCTACTTACGTTCCTGTAAAAATGAGGTCGCCGGGCATCAGTGTCACGCCACGACTTAGCAAGGCGATTGTCTTCTTGACGCCGAATATCATGTCCGCCGTTGTGCCATTCTACACAGCCGTCAGCATGAATCCTTCTTCAGCCGGCGCTGGATCGACTTGCCTGAACCGTCTTTCCGTTTACCTTGGTCCAAATCTTTAGCTTATGAGGGTCCCGAATGACATTACCGGCCACAATTCCCGGTCCATACGGAGCCCAACCGTCAAAGCCCTTACCGTGCGACCACTGGCCGCCTCCGCGCTTGATCTGCCAGTCCCGATGCGAAACATCATTACCAACGGCGTAGCCAAGCACAAAGTCGAGCGCCTCGGATTCCGCAACATCTTTGCACCGTTTTCCAACAATGATGACAAGCTCGCACTCGTAATCCAAGCCCGTGCCTTCCTGCGCCATCGCGTGGACTGGAATGGGGTCGAAAGGGCCCGATAGGGATGTTGGCGGCTTGTAAAACAAGATGGGAAACTGTGGCTCCGGCATGCCAGTCTCTTTGGCGTGATCTGCATAGTTCAAGCCCAGGCATCGTACAGTGCCGACCTGAGAGGGCGCAAGTGGCGGGAGCAGCTGGCGGATGTCAACCTCTTGGTCGGTGACATGGTGCTTGCCGAAGATGTCCCCGCTAATGATGCGCGCCCGCTGTGATTTACCAATATCGCTGATTCCTTGCGGTAGGATGGCATCACCGTGATAAGTCCGCCCATCCTTGGCGAGAAATCGGACGAGTCGCTGAGGTTGAGATCGGTCAGCGACATCGGCTCGCTGATTGCTAGGCAGTTTACATGAAATTGGAGCACTTACAGAGAAGGTAGGCATCTTAAGGATCTGGGGCCGCAAAATCCTGCTCAGTAAATGCAGGCTTGAGTGTCTGAGATTTCTAAAGATGGAAACTAGATGAAACCCCGCCTTTATAGCAGTGTTATCGTTTTGAGCAGCCGATGATGCCAATGGCGTTCGAGTTGGTGTCCGTTTAGCGATGCGTTCCACGTCTCCGCTCGGCTAGTTGGTGTAAAGTCCGCCGAAGACGCGCGCTGTGGGTACGTGCCATTGCTACTATAGCGAGCTTCCCATTGGCCTCTCGCCAACCTCGGAGCTTCACCGTCGGCATCATCGACGCAAAATTCCGCCATTGCTAAGCGACATCCCCGTTGCCTCCTGCACCGCGGACACGACGAGCAAAAAGAAAGCAAGATGCGGCTCTCGGGGCTTCAGAAAGACGTGTTGGCCCTATATCGCCAGTGTCTCCGTGAGAGCCGCAAAAAGCCCCAGGTGCGCCTGCTTCCATCTCCTCGGCTGCGGCTGCGGCTGCTGTTGTCGCGAGGCCACTATGACTGACGCCATGACAGAGCACACGGCCTCACTTTGAAAGCTTTGCCAGGTGAAGATACAAATTAGTCCAATACAAGTGGTTGGAAGCTCATTGATCTCTTTCAGAGCCGAGTTCGCGCGCAATCTGAGTGTTGACAAACGCGATTTCGCTGCCATAGAGTTCCTCCTCCGCAAAGGCCGGCGACAGCTTGACGTCTATTCCTCGCCAGGCATCAAGGACGTCAGGTGAAGGCCTTTTTCTACGGCCCGCGAAAGCAGCTGCGATGGCGTGACAGCTGCCGCCGCCGTGTCTTTGGGGCCTTCCGTTCTCGCCTGCATCCATGGCCTCCGTAGCCAGCCCGTCAACCTTGAAGAGGGCACGCCTTGCATTGCCGCATCGCACTACGCGAGACGTCGACTTTCCACATGCCTAGACTACTGCCGAGATACATTTCGTTCATTGTACCAAAGCACTGCTGCCTCTATAACACATTCTCCAGAGTAGCCTCACTTGGACGCGGCTTGAACCTGTCGCTTTTCTTTCCCCCAAGATGGCTCTCCCATCACCTACACCCGAGGTAAACACATCGCTAGTAAACATACGCGACGCTAAACGATTGCATCAGCGGACGGCTTCATTCGAGAGGATACGCCCACGATCTCGCGTCGTCTTCTTGTCTCGACGCCCGACGCGAGTGAGGAACCCGACTCGCCCACCGCGGGCACCAAGCCGGATGCCGCAAACGCGTGGCCATGAGCAAGCACCGGTACAGAACCTGAACAGTCCAAATTTCCAGGCACGCAAGAGACGCCACTCGCCAAGAAAGGAAGACAAGAGTCAGGTGCATGCCGCCGCGCCGGCAACTTGCCAATCTAATACGATGTTGTCGGCCGATGAGACATTTGAGGCTTCGCTACCGTCTGTTGATATAGACTTGTTCCTTCTTCCGCCGTCCAACAACTTGCCTCCGCGCCGGCCCTTGACTGCGAGCCATTCAATCCCTGAAAGGTCGACCAGTCTCGATGCGCACCAGCTGCCCCCTAAAGCATCTGGCCAAGAAATGGTTATGCCCACGGAGGACAGGGACATCCCTGCCACTCGTCGCCGCTCTCTTCGTGACGCCGTATCGGACGTTTCCCGAGTGTCAAAGCACGCTTCAGTGGACTCGGCACTCGTAGAAGCGATAAGCAGAACCGTCATCCAGCAATTCCGTCTCTTCTCGACCATCAAGCAGAGGGATCGATTTATCAGCAAGACGTCAAAATCGAACGTGTCGCCCACATATGCGGATGACAACCAATCCAAATCCTCAAGTCAGCAAGAAGCGCTGGATAGCTTCACCAAAAGTCTCTACGATTATGCTGAAAAAGTCGGGGCCAAGGGCAGAACAATACACTCCACGCACATGCCAACGACGTCGGGCGAAACGCTTCACACGGTCTCAGCACTTATGCCATTTCGTCCCGAGTTCCGAGCGGCAGGTCTGGCTGTTACTTCAAAGGATCAGTCCCAGAGATTGCGCAATCACTTGCCTGGCGCCGCCGCCGCGCGACTATCAGATCGACGCCGCCTACCTAGCAAGATCAGAAAAGTTCTACAACCAGCACGACTCGACGGACAGTCTGAGCAATGTCCGAGCAAAAGCTTGTCAAACACTGCAATAACGTTCGCTGCATCCCGTAAAATGCACGAATGGAGATACGCTCTCACCGACGAGGCGCCTGTGCGAAAGAAACGAGTGCCGAGATACAAGAAATTAAAACGACGTTGTTTTCCATGCTTCCTGGGAGACGACGAGGAGAGCAACGGTGCTGAACTGGTCCATTCTAGACAACCACGCAGAAGTGGTACGGTTCAGAAGCGGAGGGCTTTGACGAGCCCCATATCAAGTATGCCGCCGCCAAGCAGGTCCCCGCGACTGGGACTAGTGGAGCCTTCGAATTGTGCTCCTGATGATTCGAATTCGATGGGAGATAAGTCCGCATCGCCGGGCGCACGGGCCAGGGACGAAGAAATGGAGGCCATAGGCCCCCCGGCGCCCGGGCCGCGGCCAGAGACTACTGGTCGCCGACTTTCGGTCACGTTGCCGAAGACGAATGTGCATGTTGAAGCCCGTCATGACAGCGGTCCACAAACAGGGAACAAAAGTTGGACTTGCAAAGATAGCCGAGATCCAAAGCATCGCTAGGCACGATCGCATTCGAATCAGGCGCCGCTGGCTCGCGATGATGGGAAACCTGAGCAAAAACCCTCATCTTCAAGGCCCTATGGGAAGTCGCCTCGTCGGGAGGCGTCGTTATACCGAGGCATGGGGAAGAGACAAGGCGCAGCGGCACTGGAAGCGGACTGTGGTCTGGTCTCATCAGCACTGCCTTCTACATGGGAAGGCCAGGGCGGTGTCGTTTCGCATTTGAAACGGGACTTGGGAGAAGCTGCTCGAGTAATAGCCGAAATAAGACCTCCAGCTACCAGCAAACGAACAACTCGATTGAGCCGGAGGCACAAGCGGTCTCTGTCTCGCTACGACCCCAATCATGTTAGGAACTGCTGTCGGAGCAGTAGGGGCATCCCAGGTCGAGGAGACGCTCCGCCCAACATACCCATGGGAACATCTTCTATACGAGGAAGTATCGCTTCAATCGAGGTAGAATGTTACCATCGTGAGCTCGCAGATCGTAACGTCCTGAGGGGCTTGCATGTCGCGGCATCGGCGGCTTGCGATGAAGAGGTTGACTCATACGTTCGCAAGAAGACCGGCCTGCGAATCCGCCGATTCTTGGCAGACCTGATGGCGCTCGAGGCGTTTGGAAGCACGCGTTCTGGAGAAGATAGCGAGCAGCGAGCCGGAAGAAGGCGGGTGGATATGAGGAAGCTGAAGCAGCAGGTCCGTCGGTCGCGCGAGATTGCCCAGACCGGGGCTTTCATATGAGTACGATGGTCGAACTATCCGAACAATATACGTTGCCTGGGCCGCAAAGTCTGGATACATGTCTTATTCAGGGGTTGTGTATGCTAGAACGGGCCATTACTACGATAACTCTAAAAGGCACATTGCGTCGTGTGCTCTGATCCGTTGCGTCCTGCTAGGCTGCCCATGAAATAGCAATTTGTCGGCATGGTGCAACTTAAACTCAACACTGGCTTCAGCTGCGAAGACGAACGATCTTGATCTGCTCACTGCTTCATTTGCAATTTGAAACCTCTTGCTACATTTTCGCCGCTGCCGCTGCCGCCTTCGCCTTTTCTCGCGCAGCCAGTGCCCAGTTCTTAGGAACTTCTTTGTCGACCCTCCACGCCTCCGCGTTCTTCCTGATGGCATACACGGGCTCCTCCTTCCACCCACCCTTGACATCATCCTCCCAGCTCAGCATCCCCAAAGCCCATGACAAGATGCTCTCTGCCCGCGCACCGTCTGGCGCGTCCAGCAGCCCGATGGCCAGGTCAACCATGTCGGGCCGCTTATCTACGGCGTAGAAGACGGTTGCAGAGCAGCGGGAGCAAAAGTACCGCTGCACGTCCGGGGAGCTGGCGTACATGGCCAGCGTTCCGAGGCGCGGGTCGCGGTTGGGACTGTTGACGGCGGCATTGAGGCCCGACGTCTCGTGAGGCAAGCTGTCCTTGCTGTCGCCGGCGTAGGCGATGTGCTGGAGCAGGGCAAAGGTCCAGTTCAAGACGTCGACGCCGCTCATTTTACGACACGAGTTGCAGGCGTCGAAGCCGGTGAGGAGCTTGTGCGTCCCGGGCTCGACAAACCACGGGAGCTTGGCTTGGTCCATGGCGGCGAAGTCGGCGGTGCCGCGGCGTAGGACGAGGTTGACACCCTTGCAGTGGCAGCGAATTGGAACCTCATCCGGAACGTTTTTCAGTTTCTTCGCAGCGAGCGTGTCAGGGTCCAGCTCTTCGCTATTATACCGCGATCCCTTGAAGCAGGGGATTGGGGCGCTCTTTGCGTCGTCGCCTTTGTTCAAATGGCGCTGCCACACAGCCACGCCGCCGTCGACGGTATCGCCAACAAAGATGTGATTCTTGACCTGGATCAACCCTGGAACGGTATTGTTGGACAGAACGCCAAGAAAGACCTCGAACGTGTCCGCCTTGCCCTCGAGCCGCTCGCGCCAGAACATGGGGCTGGAGCAGGTGCCACAGAAGAGAATGGTGAGCTTCGACGAAAAGGCATACTCTGCCAGCGAGGCCTCGACGATGTCGTCTGCGAGACCTGGCCAGTCCATCGCGCTGCTGTGCATCCCGCCGGTGAGGTGGCGGCACGAGTTGCAGTGGCAGAATGTCGCCGTGAGCGGGATCGAGGATCGTGGAACCTGGGCCGTGAAAGTCTGGGCTTTGCAGAGGCATTGAGCTGTGAGCTTGACATTGTGGGCGTCGGTGGCCATATTGCCCAGATTCGCCTATTTTGCTTTCTCGAAATATCTTTCAATCTTCCTCTGGGGCTAACTTGGACCTTGCAGAGCGAAGAATGCACGATGTGAGGTGAGCTGTGTGGATGGGGGAGCTTATAAGTGTGGCTTACACCGAAGGGCGTGAGTGATGCGGGGTGGCGCCCGTTGAGTTAACGACGGTCCTATGCTTTCAGCTCAGGACAGCGTGAAGGGCGGTGACGTTAAATAGCTTGGTCGGTTTTAATGAATGCGTTTGGGCGGCTGGAGAGGGCTGAATGTCTGTGGAAATTGGGCTTCAATTGCGTGTCATGGGATGAAGCCGACTGGTGTGCAAATGGCAGCCCACCACGCTGCGCCGACTAAATTCGTCGACAGCCGTTACCCTTGACCATGATACGCGCGATGAACCGGTTGAGGCTCAACAAGGCCCTTTGCATTCCGCACTTATGGTCAACTCCTCAAGCTGAACCACTCGAGCACAAGTTCTGTTCCTGTCTGCGTAACAGGAGGAGCCTTTCATCGTCGTTGGCTCCTACTTGGACTGTCTGGCATCGCCAAATGCGAGTCAGCCTGAAGTCTGATATCTGTGGTCTAGCCAGGGAAGACGAGCCGGACAACGTGGACAAAGGTCAAGGTTGGTGTCCCTTTGCGAGTCTCTCACGGCATGTTGCATTGCTATTCTTAAGCCTCTTAATGTCTATTATTAGATGTAGTTGGGTTCATCAATAGAGTACAGGCAAAGACGCCAAGAGCTCAAGACATGGGCAGCAAGTACACTTTTGAAAGTGGTCATGTTCAACCAGCTCAGTCGAACCATTTGCTCTCAATAGTTGGTTGAACATACCCACTAGCAAATGAAACGGTTGCCCGGCTCTCCTCACGCCCTGGCAAAACACCGTTTGCCATGCAACAGAGCCGTGGATTGACGAGCATATTTATCATGAATCGATGCATATGAAAATACCGTTTTTTTTTAAAAAAAAAACCCCCGAGC
>JALHBY010000317.1:10896-22119 GCA_024340155.1 Tolypocladium pustulatum
GGATTCAAGCAGTCAGGCAAGTGTGTAGAGCTCGAGAAAGCTCTCTACGGACTTCGTGATTCTCCGCACTTGTGGTTCAAAGAGTTCACTTCTACGTTAAAGAGGCTTGGGCTAGTATCGAGCAACGAAGAGCCTTGCCTCTACTATACGAAAGCTCGAGACGCGTTCGTCCTATTCTTTGTGGATGACATACTAGTCCTCTATCACAGGAATCACGAATCAGTAGCGAACGAACTCATCAACGGCCTCAAGGCAGCATACGAGCTACACGAGCAAGGGGATGCGCAGTGGTTCCTCGGCATCAACATCATCAGGGACCGCAGCAAGCGTAAGATATATCTGAGCCATGAGGCATATATCGAGAAGATGGCCCTACGGTACGGGTTGACTGCTCGGAATTCCTATCCTGTGATCCCTATTCCAGCGGTTGAGTTTACCAAGCGGACGATAGGCCAGGCCACTGCTCAGGAGGTTAAAGAGTATCAGGAGATCATCGGTTCAGTGCTCTATACAGCAATGATGATTAGAGCTGACGTTGCCTTCTCGGCATCAACGCTCTCACGGTTCTTAACGAATCCAGCGCCCGAGCACAAGGCTGCGGCAGAGCAAGCTGGGCTATACCTTTATAATACGCGAGAGCTCGGATCGCAATATGGAGGCACGCCAGAAACGCAAGCCCTGCTCATCGCGAGCGACGCTTCTTTCGCAGACGATGAGGAAACCCGCAAATCATCACAAGGATATCTCATCACACTCTTCGGCGGCCCAGTGCTATGGCGAGCAACCCGCCAAGCCACCGTAACCACATCAACGACTGAGGCAGAGCTGCTTGCACTCGAGCAATGCGCTAAGGAAACGATGGCTCTGAGAAGACTGTTCAGAGATATGAGGTTCAAAGTCGGTCACAAGTGGGATATACGCTGTGATAACCAGCAGACTATTCGGCTTGTGGTAGAAGAGAGCGTACGATTAACCACACGTCTGCGCCATGTGGATATCCATAATATGTGGTTACGGCAGGAAGCTCAGAAGGGAGCTGCCTACCCCATCCACCTTCTCACATGGCAGCAAACGTCTTGGGACAGGGGCCGTCTGAAGGCAGCCCGGACATAGTAAGCTCGCTCAAAGATGAGCAGAAGATCTCGTGCATTTTAGGAGCATATGATCATGTCATGACGCGATGCGAGAATACGGCCCGGGGCACAAGTCGCAGCCTGTCGCGTTGGCTGCTGGGCTCCAGGCTCAATACATGCAGCAGGAAGCAATTTGTTCTCTTGGCAGAACACAGCAGCCAACGACGTTACCGACGAATGTGGAAACGCCTCTTGGCCTTCACACTCCGAGCATTCAGAATGGACGCCAGAATTCGAAGGCAAGAAGTCGGCATCGACATCAACGAAACGCTCATGAGTCACTTTCGGCATGTATGGGATCATCAGGTTTGGAACGCCATCGACATCTGCAAGGCTGTTTGGCCTCCGGAATTGCATGAGGACGGGGGAAAGTGGGGTCGAATGCCGAGTACTATACAACCGCCGGAGGACCGACGGGGGGAGCGCCTGGATTATGAAGAGCCGTTCGAAGGAAACTCCAGCGATGGTGGTTCTGAGTCCGACGAGGATGCCGTCAAACCTTGAGGAAGATGACTTCGACGCCCTAGAAGACACCGATCCAAATGAGAGGTCCAGAAATGTTGATATCAGCCCTACAACTATCGTGGGATTGCACCTTTGCGCTCAGGCTCCAGTATCGAAAACGGTCATCGAGATGGCTGAGGGCTTCTTGGAGTCCCTTTTCCAGATGAATTTGGGCCTCTGCACCGAGCCACTGACAGCTGGACGGGTTGGATCGACGTTGATTCTCCGTTTCAGTGGTGTTCTGGGCTTTTCTCGCGACTACCACCAGTTCCTCTTGGCTCGACAATATTGCCCCCAACTATCACCGCTCATCTACACACAGAACTTGCTATTCTTGGAGTATGCATTGCCAGTGCACGGTTACAGCACCCTGGATATCCCAAAACGGCCTCACGTTGGACAGTTGGACCGGTTGAACTGCATTCGGAGAGGTATATGATCTCCGCGACCCGGAGCGGCTTACCAACAGCCATGGCTGGCATTGGGTCGCGCGCCTGCCCTTGCCGCCGCGGGCATTCGACAACCAGCTCTTGCTGGGCCGGGAGATCTTTGTCACGGAACGGATGGACATGCATCTCGCCTGGACGACGGTTCGGATGTTCCTCATGCTGGTCTCGCGCTTTCTGCTTGATCCCAACTTCCGAGCCGAATATCGCCTGCGCATCGCCAAACAGCTGACAGAGCGTCGTCTCGCACAGTGCGCTTGGATGTTCGAATTGGGACAACTCGACGACGAGGCGAATCGTTGACCGTGCATAATTCGCAGCAGCTGCTGTTTGCAGCGAAACCGCCGTCCTTCCGCACACTCTTTGATGATCTCTGGAGGGCATGGACCACCTCATCGAGAGAAAAGTAGGTGTATCTTGAGGACGTGAAACGACGAACAACATGGGCTGCATTACCCGTGGCTTAGCCGGTCGTCGGCTATGATAGACCTTGCTACACACCCTCGTGTGACCCATTGCCGCCCTCGGCGAGCTGGCAGAGTTATTGCTCTTCGGCAAATAATGCTCGCGAGTGTGGGATGTCGCCAGGTCCCTGCAATGCGATCCCCTCCCGCACGTAGGGTTCGACCAGCATTACGGTCCGCGGCCACATGGCGGTCCTGGGCAACGGAAGACCTGGTACGGCGATTGGTCACCAACCGATGCTTGGTCCACATCCAACGGCACGGCCCGTCCTGCCACTTGCCCCCGAACTTGACCGAGGCATCAGTCTTTTGCTGCTTCCTAAGGCGAATGAAGTGGCTAGCGTAAGAGACGAAGACAGGAGATGCTGGCATATTTACGCTCTACTTTATAGGTGACTTGCTCACATTAGGTGAAGCCCGTCCACCGAGGTGGGCTCGCAATACACCTTGAAGAGCTCTCCACAGCGCACTCTAGCTCTCTCGCAAACTCGTCCTTCTTTAGTTTCTGTAATATCCCTCGCTTCCTCTTGCGACCTCGGGCGTTAGGGCCGATCAAGCAAAGAGGCTGGCGGCCGCGGAACTCTGCACGTTCGAAATCCACAAGCATAGGATTGCCGGTGCATCTATTGTATAGGATGTTGCGTGGCTCTGCATCATGGTGAAGAACGCGTAATTCGTGCACTGCCTTAAACATTGTGCTGACGGCGTCGTGGATGCCTGCTTTGATAGCCTGGTCAACGCATTTAACCAGTGGTTGTCCAGCCCAGCTGAGAAACATGAAGCGCACGTAAACACCGCTGTCGTAGTAGTATGGCAGGACCAGGTCTATACGGCCAAGACACACGGGAACGTGTTTCCCCTGGATAGGCCGAAGTTGGTTGTACATCTCGTTCTCGTGTTGCAGGCACGCAAGATCAACACCCTCCACACCTTTGGCAACCAGTGTATAGCCGTGGGATGAGAGCCGCACCTTGAAGAGTGACCCGCGCGCACCAGATAGATGGAGTGGTGCGCAATCCGCATCGCGGCCGCGGTCTGTGGCGAGCTGAGCGCGGATGAGTCGGAGGAACTCGACTTGGCTCATGTGCCTCTTCCCGTGATGGTCTACGTTGGGGCAGTTCTCGTCCAAAGGCCCGCCATATGCCAAACCCAGGAGACAGCTTTGAGTGCAGAATGGTCGACTTTGTATGTCCGGCTTCGTCGCTGGACCCGACTGCTGCCGCTTGTCTCCGTGTCGTTCTTGTTTCTGGCCATCACCCGAGCCTGTTCGCCTTGACAGCTTTGATTTCCCGTCTGTGCGAAATAGATTAGGACTAGGGGAAGGAGGCTCGTCGTCTTCCTCTGACTGTCCAATGCTAGGGTCCGGTTGTTGGCAGCGGGAGCGGGTGCGGATCGGCGATCTCTTGAAGCCCTTCCAACGCTGGGGCCTATAGGGAGAGGCACGGGATTCCTTGCGCTTGCGCTCCGTCACGGGTATATTCCTCAGAATATCGTCGTACTCAACAGCCCAGGTGCCGAGCCTTTCGGCCTCGTCATGCCACGACTCAGGCGGGGGTTTCGCACGGAGAGCCTGAAGAACAAAGGCGAAAACCTGCGCGACGGCCGTGCGATGGAGTCTCGTCTCATCGTCATCCATGACGTCCCGGTTTGGAACGCACACCGAGACGTAGACTGCGGAAGGGTCGTCTGGTATATGAAGGAAAACGAGTGTCTCTCCGGTGCACACATAGCCGTACTGAATGCCCTTGCCAATCATGTAAGAGAACAGCTGGGTGACGACGGCAGCGGTCAGTCGCCTAGCCGTGAAGGAGAAGCCCTGACCATCCTTATTGATCACGTCACGTTCCGGTTGGAGTTCCGACTCAAGGCCCGTGATGACCTCGTCAACGCTCAGCTTGTGCGGCGCCTTGTATTCGATAGCGAGTGCCGGGGCCTTTTGGCCATCCGCAGTCCTGTATATGCAGAATTGGTCCGCCCGATTGCCCTTGCCTCTCGCTCTGCGACGAGCCTTGGGCGCCGCAGGCGGCTTCGGGCCAGACGCCTGCACTGTAGTGACTGCGAGACCGGCGTTGTCTCTACCAAGCGACATGTGATCCAAGGGCTCAGATATGACGTCGTCGGTCGTGCCTAGATTCGTATGGCTCTCGAATGTCACGGTTCCCTGGAGGCCAAGATGATTTCGCAGTAGCGGATCCGTGTATGCTCGGTCAACCAACTTCTGTACCGCATTTTCGACGACATCACGCTCGAAGTCCCGGAGCCCAAGCTCACTGCTAATAGGCTTGAGCAACGACTTTACGTATTCCATTTGATGCTGTGAGGGGAATGCGGGCATACAAAGCAGGCTACCGCTCGAAAGGTCGTTCCAGATCTCCTCTTGTCTCGTTGCAAAGTCGTCCCAAGGGATGATTCGTCGAGGAAAGATCCGGCCGGCCGGGTTGGTAGTCTCGCCTTGCGTAGTGGAGGATCGGTCGGTTACCACCTCAATAGTAAGATGGAGAGAATGGCATGTCTCGAGATATTGCTGAAGGTTCTGCGGACGCGATGTTGCAGCAAGCTGTTCGGCAGCTTCGCGTCGGCGTTGTTCCTCCTTGGCACGGCTCTCCGCCTCTCGAAGCCTTCGTCGCAGCTCTTCGATGTCGTTCATCGTGGCGATAGCGAAAGCAAATGATCCGTCCCGTCAAGCGACGATGTTATTCTGGCTCGTCGGACTGGGCACGACCAGGGCCCATTCGGGCGAGCCGGGCGCTCCAGATGAGCGAAGGAGACTAGATCAATAAAAGTCACGGAGTCGTCATCGGCCAATAATGCTGCAAGTGCATACAGCGGGGAAATATGAGGAGACTTGCTAGCGATGTCGAGAACGTGCGATCGGGCGCCGTGATTGATGTCCACACAGTGCGTGTTTGACAACCCAGCACCCTTGTCGGGAATACCTCGCGTAATCACCCTATGCTTTTGGGTTCACGTGTTTTGGTCATTCACGGAAAAGCAATGATCCGGCTACTGCCTAAGGGTGACGTATGTCGAGACCACCCACGAAGTAGCCTGAGAGTGTGGCGTCAGAATCGACAGATCGACGGCAGAGTTATAATCGTGATGCTAATACCGATTTACAAACCATCAGAGACCTCATTGTTGAACTACAGGGCAACGAGCTGGATTACGATGCAGCCGCCAAGGATGAGATCGCCTGCCAGACTGGCCTCACACCTATCAGCGTGCGCCCCGCCAAGCGCGCGCCGAACGACCCCCTTACCAGGACACTGATTGTGTCGTTCCTCGAACCGACTCGAAAAGCCTTGGAGGCTGTTTGGGTCCAGTCGGCTGGCACGACACATTGAAAGATCCACCCTGCCCAGTCAGTGCGACAAGTGTTGGGATTTTCATGCTCGACAAACCTGTGACCGTCAACCGACTTGCAAGCGCTGCGGACGGCGCGGTCATGAGGCCGATGCCTGCTTGGCCATGGAACGGTGCGCAAACTGCTTCGGACCCCATGCGGCGGACTTCGCGAAGTGCCCTGCCCGCCCGAAGCGATCGCACGGCGTCATTCGTCGGCTGACAAGCGAAGAGAGAACTCGGGTCCGGGAGCTGGGCGTTCAGCTGACTGCCCAGCGAAAGGAACAATATGAGACTATAGAGCAGCCTGAACAAGCCGAGCGAGATCCTATCTGCTCTTTGGACGCCACCAAGCCTGGCGCCTCGGTAGACGCCACCAAGCCTGGCGCCTCGGTAGACGCCACCATGTCGCTTGATACCTCCACCAATTCTGAGATTGCTCAGGATGCTCAGAGTGGTGAGCACCTTGGGAGTGCGTTGCAACTCGGCAGTGACACTCGAGTTGCCAGCGTCACTTACGCGAGTCACGATCGGCATGCTCAAGCCCGGATCCTCTGGTCTGAGATTTGAGGTGCGGACGCGCTTGGCTTCAGGCAGTGGAGGTAGCTTCCGGACGATCTCGGCGAGCACAAAAAGCCTCCCGGCCAGTGGTACGATCAGCAATTTGGCGTACGAACAGAACGGCGGCACCGTTACCTATGAAGCCGATGTCCTGGTCCCGTACGCATTTGTGCGGCTATCCATTGGCAACGGCGTAGAAGATGGCGCTTCTCTTGGGAAGCGCCACGGGTGGCCGATCGTGATCCCTCGAGAGTTCCAGGCAGATCATGTGGAGCGACTGGCAGTTTTCAGCTACCTCGTCGAGGGCAATGACTTTTACTCGGGCTTGTACAAATACAATGGCTCATGGAATACGGCTTCCACGGCTAATGCGGATTGGTCGTGGGCCCCCATCGGTGTCGTGCATCAACTCAGATTGGCTACACATATACCTGGACTGTCCCTTTGGCTGGCACCGATGCTAAAGCTGGAAGCTGGGGCGTGCAAGGCCAAGGCTACGCCCCAATTGCGAACGTCGCCCCAACGTCTACATGAACACTGGCACGCCCTTCCGATGTCTTGGAGTTAGACTCGATGGGAATGGACATGGACAAAGGGGATGAGACCTGGACGAACGGGAATGAATTCTGGTGTGCAGAACAGGTATCAGCATGTGAATGTTTCTAATAAATAAGACGAGGCAGGAAATCTGGAATAGACATATAAGAGGTAATCACCTCCAATTATAATCTCCCCACCTCGGCCTCTCGCTGGGCTAGCCTGCCTCGTCCGAATAGCGCCTGGTAGCCTTGCTTTTCCATCTCATCTTACGTGCCAGGTATCGCTCAAACAACCAACGAATTGCCAGGCATCTCTCATTTGGCTCTAGAAGCGACGATACGCGCAAGAGCGCTCAATTACTTTTGCTCGGAGGTGAAATCTTGCGCGATATGTGGCTGCTTGGGTTGCGGCTGCTTGAGTTGCGGCTCTGGTGCGGGACTAGATTGGTCCAATGCCATGGTCTGTTCCCGACTAAGGGTATTTGTGCGAAAGCTTCTCTTGTGATGGGAGCCACAGTCGTCACCCTGCAATGGTAGGGGTTTTTCTACAGCCACGTATACGTCTTGGCTTGTGGTTTTGTTGCTAATGGTGCGCTGATCGGTAAACGGAGGATGTCCGAAATAAGTCCAGTACATCGACTTTCTGACGAATCGAGACGATGGTCTCCCTCCAAGGTTCTAATCTCCACATATCCGTGAACCACCTTGCACGGACTGGCGTTCCCTGGTTATTGTCATGCTCTGCTTCCTCTTGCAATCAATGCTCTCTGCCTACACAGACCACTGCCCCGGACTGGTCAAGCTCGCAGCATTCCTGAAGCGCTCTCCGTAGCAGACTCCAACTCCATCGCAAAGTCGTCCTTCTTTTGTTTCTGTAACACCCCACGCTTCCTCTTCCATTGCTTTCGAGAGGTGACTAGTTTCACTAGAGCTGCTCGCCAGGCCGGCGCCGGGAATTCAACTTCCATGACTTCTACTGCGTTGCCACGCGGTTAGGCAGGGGTCTTTCATTGGTTTGTTTCCTGGCTTGCCTTCTGTGCTTCATCACCGTCGTCCACTCTCGTTCTTCGCTGCGGCGTTTGCTTAAGAACTTCCATTACAACATTGTAATGAAATGTGCCCGTTTTGACATAGTAGCATGCGGCTGGGAACGCAAGGATTCTACGAGTAGCTATTTTTAGACTGATCCAGAAGCGTTACTCGGGCTTGCCCCGCGCGGACCGTGCCGCAGGCCTAACCCTATGCATTGATGCCCAAAATCACATGCATCTTTCGACAGGGTGGGTAACATAAACGGCGTCGCTGCCCAAGCTCCGATACTCGTTTTCCTACTCTGTACTACTTCCATTGACAGCAACGAACCGGCAATCGGATTGTTACCATGGATCCTCTCAGCATCATATCGTCCGTTATTGCGATCATTGGGGCCACAAAGACCACCTATACTACTATAAGGAATGTCGTCGGTCTGCCGAAGGCTTTTGAAAAAGTAAACGATGATTTCCCTTTCGTGCAGACCGTTTTGCGGGACGCTCAGAGTAGGGTCATCGACGGCCAGCAGCTTTCCAGTGATGAATCCAAAGCAACCCTTGCAATCATTAAGCCCTGCGACGACAATGCTAAGGAACTGAAGAGAATATTTGATGAGGTTGAGTCTGAATGCAAAAAGGACCAAGATGCAAAGGACTGGGCGAGGGTCCGCGTCGTGTACCACAAGGCAATTCGTGGCGTTAAGGCACGTCGGGTGGAGAGCCTTATGGGGGGTATCTTAGAGGGTCTGCAAAAGCTGGCTCTGAGTCAGGTGTTCAAGTTGCCAATGCAGAACCACCTGACAGCCATCGAGAAGGCGATCGAGGAGCTGTCCAAGGTAGAACCGTCATTGGCAGACTCCGACTTTGAGGACCACGGAAGTATTCACGCGAGCCAAACTGTCGCGGAAGGAGCCACCGCACAGCAGAACAACTCGCAGGGAGATGGAAATACGTTCAACTCTGGGACATACGTTACTACTGGCAGCCATCATACTATCAATTTCGGTAGGGATGATCGAAAGTGATCGAGTTCGGCCATTATGCGAAATGAAGATAGAGTAACAAACTTATTAGGGGATGTCAAGAACATTGCCTACACTTTGCCTAGTCAGTATCGTTCGTCACCTAGTTCGCGCCAGAGCTTTTACTGACACTATTCCCCAAGTGCAACCGGAAGCCCCACCTCAGCCGTTCGCCGCGATTCCCTTCCTTCGCGATCCCGACTTCGTCAACCGCGGAGAGATTGTCAACCAGATAATCGAGCGGTTTTACAAAATGGCTGCTCGTATGGCTCTCGTGGGTCTAGGAGGTGTCGGGTACGTGTCATATTGGATGTGCTAATGAAAGGCTAATTGGAAGCAGTAAATCACAGCTGGCCATCGAGTTTGCCCACCGGGTCGCTGAGGAGCGGCCTGATACATGGGTTTTCTGGATCCACGCTGGCACAAAGGCGCGCGTCGAGGAAGGCTTCAAGACGATTGCCGAAGCCGTCAAGTTAACAGGCCGGGAGCAACCAAAAGCTAACATACCACAGCTCGTGTGTAACTGGCTGTCTAACGCCCAAAATGGTAGATGGGTTATAATCTTAGACAGTGCGGACGATTTTGACGTATTCTTTGGCACGGATGGAGTGGGAACAGACAAGAAGACTCTGGCGATGTACTTGCCACAAAGCCGAAATGGATCTATCCTCCTCACGACACGCGATAAAAACCTGGCCCGCAAATTGACGGGGAACATCGACAACATACTTGAAGTCGGGGTTATGGTCAAGGAAGACGCTCTCCTGCTCCTCCGCAATAAACTAGGAGCGCTTTTTGACGCAAAAATGGCTGAAGAGCTGGTGCAGATACTCGACTACGTTCCACTAGCCGTCACTCAGGCGGCCGCGTATATACTAAGACTGGCGCCGCGGATCTCAATCGCAAAGTATTTAGCCGATTTTCGAGGCAGCGAGCGCAAAAGAGCAAAACTGCTGGAGTACGATGGCGGCGACTTGGACCTACGGCGAGATGGTGGCGCGTCGAACGCAATTTTCACGACCTGGCAGATTTCATTTGAGCTCATTCGTTCTAAAAGACGTTCTGCTGCAGATCTGCTCTCTCTTATGAGCTTCTTCGACCCACAAGGCATTCATGAGTCGCTGCTGATGCCTTCCAAAGCCCTCCAGGATGCGGCTGGAAAAGATGAACCTGAAGGAGAAGGAGACCTAGAATCTGATGGCAGTGATGGCGTGGACGACACATTCGAGGACGACGTGACAATGTTAAGGGACTACTGTCTCATTACCCTTAACACGACCGGAGACGTTTTCGAGATGCACAGGCTCGTACAGCTATCGACAAGGAAGTGGCTGGGTGCCAGCGAACATCAGGAGATGTTTGAGCAACAGTTTGTGTCGAGCCTGGCATCCCAGTTTCCAGAACCCGAATACGACAACTTGGCCATTGGTCAACGGCTTTTTGTACACGTCGAAGCAGCGATTAACTGTCGGCCAGTTGAACGCAAGTACGTGGAGATGTGGGCAGTTCTTTTATCCCGTGGGGGATTCTACGCCTTTTTGCGAGGAATTTACGACATAGCGGAGCGGATGCTTAATAAAGCAAGGAAGACTTACGAAAGTTTGTCAGGAGCAGAGGATTATGTTACTCTGAGAACCACGGCACTGTTCGCACGAGTGCTTGTGTCCAGAGGGCAATTAAAGGACGCAGAAAAGCTCTTTACAGAGGTATTGGAGGTTCGCAAGACAAAGCTCGGGGCGGACCATCCAGATATACTCGTGAGTATGAGTCATTTAGCTTCGGTGTATTGCAGGCAAGGCCGGTGGGAAGATGCCGAGAATCTGGAAGTACAGGTGCTAGAAGCTCGCAAGACGAAGCTCGGGGTCGACCATCCGCACACAATTATTAGTACAAGGAACCTAGCTACGACGTACTGGAACCAGGGCCGGTGGGAAGATGCCGAGAAGTTGGAAGTACAGGTGCTAGAAGCTCACAAGACGAAGCTCGGGGTAGACCATCCCGAAACACTGACTAGCGTGAATAACCTAGCTTCGACGTATTGGAACCAGGGCCGGTGGGAAGACGCCGAGAAGCTACAAGTACAGGCGCTAGAAGCTCGCAAGACGAAGCTGGGGGTAGACCATCCCGAAACACTGACTAGCATGAATAACCTAGCTTTGACGTATATGAGTCAGGGTCGGT
>JALHBY010000087.1:0-49680 GCA_024340155.1 Tolypocladium pustulatum
GGGGGGGTGCAGCTGCGGGGACATTGGCCATTAGCAACTCACTGAACCTTCACCCCAGTCGAGGTCCAGCATCCATTCTGCCGACTCAACCCCAGGCATTTGCTCTTCGTGTCATTAATCCCTACCTGGAAACTTTTTTGTGTCCCAGTTAATTTTCGAAGAAGTATTTTACAAGGTCTTCATAGTGCGCTATCCGCGAACATCCAATTCCACGTTGCCCGAGAAATGGTGCAGTTGATGAGGACCATGGGAGGAAGGGGATTGCAAGGTCAAGTTAATTTGGCACAGAATGAGGGCAAACATTTTTAGTATTTGGAGGACTGAGTATGAAAGCAACATCCTTCCGTTCTTTTGGCCCTCCAACTTAAAGCCTCCGATCCATACCCACAGAACACCATGCCAGAGTTTCCCAGTCGCATACGTTCATCGCCTTTTCTCCATGGGATTTCATGAACTAGACATCATTCGGCTCGCACATACGGCTTGATGGGTTACAGTTAGGCTCGAAGGACTCTCAAAGCCGCTTCCAGGCTGACATTTTCTCGCTGAAGACTCATTCGCTGCTGCTTGGACTCCTCGTCTTCCCCAGCGATGAGCTCCAATTCTGCATCCGTGAGCCTCATGACCATACCCGGCCCAAAGGCCTTCACAGGACTTTCGTCTCCGTTCAGCAGAAAGTGCGAGATGACTTGCTGGTATATGTTGTCGATGAAGCGCTTTTGGGCCACCTTGTAGTAGCTCTGGAAAATGTCGATGATGTCCTCGCACACCTGCTGCTCGTTGTCCTTATTCACAGCACTGTTTCTGAGACTATCAATTGAGACAAAACGACCCTCCTTTTTGACGCCGTAATCTGCAAGGTCAACGGCTGCTTCTCCAAAGACACGGCCAGTCGTTCGCCACGCTTCTTCTGGAGACTATCGTTGAAGTAGTGATTGGTGGTGCTGGGCCATCCTCCTCGCTCAATAGAGAGAAGGAAACGCGTATGATTCATGGTGCTTCGATATGAGTTCTTCAGGTGGTCCAAGAGAATGTTGTTCCACAGCTGATCACGCACCAGTTTGTCCGGGCACAGAAGACAAAGCAGTCGACAGTTGAAGTCGTGGACAATAGCGATGGCACTGCTGACATGGGATAGGGTCAAAGGCTCCCACTTCTCTGACTGCATCTCGAAGACGTTGGAAAGGACTGTTCCACCAAACTGCGATGTAATATCAGCCCCTGATCCAAAGTGGGCAGAGATTGTGCAAGCTTACCGTGCCGAGATCGGGTCCACGGCTGGAGTCGAATACTTCGACAATTCGAGCCATAAAGGTCTTTTTCCCGGTTTGGGGCATTTATATGCTTTGGAAACAATAATATCATGGATCTCGGGGTATTTGGCCAGCAGAATTTCAAAGGGCACAGTAGCCTGGTCGCTTGTCGATCCTTCGTCATCATCGCTGTCCATACTAACATCCTCGTCGGAAACTTCTGGCTCCGGGAAAGACTCATCATTCTCATCATCACCATCAACATCGCCTTCCATATCCTGATCCTCGACCAAAAATGAAAGCTCCGTGGATGACTCATCGAAGCGATCCGTATGGGCACGCTCGCTGAAGACATTGTCGAAAACCTTGTGCAGTTTCATCATTCGCGTGATAAGCTTGAGTTCTGGGTCCTCCCTGAAAAGCTTCTCGCCCGCGTAATGTCCGTTCAGCGCAGACCGGGTGGTGGTCTGAAAACGGACAGCCAGCTCGCCGAGGTACTGTCGCTGGGAGCTTTGGTCCACCCGGGCAGGCCCCATGGAGTCCAGATCGGCCCTGCACTTTAGCAAACGCTGTTCGATCTCAGCTTTAACATGCGGGAACTCCTGCTTGGATATCTTCATAAGGATGTGACGCAGCCGCGACTCCAGCGCAGTAATACCGCATCGATCACTGACAGCCGTCCATGGCGGGGCCGTGAAAAAGGCTTTCTCTGCTGCAGCACGATCAGCAAGTGTCGATTTGCTGTCGTCCGCACTCCGATTTTTGACGACAAAGTAGCCAAGCTTCAGGTAGCTCTTCCTACCACCAACGAGATCAATGATAGCGTCCCTTGTGGCATTCTCCATGGCAAGGTCGGGCTTTGTCAAGACTCCCATCGTTCTGGTGCCTTTTGGGTCCGCGGCTTCAGCGAGTTTCAAGATTTCCTGCGTGACAATGTCGACATTGCAGGGCATGACTGCGAGGATGCTACTGATTAATTAGCCAACCACCGATCCAAAGGGGTTCGACGAGGGCTGACATGGTTCGGCGATTACTTATGTATGACTTGACCATGTTCTCAACCATGACGATGTCCGACTCGACCGTGAGACCTAATACTTGTAAATCGAACATTCTACCCCTGGTAGCTTTCAAACCTACCGGGAGTAGTCACTCGAAATATTCCGGGAACATCAATGACAGTGAGGTGATTTTGCTGCCCGTGATTTTTAGCTTCGGCGGAGAGAAGAGCATACAAACAATGTTCCCACCTTTGGTCCGTGAACCTCGATTTTCAGAATATCTTCACTGAATGCACCAGGGAGACCAGACTGAGTGGCGTCGTCTGTTTTCATGCGAATTCCCATGGCACGGTTTGCCTGTGAAGAATCAGAAAAAATTCGCGAAGAGGAAGCGGCGCGTTGGAGGAACCTCGTCAAAGATATGGGCCAGTTCAACATTGTGTAGCTCACCATCGATGCGGCGATGGAAGCCAAGGAGCTTCGTTTTGAGCTCCTCAGTGGCACCGGGACGAGGGATGATGGAGATGGTCACAGTCGTGATAGGATCACGGCAGCAGGTTATCTGCGTCGCGTAGCGGGTGCAGAGACCAGCGGCACGCGGGAACGAGAAGCCAGTCAAGCTCTCCAGGACAGAGCTCTTTCCAGATGACTGGTCGCCGACTACAACGAGCTACTCAAAGGTCAAATTATGCCGAGCTGCACGGAGGACGGCTGAAATACCTGTGGAAGTGGGATCATGGAGCCGACGTTAAGCTCTCGTAGCTTGTCGATTTTGGCCAACATGGCGTGATTGCCCAGCCCTGTCTCCTGGACCGACATCTTGAGTCTTATATCTTTTCGTCTCGGCGTGTTGCTGCTGAGTTGCAAGCGACCGGATCAGTCAAATCGAATAGAACAAGAAGTACGAGGAAGTCCTTGAGGAGGTACGAGTTGAGGAAAGAGTGAAGGCTGAGAGGAGAGAAGTGTTGAAGAGTGAAGAGGGAGTGAAAGATAAAGTGAAAGGGAACATGGGAGAAGGGAAAGAACTCCTGCCACTGGGCAACGTATGTATCCTTTGCGCAGTTGCCCGATTCGCTGCCCCTACCCGAAAAGCTGCTGGACCTGTCCGCCCGCTGGTGACAGCCTTCACCCGCTTAGCCAGCTCCCGCCCTTCTCCACTGTAACCAGTCACTGTTTCGTTCCACAATTCTATTTGCGTAAACACAGGTTCTGAACAGCTGTGTGTTGGCTTTACTGGTGACTTCGCAGGGGCACAGGCGGTGGTCGACGCAAACAAGCTTCAGGGGGCGGAGAGGGGTGCATGACGAGCGGTGGCCAACCTCAGCAAACGGCAACTGTTAATTTGAGCTTTCAAACGACCTTTGGACCACGAAAGTCCATTCTTGACTTGGCAACTCGACTCTTTCGTCATTCCCAGGCGTGCCGTTTGTCGCGCTTTCTTGTTGTGAGGGCGCGTACACAGCCCAGGCATCCAAACATCGGCCAACAGATACATTCACAAACGCCGAGATTTAAGCAAATTTGTCTTCGGATCGTGGTACTAAGCTGGCATCATAGTGGTGGCGTGCTAAATTGAGTGTTCCTTGACAGTACGCGACATGTATACTAGTACAGATTCTATTTCCAGCATCGCAACATGATTCTTGAAGTCTACGAGCACAATCGGACTCAACCTTTGCACAATGCATCCCAAAGTTGACCTCCAGCCCCTTATCTATCAACTTTTACTCATGAAATCATAAACGTACCCAACTCCGTTGGCCTGCCCTACACCAGCATCGCAGTTACCCAGTCCATTCGTCGAAGCTGTCTACCACCCATCGCCCCAGGCGTCATCATCTTCCGTCTCTTTTGGTTTCATGTCGATTTTCTTGGCGACGACAGGCTTCGCTGGTGGCTTTGTAATTGCTTTTTTAGCCGTGGTGGACTTGGCAAGGCCCTTCGGCAAGGGCTTGTGAGCACTAGGCTTCTTCTTCTCCGCCTGGGCTGCTAGCCAGCTAGCAAAGTCCGGCTCGTCATCTCCAAACGGCGTTGTGCTTGCAGCTGCCACAGGTGTCTTGGCGGTTGCAGTCGCTGATGATGCATCGATGGGTTCATCATCATCGCCCATGTCTCCCATGTCGCCCCAGGAATCGCCTCCATCATCTGCGGCGTCTCCCGCAAAAAAGGCCTTAGCCACTGCGCTAGCAGTGGGAGAAGAGGTCCCAGATGCATTCGGCGGTGGTGACTTCACGCCCTGTCGATGGAGGGACGTGGCAGATACGGTAGCCTGCTTTCTAAGCTCCAAGGCTGGCGAAGGAGTTGGTCTGCCTGCAGCGGCGCTCGAGCCATTTGCAGTTTCCATGTCCCCTGCTGCCGCAGAAATTTTATTCGTAAAGGACGAGATAGCCCAGCCTGTCCACCCAGATGATGCACCGGTCTGCGGCGTTCCCATCCTTGCTGGCTGAGCTTCGCCAGCTGCCTGTGGCGGCGGCAAGACACTGTCTGGCATCTCCGAGGCGGCTTTGCGGACCTTCTGAACATACACGTCCATCGTTCGGCTGGCCTGGTCTCGCACGAGCTTTTCTTTGTCAATGAGTAAAGGGCAGACCAGCGGCAGAATCCGGGCAGCGGAGTCATCGTCCGAGAAGTATTCAGCTGTTGCTCCCAGGGCCAACAGAGCAGCATTTCTTGCATGAACAAAGGGGTCTCGGAGGGAGCGAGTAAATGCCGCTATCAAAACCTTGGATCTCGATGAAGTGCCCAAGTAGCGGGCGATTTTGCCTAAGCAGATGGTTGTGTTGGTGCGAATTCCAGGCTGCTCATCGTTTGCAGTCTTTGCCAACTGCTTCAGGAGCTCATTGTTGATGGTTCGGTCAGAAAGCTTGGGAATCAGGACGAGAACAGATTTTAGAGTTTGCTCGCGGACGACCGGCTGCATGTCCGTAAATCCAGTGACCTAGATAGACATGTCAGTGGAGAAACCATCTACGGAGGCGGAAAAATGCTCACTATCTGCGGAAAGATCTTGTCGTTGACCGTCCTCTGCTGCAGTCGCTCAATCATCAGTGGCAGGCTGTCCAACAAGCAGACTCTAATCGCCCTATCAGGGTTGGAAAACGCCCTCACGATGAAGGGGGTGATTTTGGCGTCAAAATCCTCGTTGGAAAGCTTAGCCGCTATTTTGAGGACCACAGCCAAGGCTTTGGGACCCCCGCCGCCAAATTCGACGGATTTGATAAGCTCAGGCAGCACTTTTAACTTGAAAAACTCCTCTGGAAAGTCGTCGGTGAGCTGATCCAGGTCGCTGTTCATCCTGTTAATACGTGGCTCAAGCAGGAGCAGACATGCAACTAACTTCAAAAATTCCTCCCGCTCACCGGGCGTCTTGACACCCAGGTTATCGATACCCTCGGTCAATTTGATCAAAGGGCTGTCGAAGAACGCCCCTGTCCGGCTGCCCTGGTCGAGGAAGTTGGCAACGGCAATGCGTACCTTTGGGTTCGCGTTGCATAGTCGCTTATAGCTCGATTGCATGGTTGGTGGAATATTCTTGGTCTGGCCTGCCTGGTCTGAGCCACTGTAGTCACCATTGAAGACCTCAAAGATCAAAGTGCCAAAGTTGAACGAGTCAACTGCCGAGTGCGGGTTCTTTTTGATAATGTCCCAGCCTCCCCGTGCCAGCTCGGGAGGTGCGTATCTTCCTGAATCCGGAACCAGGCTTCCATATGTCTAGCATAGATGTGAGTGTACGCTCGTCCGCTGGGATTGAAGAACTAACGTAGATGACAGACTCGTCGTCTTTGACGCTGCTCAAGACTTCGAAGCCACCCAGCTTCCACTCGCCGCTTTCGGATGTGTATACGGACCCAACTTTGAGGCTCCCGTGTATCGAAGACGCGTCGCTGTTAATGAACTTGATTGTTCGCTGTAAGCAATTAGCGAGCCGTCGAGAAGATGGGACATTGGAAGCGTCCTCACTGCAATGTTATGTAGGCCCCATTTGATCGTCTCGGGGCTTAGACTCTTTCTTCGAACATGCCACCGCAGTGGAACGACGCGCTCGGTGGCAATGTAAATGTAGGAATCGGTCTGGATAGTTGGTCAGCGTCGCGTCGATTGTACCCTGTACCGCGGCATAGTTTACCTCAACGGTATCCAGCACTTTTATGACGCCCGGGTGGCGCATGGTTCGCAGTTTCTTGAGCGCATTCTTAGCTAGAGGCAGCCGGCCCTTGTTGGCGGGGATGTCAAACGAGAAGATGCTGCAGTTTGAGCCGTCTTCCTGTAATCAAAGAGTCAGTGAGCGTGACATGGAGGCACCTTTGAAGGGGCCGACCTGCTCTCTTGGTTCCATTGTACAGAGTCCAGATGGACTCGTCAACGTCAACTCTGTCGCCGAAGGTGTATGGAAACGGGGGGCCTTGGGCCATGGCGGAGGCCACGGCGGACTTGAGGAAGTCCATGGCTGCTGGAGAGCGCAGGATTCAAGACGATTGCGACACGAGCCGTAGGTCAAGAAGATAAGATGGATGAAGGAACGCGTTATGCGACCATGGGTTGGAGAAACGTCAAGCCAGCTCAGGCTGGGATTGACACGAAGCTTCAATGCGATGCGCCTCAGAGGCCAACCTGGAACCTGAGGTCCCTAGCTCCGATAAGGTAGGTACTGCGTTCAGCCTGCAGCGATCAACTAAGCACGCTAGCACGTGCCTGGATGGGACCGCCCATGGCGGGGTCCGGCGTCGGCTCTGGGCAACAACGGTCCGCTGCAATTTTAGGCGGCGCCTTTTTACGCGAGGAGCTTGTTGACACCTCGGTATTTTCCAAAGCAACTCATTGATAGTCACGGAGTACAGATCGAAGGTTTGTCTAGGACTGAAAATTATATGCTGCTATACCAAATGCCCCGCTGGGCCAATGAACCCTATTCTCGCCGCTGCCTGATGTCCCGCCTATCGGGCATACGAACGAATTCGCTCTGCAAGGCCCACGGAAGTGAGCGCCGATTCATCTCCTCTTATTCGCCGGGTTCCTTGATCATTGCCATCGGACATCGTGGGAGGGGGAGTCGAATGAATACTACCAAGTAATATGCAGCTACTCGTAACTGGGCAGGTAGACGCACGTGCCACAATTTCGACTCACTTCGACACAGCACCCAACAGGCAGGCAGACACCATCACGCTCTGCCTCTACTCTCTCTTTCGTCCCACCCTCTCTTCGCCGCGCCCTCGCTCTTTTAAAGACGCGCAGGCTTTTCCAACCGCATTGAACTCTTCTGCAACAGTGAAGCACCTATTCCCAGTTGTTTCCGCAGTCTCCGCGTCCAGACATGCCACCTCTGTGACCTCGACCTCGCGCCGGCTTCCCTTGCGCGCCCGACCCTGCCAACAACCCCGGGGGGGGCTGGTGACGGACCGCAAACTCTGTTTGCGCGAACATCGGCCCATTTTCGTCTGAAAACTGTGAGTATAGTTCAACGCTTCTGTTTCGCTACTTCCCCGAAATGATGTACCACGGTAAAAGGTCTGACTGCAAGGAACCAACTGGTTTTGCTGTCCTCTCTGCATTTGCCCCAGCGACGGTGTTTCTAGCCAGCTTTTAGCTGCCAGAAGACCGTTGCTGCGTCGTTCCCTCGTGTCACAGCAATGAGCCTGCTCAGTGGCCTGTTGCGCACCTGCGAGCGAAAATTATGCAAGCTTCTGTCGCAACATGGAGCCCTCTTTCTCGCTGCTGCTACGAATCTGGGCCAAAGGCCGCGACGCACAGCAGAGGCCTGCCCGCTCTGAGCGGGCTGGCTCTGAGGCTGGACTTTGAAGCCGTTGCGTTCCCGGTTTGAAGATCACTAAGAACTGAAAAGATCTGATTTCGGCCACGACATTATTCGTCTTCTCTGCAATCATGGTTCCACGATGGCCTGCTGACCAAAGCTCAACATAGGATGCTGGCAATCCCTTGCGACTGCGATTGAGGACGTCTTTTCGATGAATCACTCGGGTCAGCAAAATTCAGACACACCTTCGTATTGGTCCGCCTGTGCATTAACAGCATAACCCATTGACAGATTACCTCAAAGGCGATTTCCCACAAATTCCTCCGCTGCGTCGTTGTTCATCTCATTCGACGCTTCTTCGTTGGATATGAATCAGCACAATGAGGGACTTTTCCAAGTCGGAGGGCATCTGCCCACAGAGCATCTGCCCACAGAGAGTCAGCAGGAATTAGGACAAACGATCCTGGTCGACCAGCGGCAAGCGACCGTCGAGAGGACCACGTTTGAAAATGACACTGCATCGTCGACTTCGGCTATTACGGGACAAACGGAAGGAAAGGTGGTTAAACAAAAAGCGAAGAAAACCTCAAGAATGCGCCTGATTGAGGTACTCAACAGCGCAAACGGCATCACCAAAGCCATACAGAACGCAGCCCAGGTTCCAGTTGAGAGATCGGAAAACAATACATTATCTACCAGTTACGAGGACTTGCCCCTTGAATGCAGCGCCCCTATCGCCGAAGCCGCAGATGCGACAGTCCCTGGGCCAAAGGCGCAGGAGCCATCTCCACAGCCAAATGCAGCGCCTCAAACCCCTGGCCCCTTCGACACCCCTAAAGGATGGGATTTGAGCTTGCGCATAGATGGCCAGAATTTCTCTCTGGTAAACAGGGTCGCTTACGCACCCAGTAAATCTGCTGAGCAACGAGGGAGATCCAAAATCGAAAAATTTGACTCTGCTGCGTTTGATGCGGCCATATACAAACAGCCCGCAGCTACGAAGCCTCCGCCAAAGGTGGGCATGTCCGCCCGTACTAGAAGGTCCTCCCCCTCTTCAGGTGAAGACCAGAGATTGTATCTTCATCTTGATCCGGCAATCCATTATGCCCATAGCCGATCGGGAGATTGGTTCAAAGCGAAGGCTGAGGAGATCGAATCGCGTGGCGGACGTAAGGCATGGTTCGGTAAAACTATCGAGAGGATTCGATGGTTGCGTGGACAGAGGAAACGTGAAGAGAAACTCGCCAATGGACACGGAGTACCGCGGAGACGCGCGGACCCGCAGCCATGGAAGTACAACCGTCCCATGGATTTCGGGGACGTGCCCGAATCGCAGCTTCCAGATGATATCTTGCAGAACCCCAACTGGCTGAGGTATTGCGCGTACTTCCGCGAGGTCGAGCGCATACGGATGCTGCGCCGCCGCGAGGCCAAGAGGAGCGAGCAGGAAACGCAAGAGTTTTACAAGAACGTCATGGCGAGCATGCGAGCTTCGACGGGGCTTTGAAGTTCTTCAGTTTGTGGTGATTAGCGGCCCAGCGCGGAATAAGGCGCCATAAATGACGTTTGACGAGCAGCTTATATGTGGGCATGGCACGGAGTTTGGGATCTGGTACTTCTGAGTCTATCGCTCGCAGGAGCATTCAGCCGAGGATACCCATTTGTTGGAAGGTTTGGCTCAAGCTCCAGGCTGAAGCGACAATAGGCCATACGAGTTTGAGCTCAAATACCATCGCAGTCTGTACTCACCTTCAGACTGAGAAACGGAGCCTTGATGACGTGTTGCCATCAAACGTTGTGCAAGTGCATGCACAAGACGCAAGAGCCATAGCGAGTAGCCGGTGTATCTGCAGAATAAAAGCGCGATTCCAAAGATGATTTGACTACCTACATACTTGGCTATTCCCATACCCAGACGCCGACTATACACGTGAGCGAAAAGAACCAGCTCAAACTAGCACACGAGATTCTACTCCTCATCAGATCCCCTTGGAAAGCAGATTCAACGCGCTGCCCGCGAGGATGAAGCCAGCCTGGTCCTTGCTGACGGCGTGCCTCGTCGGGATGAGCACCTCCTCGCCGCTGGGCTTGGTCACCTTGAGCTGGACCTCGCCCTTGCCCTCATTGCGGAGCATCTCATACAGGCCCACTGTGGCGACCTCGTCGCCGGCCGCAATCTTGTCGTAGTCGGCCTCGTCTGCAAACGTCAGCGGCACGACGCCCTGCTTCTTGAGGTTGGTCTCGTGGATACGCGCAAACGACTTGGTCAGCACGACGCGGGCGCCGAGGTAGCGCGGCTGCAGGGCGGCGTGCTCGCGGGCGGAGCCTTCGCCGTAGTTGTGCTCGGCGACGACGAGCCACTCCTGGCCGCGGGTCTTCCAGAGCTCGCCGAGCTCGGGTATCGTGTGCTTGCTGCCGTCGAGGTCGTACGCGGCGTTGACCTCGCCCGTCTCGGCGTTGATGGCCGTGTTGAGCGTGTTGGTGCTGATGTTGGCCAGGTGGCCCTTGTACTTGAGCCAGGGACCGGCCGCAGAGATGGTGTCGGTGGTGCACTTGCCCGTGACCTTGACGAGGACACGGAGGCCGCTGAGGTCGGAGCTGGGGAAGGCCGGGAAGGGCTCGAGGAAGGCGAGGCGCTCGGAAGAAGGGGAGATGGCGACCTGGACGTTGCCGTCGGGTTCTTGGGAGAGAACGCCGAGAGACTTGATGCCGGACTCGAAAGGCGTCTGGGGTCCCTCGAGGCCGTGTGGCGCAGAGAACCTAAAGTCTTTGCCGTCGGGCGTCTTCAAAGCGTCGGTCATGGGGTTGAAAGTCGTCGATCCTGCAAACGCCATGGCAGTGACAATCTCAGGCGAGGCGAGAAAGTTCATCGTGTCGGGGTTACCATCGTTTCGGCCACGGAAATTGCGATTGTAGGAAGTGAGGATGGCGTTGGACGTTCCCTTGGTGACGCCGTCCTTGCGCTTCCACTGCCCGATGCAGGGTCCGCAGGCGTTGGAGAGCAGGACACCACCGGCGTCCTCAAATGTCTCGAGAGTGCCGTCACGCTCGAGCGTCGCACGGATCTGCTCGCTGCCGGGGGTGATGTAGAAGTCCGCAGCGGGCTTCAGGCCAGCATGGGCGGCCTCCTTGAGCAGGCTCTCCACGCGCGTCATGTCCTCGTAGGAGCTGTTTGTGCAGCTGCCGATGAGTCCGGCAGACAGCTTCTCGGGCCACTGCTGGTCCTTGACAACGTTCTTGAACTTGGACAGGGGGGTGGAAAGGTCGGGGGTAAACGGCCCGTTGATGTATGGCTCCAGCTCGGAGAGGTTGATCTTGATGACTTGGTCGTACTCGGCGCCTTGGTCGGCGCTGAACTGAAACCTGGCGTCCTCGGACGTTCCCTGGCCCGGGAAGCTCTGGAGGGCCTTGATGTTCTCCACCGCCTGGCCGCGTCGCGTCGACTGCAGGTAACGGGCAGAGGCCTCGGTGTAGGGGAAGATGGAGGTGGTCGCTCCGACCTCGGCTCCCATATTGCAAGCCGTGGCCATTCCAGTGCAACTGAGGGTGTCGACGCCGGGTCCAAAGTACTCGATGATGGAGCCGGTGCCGCCACGGACGGTGAGCTCGCCAGCCAGGCGAAGGATGACGTCCTTGGGGGAGACCCAGTCGTTGAGCTTGCCGGTGAGCTCGACGCCCAGGATCTTGGGGGCCTTGAGCTCCCAGGGGGCGCCGACGAGAGCCTCGACGGCATCGGCACCGCCCACGCCAATGGTGACGGTGCAGAGGCCGCCCGCGTTGGGGCTGTGGCTATCGGTGCCTAGCATCATCAGCCCCGGCAGCGCGTAGTTCTCCAGCACCGTCTGGTGGATGATGCCCGCGCCAGGCGGCCAAAAGTCCATGCCGTACTTGCGGGCCGCCGACTCGAGAAAGTCAAAGACCTCCTTGTTGGCCTCGATGCCGGCCGTGAGGTCGCTCTCGGAGCCCTTGTAGCCGACAATCAGGTGGTCGCAGTGGATGCTCGCGGGGATGGCCGGCCGCGCCAGGTTGCAGGACATGAACTGCAGCAGCGCCATCTGGGCCGATGCGTCTTGCATGTTGACGCGGTCCGGGTTCAGGCGCAGATTCGCCTTGCCGCGGATGCTGCGCCCGTTGTCCGTGTTGCTGAGCAGCGACTCCTCCACGTTGGCGAGGTGGCTGTAGAGGATCTTCTCGGCCAGCGTCAGCCGCTGCCGGCCCAGCACGCGCCGCACCTCCGTGTACTTGTTGAAGAGGCGCTCGTACGTCGGCGGCAGCGACTTGCTGGTCGAGAAAGTCCGCGCTGTCGAGGCGCCGAGCGCTCGGGGCAAGGCGCCGGCGCCGGAGCCGGAGAGGCAGCTGGCGCGCCGCAGGACGGTCTGCTCGATGCGATCAGCACGCCGTGGTTTCAGAAACCGCTCGGCCGTATATACATACCGTCATGGCACCTCCAGAGCGTCTGGCCAGTTCAATTGGGGCCATGATGAGCAGCTCCTCTGGGTGTGATTCATCCAAGGGCCCGGTGGGGGGTGGGGGGAAGTTTTTGGGAATTGTAAATGCGCGGTATCGGATTGGACTTTTCTGGGGGCTGCGACTAGTCGGCCCAGGTGGAGCCGTGTGCCATGAAGCCCAGTGCTACTCGTAATATACGAAAGGCCTCTCTGTACTTTGTAACCTACATGCCTACGTAAATGTCGACGACCTCGGCAGGCATTTGCGGCTGAAGCGCCCCCATGTGCAGCAACAAGGGCAAGGTGCTTGCAGAATTTGGCTTCCATGGTATATCTCAGTCGAGAGCTGTGCCTAGTCATGCAAAGGCTCATGGCTCATCTAACTCTTGCCCACGGCAAGGAACCTCCTCGGTCATCAAAGATTCAGAAACTCCCATCCCCATCCGTCCGTCCACCCAGATTAACAGCCCGCAACGCCGTCGGCCTCCTCTAGCCACATCGCTGCCAGGTCCTTGGCCAGGCCCAGCCGCAGCTTTCGGAGCACGTCATCGCCCTTGGTGTTCGCAAGCCACCCTTTCCTCCAATCCCACGCACGATGCACCTTGGCCCCAGCTGTCACCGACTTGTGCAAGTGACTGACTAGCATGGAGCTCCCACTCATGACGTAGCTGCTTCCGCTCAGCGAGGCCGTCGACTTCTTCATCAGGTCGGCAGGCGTAGACCCCTTCAAACCCTGGCCCGAGGAAAGCACAAGACTGAAGAATTCGTCGCAGGCATCATAGACCCGAGAGCCCACCGTCTGGATGTCCTCGATGGCCTTGAGGAGTATGTCGATTTGGTCGAGCGAGATGACGGCAGGCGACTGGTTGACAAACACCGTCGCCTCGCCCAGGAGCGCGAGAAGAAAGTCCTCGCTCACCACCGCATCTCGACTCTCGTCGTACAGACCACCGCGGATGTTATCGTCAGAGCTCGAAATGACGGCCACCAGTGCAAAGGCGGCTCGCTTTTTGAGGGCAATCGCCTTTGATGTTGACATGTCCTCCAGGTTCACGCTGTCCCTGATCTCGTAAAATTTACGCAGCGTCGCATAGCCGCTGAGCATGCGTCCCAACAACTGTGCCGCCTCTAAATCTTGGTTTGCGCGTACTTCTAGCGTTTCCGTGCGCTTGCGAAGCAAATCCTTGAGGTCGTCGTCGAGATCCTTCTCTGGCGGGTAAGCTGTCGACTGCACCAGCGAATAGGACATGAGAAGGTTGAGCACTTCGCGGACTCTGTCTGTACGGTGCGACAGGGCAAAGTACCAAAGCGCCTCGCCAAAACGGTGGGATTCCTTGGAAAGGATATCGGCAAAGGTCTGCATCAACTGTTAGCTTCTGCGCAGGTCTCGTCTGCTGTATGAGTACTCACCTCTGCTGTCTCTTCGGCATAGGCAATCATGCCGAGATCGTTCAGTATCCGCCACATCTTGTCCACCGTCGAGCTTGAGTTCTCGTCTAGCCGCGCCAACAAGTCTCGGAGCAGCTCGCCGACCGTTTCCTCCGACTTTTGCGGCAAGTCCATCCTTCCAAGCACCTCAATGGCCATCTCCCATCCATCTCTCTTGGGGGAGAGGTGTTCAATGCCAGCTAGTTCTCTCGCATATAGCACCAAGGTGGTGTCCTTGATTCCTTCCATCTCATCGGTTGTCGGTGGTGACACACCCAAGAGGGCCAGGTCGTCCATGTCGAGGGTGTCCATCGGCAGAGATTTCGAGGTTTCCGTGGGCGGAAGCCAGTGTCCAAGTGATGCAATCTCTGCCACCGACGAGGCCACCGGTAGCGACCAGACTCTCAGACATCCAATGACGGCGTTGGTATTTCCTTCGAAGGCAGATGCGATGGCAACCTCGACTGGATTCATCGTGTTCGGATTCATGTCAGAATGAAGCACTGTATGGAAAGCAGAGGCCAGCCGGTCGAAATAGCCAGCAGAGTTCGCAAATCGGGACGCTGGTGCTCCGAGGCCGAGGCCAAGCGACTGTGACAGCCGGAGGTTCTTTTGCTGTTGGCTACCATTGTCCCACCAACCAAAGAGCCCAACAGTTGCCTCACACCAGTCCTGTGCCGTGTCCATGATGGATTCGCGATTGCCGAGAACAATGCCGTAGACGACCTGCAAATTCTCGTAGACATCCCAGGGAATTTGACTCGATGCCTTCCTCGCCATTGTCAACATCGACTCCGGTCCTGTCGCGACCGTGCCGCCGGCCTGTGGGTCTCTGCCTTCGGCGAAGAGCGTGAGTCTGTCGAGCGCTCCCCTGGCTTGGACGCGGAACAGTGTCCAGCTGCTGTTCCAAATGTCCCAATCAGATCGCATCGCCGGGCACTGGCTCAGCAACTCGCATGTCGAATCGGCAAATCGACGAATGTTCTCTAGTGCCTTCCCAGTATACGCACTATCTCCGCGAGGCCCTCGGCGAACGTGCTCCCAGCCGGCAGTTTTCAGGAGCTGGGATGCGCCGCTCACATCACCACGGAGCAGAGCAGAGCGCAGTGTCTGCCAGTACAATCCATGACAGGCGGGACTGGGTTTGTACCGGCTGATTTCCCGCACCTGGTCGGGATACGGGTTGTGGCTCGCTTGCATCCAGTCAAACAGAATCTCGGGCAGCGGCGGCGTCTTCTCCTCCTCTGTGTCATTCTTCTCAAATCTGGTGTGGTGCATACGCAAGACCAGATGGGCGATGTATGCTGCTTTCTCGAAGGGTTCGGTCTGCGATCCGGGCCCAATAGTGGCAAAGTCTTCTCCTTCGGGTTGAGGCAAGTCTTCAACAAAGTCATTCCAGAGGCGTACAAGACGGAACGTAATGTTGGCGAGGGAATCATCCATCCTCTCGGCATCATCCTCGGTCCCAACTCCATCGTTATATAGTCGGCAAACCAGGTCCTCCGTCTTGAGGATCAGGTCTGGCGATTCTGTGAGCCGCGCGGGTTCCTGCTGGGTGTAAAAGTCCCTAGCAATGGACGCGAACTGGAGCTCCCGACTCCTGATGGAGCCTCCAAGCCGGGCTGACGACCTGCGGAAAATGTCCTCCGCCTCCTTTCGAACTCTGTCGGTGGCCGCGGGGGTATGGAGCATCATCAGGTCGTCATCTTCCCCAATGAGAGGTTGGCCATAGGGTCGGTCGTCGTGTCTCATGTTAAGAAATAAGTCACCTTCCTCAGACTCGTCCTGTGATGATTCATCTTCTGCAGATTCATCTTCCTCTTCTTCCTCCTCTTCTTCGTCAGTCTCAGCTTCCATATCTTGATCGATATATCTTTCTATTTCCGCTTCGACGTCATCGCCGAAGTCGTCGTCTTCACCGTCTCCGTACCTGTTGGGCAGGGCGGCAGACGTGCGAAACAGGCTTTGCGGGTGTGGTGGCAGCTCCTCCTCGCCCTCTGCATCCTCATCCTCCTCAATGTCTTCTTCTGGAACCATAAATTGCCGGCTCAAGCCGGAAGGCTGCGGCTGTCTCCCTCTTCCCCGTACGGAGCGTCCTAATGGAGCGTTCGAGCTCTCGCTTCGACCGAACAGGCTCGTTTTCGTGCTTGATTGAGATTGACCGCCGAAACTGAATGGTTTGTTTCCTGAAACTCCGCGCATGACGGAGCTTCCCAGGTAGGAATCCGAGGGCGCGCCGGCCGGAGTGAAAGAAGCTGCCGAAGAAGGCGGCGGCCCAGCCGGAGTCGTGGTGGGATTGTCCCCCAAGAAGGAGAAGCCGGTGCCACCATGCGTCCGTCTGTCTGGCGTCGACGGCGCCGGGCTCGCGGGCGGGCTCGAATCGACAATGAATCGGTGTGCCATTGCGTCGTGTCTGCTAGGTTTGGACTGCCTGCCGCGATGCCCAAGCTCTTGAGGTAGGCCTGCTCCTCAGGTGCGCCGGTGACGGGCCAGGTTGTCCCGCACGCTCAATGTGCGAGGACCAGCCAGCGTAAGTCGATGGCTTAGGCAAGGCGCTGGCGAGGTGGGAGGTGGATTCGGGCAGTCGAAAAGTGCATCCTGATGCCGGCTCCAGTTGGGACGAGCAGCGCGTCTGTATATTTTCTGGAACTGGAGGCTGGAGCAACCCGCGCATCTGGCCGTTGCGCGCCGGTGTTTAGCCGAGACCCACTGACTCACCACAGCTGCCAGCGTCAGTGTCAACGGCAGCTCGCAACGATAAAGCATCTAACTTGAATCGACGACACCAAACAGAAGAGTCTGCTACAGAAGTTTTATAGATGTGACTTGGGACATGGCTGTGCTCATTTGAATGTCGTATGGAAGTAGCATGTTAAGATGAGCCATTGAATTTAAGCTCCAATCTACCAAGCACAACTGACATGAAGCTGTCTTCCACCTTTGCACAAGAAGCCGAGGTGCACCGAGTCGATCCCGAGCGTTCGCGCGCCATCTTGCGTTTATGCTGCGTTAGTCGCGCTGAATTCCATCTGCCTGAGCGCTTCACGAACTTAAATCTTCGTGATTCTTCTGATTCCTTGTGGCCAAGAAGACACTTTCATGCTGGCTCCGCAGCGGGGTAGCTCAGCAACGGCATCTCTCGGTGATCGGAGAGTGTCGTCACTACCGTAGCCAGCTCTTCACTCTTTAAACGTCACTGCTGTTCACCAGTACCTTCAATTTCACAGCCATCCTGCCCCTCACAACCGTCAATCTCATAGACTTTCACCGTTTGCGCAAATTCCGTGTGGAATACTGAAGTCATGGCCTCTACCGCCGGAAAGGTGTGTAAAGCTTGTGTTTGAGCGCTCCCGGCGTGAAAACCCCCTTCATCGCCCCAACAAGCCGTGGGCAGCTGTCCAGAGCCAAACCCTTGTTGACGACGAATCGACGCAGACAATCACCTGCAAGGCCGCCGTGGCCTGGGAAGCTGGAAAGGACCTGAGCATCGAGGACATCGAGGTCGCGCCCCCCAAGGCTCACGAGGTGCGAATTGAGATCTACTACACCGGCGTGTGCCACACAGGTAGAGCAGCCGATGATCGGAGGGTCTTCAACCACAGGCACAAGGCGTACTGACAAGGACCAGATGCATACACCCTGTCGGGCAAGGACCCCGAGGGGGCGTTCCCCATCGTCCTTGGGCATGAGGGCGCCGGCATCGTCGAGTCGGTCGGCGAGGGCGTCACCAACGTGAAGCCGGGCGACCACGTCGTCGCTCTCTAGTAAGGCTTCCCAGCCCAACGGAGCTCTCTGCCGGGAGATGTTGATAAACTGACGGCCGTCGCAGCACCCCCGAGTGCAAGGAGTGCAAATTCTGCAAGTCCGGCAAGACCAACCTTTGCGGCAAGATCCGAGCCACCCAGGGTAAGGGCGTGATGCCCGACGGCACCTCGCGCTTCAAGTGCAAGGGCAAGGACCTGCTCCACTTCATGGGCACGTCGACCTTTTCGCAGTACACCGTCGTCGCCGACATCTCGGTTGTCGCCGTTCAGCCTGACGCTCCCATGGACCGAACATGCCTGCTCGGCTGCGGCATCACCACCGGGTATGGCGCTGCTCGCGTGACTGCCAACGTCGAGGAAGGTTCCAACCTTGCTGTCTTTGGCGCTGGCTGCGTTGGTCTGTCGGTTGTCCAGGGCGCTGTCATCAACAAGGCCGGAAAGATCATTGTCGTAGATGTCAACCCCGCCAAGGCAGAGTGGGCCAAGAAGTTTGGAGCCACCGACTTTGTCAACCCGAATGATCTGAAGGACCAGAGCATCGTTGAGAAGCTGGTCGAGATGACCGACGGCGGCTGCGACTATACCTTTGACTGCACGGGCAATGTCAACGTCATGCGAGCTGCTCTCGAGTCTTGCCACAAGGGCTGGGGCGAGAGCATCATCATCGGTGTTGCAGCCGCCGGTCAGGAAATCTCCACACGACGTAAGCTACCGCGCCAAATGCCTTCCTTGTTTGTTGAAGCTAACATGCCGCTTCAGCATTCCAATTGGTCACTGGCCGTGTCTGGAAGGGCTGCGCTTTCGGTGGCATCAAGGGCCGCTCCCAGATGAAGGACCTTGTGAGCGACTATCTGAAGGGTGCCTTGAAGGTCGACGAGTTCATAACGCACCGAAAGACACTGAGCGAAATGAACGGGGCCTTTGAAAGCATGAAGGGCGGAGATTGCATCCGCGCTGTAGTCGACATGAGAAAATTGTGAGTACAGGGGACATACAAAGAAGACTGGCAGGATACGATGTCTACAACTTGAATCTGGAAAAGTTGGCGTTGCAGCCATCCTCGTGCTAGGACTGGACTTGCGAGATCACGGCTTTGGGGTCATGGCGCTGTTATGAATTGGATGGTATCCTAGGTACCTTGATGGCCAGGTTTTGTGAACATTACCACTAGTGCTTCCCAATAAAGCTGTTTGCTGGCCCGGTCGCTTGACGTCATGATTGCCAGCGATTTTAATATATTGTTTCACAATCAGCCCGCTGTTGTGGATGATGTGGCGAAAGTGTCAGGGTCAGTGGCAGTCCTAAGAACTGGAAAAACTGCACCATTCCGGCCTAAGAGGAGGAGCAACCATTCATACAGGATGCTTAGGCACAGGCGCAGCCTTCCACGTGGGACTTGCCGGATGCAACGATTGTAGCCAAAAGCGACGGCTGCGATACCACGTTTCGGGTCTTGCTGGCGACTCCGCCTAGAGCACATCATACCGCGGAGAATATGGAACGAATTTGTAGCTATTGCGGAGAACGTTTCGGGTCAATTAGGCCGGGTGCCTGACGTCGCCTTTGCAACACACGACGCTGATCTATCCAAGGTTGAGAAAATTCACATGTGCGTTGCTCCGTATGGATTATAGACCCGCTACTTTCTGCACGTGAAGATTGTATGTGGCTTGCCTGACATGACAGAAAGTCAATGGCAGGCTGGTGATGGAGTCGTTCCAGCTTTCGATGCCTTTCTCCACATGCATTTGATGATGAAGACAAGCGGCAGACGGGAACATCGCAAGCTTGCGAACTATACACGCAACTTTCTGTCAAGAGGCCCACCCTCACCATGCGTTTTGATGTCATATCGAGACGTCTTGGGGCGGTTGCAGCGCCGAGTATGCAATGCGACATGGGGCCTATTGTGGAGTGATGAAACCAGTCTATCAGATGACGAGATATAAAGCCAGCAGGTTGGAGGATTATTATCGATGGCCTAAGTCAACTCGGCTAGGATTCTTGAGTTTGACAATTCTTGACATCCGCGCAATCATGAAAGACGTTTCTCTCGAAACTTTATATCTTGTCATCACCTTCGCATTTTTGCTAGCGATTTGCTATGTAAGTCAGGGTATGTCTTCGGTCCTGGACAAAGCAACTGACTCGGGCGGAATAGAATGTGAATCTCGTCTATCGCAATCCTGTATCCCGTTTACCAGGACCGTGGTACTCGAAATGGACGTGTCTAATACTTGAGTACCACTGGCTCCAAGGCACAAGATGTCAATACGTTGATTCTTTGCACCGCAAATACGGTGAGCCACCATGACTAGAATGATGCCACGATAGGCGAGCGGGCTGACAGCTGACTTGATGTTTCATCTGCACGCCCCAGGGTCCATTGTCCGCATTGGTCCCAACGAGGTAGACGTCTCTGACATCGATGCCGTCAAAACGATCTACACCGTCAGAGAGACCTTTCGCAAACCCATCTGGTACAAGCACTTTACCACGCTCGGAGAGGACAATTTGTTCAATACAAGCAATGTTGACTTTCACCGCCGACATCGCCGACTGCTGGCGGCGCCCCTTGCGGAGTCGTCCTTGAAGGCGTATTCGCAGCAGATAAATGCGCGAGTCAATCTCGCCATCGAGAAAATGAGGAAGGAGATGGAGACCAGAGGTGTGGCAGACGTATTCAAATGGTGGTTCTTCATGACAACAGACATCATCGGCGAGCTGACTTTTGGCGAGTCGTTTCGGATGCTGGAGCATGGACAGGTTCGCGAGGCCGCTTCTCGTCATCCGCGACACAGCCAGCTAACTGAAACACCCAGAAGAACGACTACACCCATCTCTTGGAAGAATTTGGGGCCTCAGGATCCCTTCGGGCATCCTTTCCGATGCTTGTCACTCTTTCCCAGATCATCCCCATGCCTTTCCTCAGCGGAGCCTTCGAAGTAACCCGCAAGCTGACGAGCTACGCTGAACAGTCCCTCGGTCGCTACAAGCGCCTCCTGGACAGCAATCCGTCGCTAGTGCAACAGACGCTCTTCACAAACCTTTTCAAGGCCGAGGCCGTTGAGATGCTGCCCTTTGAGGAGATCCGAAACGACGCAGAGGCATACATTATCGGCGGCAGCGACACAACGACCAACACACTGACGTACCTCGTTTGGTCCGTCTGTCGTCGCCCGCATGTCCAGGCCGCTCTCCTCAAAGAGCTACGGACACTGCCTGAAGAATTCGACGAGACGCACCTGAGAGAGCTGCCATACTTGAACCAGGTAATCGACGAGACGCTGCGCCTGTACTCTGCAGTTCCGTCGGGACTGCCCCGGCTGGTGCCAAGCGGAGGAGCAGACATTGCGGGACACCGTCTCGACGGAGGCAGCATTGTCGGCGCACAGGCGTATACCTTGCATCGCGATCCGTTTACGTTCCCAAAGCCAGACGATTTTGATCCATCGCGATGGGAGTCACCCACCAAGGCCATGAAGGACGCGTTTATGCCTTTCGGCAAAGGCAGTCGAAGTAAGTGCTTTCCGCATTTGAGGGCCCTGCAGGAAATCCTGACCTCGCTATAGTCTGCATTGGACTACATCTCGCACAGATGGAGCTTCGCCTAGCCACGGCGCGGTTCTACTTGGCGTTCCCGAATGCGAAAGTATCAGCCCTCGAGGGCATGACGGACGATGACATGACAACGGTTATACATTTTCTGCTGGCCCCGAAGGGCAAGAGGTGTCTCGTTCAGGCTATCTAAGTTGCAGCAGAGTGAGGATGCTTTTGAAGTACGCGGCATCCAAGGATGAGAGGGCCGGGTTGGCTGCCCCAGCTGCTATGGAGCATCTATCCGGGGAGTAGTTCCTTTACAAGCGTTGTCCCTACGTAATAGACCTTGAAGAGCTGGCAGGTTGGTCATGAAGCTCGTTCCATTCATTGATGTCAACTTTCTGGTTATTCGTTTCTACGTCCTCCGATAAGCTCGTCTTGCAGCTTATGTGCCGCTAAGCCTGTAAGTTGTGGTAGGACCTCGGGCTGAGGATAGACACACATAAATCAAGAGCAACGATTGCCGACGGCTTGCTTTTGTCTATCATCCAATCTCTATTCTTATCGTCCTTGCAAATTATCGGGTCAAGCGTATGCAGTACAACCACGGCTCGAGGAAGACGGTGTATTTCTGAGGAGGGCTGGCGGCGCTGGAACAAGCCTAGTGCAACGGCGCAGCAGCCAGACCCAGCCTATCAGCGTTGCCCCATTAGCCATGTTCGGCAGTGACAAGATCCAACGGTTAATTTGTCGCGTCGCGTGCCAGACTTCGTGCAAGCCATCAGAGGCGATTCTCTTCCACGCACACACTCTCGAGCAAAGGACTCACGATGCGCTCATCAAGGATATCGCAAGACACCACAAGGCTTTTCGACCGCGTGTCCGGCTCCGCAGCGACGCCTCGGCGCACGACGCGATCTCTCTCCCGGTTTGCCTTCACGGCGACCGACGCTTCGAACGCGAATGGCATCAAGACACCCGATATCGAAGATGCCTTCAGCCCTCCGGCGAAGCGCCGCAGACGGGTTCTAGATGACTCGCCAGCAACGGCCGTCAAGCTGGAGATCAAGTCGGAGGTCAAGTCGGAGCTCTTGGAAAAGACCCTGAGCGCCATCCCCCCGCCCCCAGCAGCAAAGACCCAGAAACGAGCTCGCAAGCCGGCACGGAAGACCACCAACCCTGACACCGGCGAAGCAACCATGGCCCCTCCCTCAGATTGGGAAGAGATGTACAACACCGTCAAGAAGATGCGGGAGCCGGGGGGCATGGCTCACGGTGCTGCCGTCGACACAATGGGCTGCGAGCGGCTGGCGGATCGAAGTGCCTCGCCCAAGGACCAGCGGTTCCACACCCTGGTGGCGCTGATGCTCTCCAGCCAGACCAAGGACACGGTCAACGCAGTGGTGATGCAGCGGCTCCAGACGCAACTGCCTGCGCACAAGCCAGGTACGCCCATTGGGCTCAACCTGGACAACATCTTGGCGGTTGATCCGACGCTGCTGAACCAGATGATATGGCAAGTCGGGTTCCATAACAACAAGACCAAGTACGGCTTCGTGGCCGAGCATGTTCTGTCATACGGCTGACCTGTGGGCAGATATATCAAGCAAGCAGCGGTCATTCTACGCGATAAGTGGAACGGCGACATTCCCGACACGATCGAGGGCCTCACGTCGCTACCCGGCGTCGGCCCCAAGATGGCCTACCTCTGCATGTCCGTGGCCTGGGACCGCACCGAGGGCATCGGCGTCGACGTGCACGTGCACCGAATCACAAACCTCTGGGGCTGGAACAAGACCAAGAATCCAGAGGAGACGCGGCTAGCGCTGCAATCCTGGCTCCCGCACGAAAAGTGGCGGGAAATCAACTGGCTGCTCGTGGGCCTCGGCCAGGCGATCTGCCTCCCCGTGGGCCGGCGCTGTGGTGACTGCGACCTGGGCCTGCAAGGGCTGTGCAAGGCCGCCGAGCGCAAGAAGATCACTGAAAGTCGGAGGCTGAAGGAGGAGACGGTCGAGATCAAGGTCAAGGACGAGGATGGTGGCGTTGTCAAGGTGGAGGAGAAGACGAAGCACGAAGTTGTCGTGAAAGAAGAGGCGGCGGACAACGAAGAGACTACCGAAGCACACGCGGACCGGCGGTCTGCACGATATGATGGGTAGCTCACCGATGGATCGCAGCCGCGCACCCGGCCCCAGTTCCGAGTCTCCGCAGCCGATCGGCATGGCGCTCGAACAAGAGGCACAGGGTGGCGCCTCACCAACCAGAGCGACGCGGCACGCATGAATGCCCTACCATGGAACCCTGCCATGGAACCCAAAACTGTGCGCGGCGGGTGGACTGCGGCATCGGTGTCCTATGCGCCGCTACCGAGATGGCATCGTGACCAAGTCTAGCGGCGCATAGGTACGTGTTGCTGGATCGCTTCGGGGCTTCGAGACAGTGCCGGCGATGCGCTGGCACCTGTCAGGGCGCGGCGTGTTGCCAAGCGCCGGGGCCCATGGGCGGCGACACAGCTTCGTCGTGGCCGGGGACCCACGGCGTTTGAGGTCGAGGCCATCACCCAGGCCTAAGCGCCCTCCACCTGCAATCAGTCACATCGAGCGTCACAGACGAACAGAGCACAGACTTGGTCAGAAGAGCAAAGGGGGAAAGAGCCAACTCAATTAGATGATCCCAAATAAAATAAAAGATTTAGATGACCCGTTACGCCGCGCGATTGGCCCGACCCAGTGGGTTAGATTGATACAACGGGCGTCCGATGCGCCTCTAGGCTCCCAAGTTAACCGCGCCAATACCAGCGACCCTCACGGTCGCTCAAGGTAGAAAAACAAGTCGTTTATTCGTGTTGCGTGAAGAATAGCCTGTGTCTCCGCCAGGCGCAGGCCCTCATGGGATGGCGGAGGGGGAGAATGCTGGTCGCGTGAGCACGCCATCGGCGGGTGGCGAGAGACGTCGGCTTGTGAGTTGTTCGGTGAATAGCAGAGCAGGCGGTCGCTAGACGCCACGGATGACTTGGGTCCGCTCGGATTGCAGCTGCGCGGCGTTGCGCTCGTGGGACTGCTTCTTGCACTGCGTTGCAGAGGCAGACATGTTAGCATCCGTTGCACGGCATGCATGAGGGTCCGAAAATCGGGGGGGTGTGGTTGAACTTACGTCCTCGAGGCCGCTGCACTTGTGGTCTTCTAATAGACGGTGGGTGCCGCAAAAATGGCCCTTGCAGAAGCTGCAGTCGCCGACGATGCGCTGAGCGGGTTCCTTGCAGTCCTTGGCGCTGCAGCGGATCTTCTTGGAAGCCATGGTGATGGCGGTGACGGGCTGAATGACGCGGCGCCGACGAAGGGCGGATAGCGTGGGGGGGGAGCTAGAGTGATGGCGAGGAGAGCGTGAGTTGAGGGTTTGTCGAGCACAAAGACTCGAGGGCGGCGGGCAAGCAGTTGGGCAAAGAAGCAACGGCGACGTTGGAGGACGTTGGATGGGGTCGAGAGCAGGCTGATGCCGCGACTGCGTCAGCGGAGGCGCCGGTCTTCCTTATAAAGCGCCAGCAAGCCGGATGGATGAATCAGGACGGGGGACCCAAGCGTCCACTCCGACCCTCCACTCTCGGTGGAGATGCCGTAGCCTCAAGGAGTCAAGGGTGCCGATGCGCCGGTGGCTCGCCTCGCCTCCCGCAGGGACCTTGCCTGAAATTGACAATTTCCAGCCGCGGCGCACCTCACGCGGACGGCCGTTGCGGATCGAAGCGCCTGGAATCGTCGTCGACTTTAGGCTGGGGCCCGAATTTGCCTCTGGCGGCGCCAATCAAGGGGGATGGGACATGCGCAGCCAGGCAGTCAAGGTGCTCCCTCTGCCTGTGCTTTCGACGATGGGGGCTTTGTACTACTAGTGATCAACTCTTTGCTTGCTGCTGCCGGGGCTGGCTGGCTGGCTGGGCTGGCAAACGGCTGGGGGGCGTCTGACCGAGGTGGCCGTTCGGTTCGTGAGGCGGCTCCGAAAGCGGTGCTGGTGCAAGTCACTCGCCAGTGACGTCGTGGCGCTGGGGTTCACCTCAGCAGCAGCCGCGGCGCCAGCGTCAGTCCGCTAATAAGAAACTCGCCGGGTGGGCTGGGCGAACACGCAACGGCCCAGCAGATGGGATGGGATGGGTTCCGAGCTGGCAATCACGAGCTTGCCCGGCACGACACGACACGACGGCAAGGACAAACGGGCCTTCTTATCTCACGAGTACGGAGTACATGTCCCTCTCCCTTTGCTGCGAGGAGGTTGCCGGGCCGGACCACAAGACCGTTGATTCACCAGCGGTGCTGCAGCTGCATGCGCCCTAGCCGCCTCGCCCGTCCAGCGCCCTCCTGCTTGCTATCATTCTCTGGCTTTGCTTATTGGCAGCCTTGGGCAAACACGTCGCCTACAGGACGATAGGTAGCGCGCCACGACGAGAGCGGTGGTGGTGCCAGTAGTCGGGGTGCGTCGTGGCTGCAGCGGGCTTGCATGAGCGAGGCGTGGTCCCCAGCGAGGTACGTACTGTAAGGTTGCGCATGCAGCGGAGCCTGGACCCTGGGTGGGTCAGTCAGTCTCGCCTCTGGCCCTTCGATAGTCCATTTCAAAACCCCGTGTTCGACTCGCGGCGCTGCGCATTGCCATCGCGCTGGCCTGGGCTCGTTGCAATTAGGCGCGGACCTCCCACCCCTTCTTTGCTTGGTCTCTGTCCATGGTCGGGCCTTGGCCGCTCGGTTCCAGACCGGAAGCTTGATGGCCAACCCGTCCCGCTGCGCCGGCGACTCATGCTGCTGCATGCTTGCTACCTTTGTCAGATAAGAGTACCATCACTTGGCCATCACGCCAGCACGCCACCATGGATCACCGTCGTCTCAACCACCCGGCCCTTACCACCACCGCCCCTTTCCTCATCACTGCCCCCTGCCGGCTGCGCACCATGCCGGCGTCGTCGACCGCTGGCCCACCCAAGACCACGCGACCTCGTTGGTGTCTCGGCGCACAGCTTCATTCGCTTCCAGCTGCCTCCGCGACTTCGCACGACTGCGGCCGCATGCTCGGTCGCCGCTGTCAATGCGTGGCCCGCCCGGCAACGTCAGGCCGTAACGTAGTCCGTACGGAGAGCGGACTACGACCTCGGCAATTACTCGTACAGTCAGCACCAAGTCTCAGACCGACAGTCTGCTCACGCCTCCCCGCAGCAAAGCACGCAAGCTGTACTGTGCACGCTCGCAAGGCATCAATGCTCGGCTTTTAGACAGCCTGGCGACACTCGTCTAGCTCAGCCGCCCCATACTCGCAGTTCCGACTGGTCGTCTTTATCATACCCGTTCACATATAATCCGTTGACGGTCTCTACAGTTAATTGTTACCTATTTTGGACCCCATCGATGCTCGTCCAAACGGCTTTTCAGGCCCTTTGCGATATTGTTTCTTCGTGAAACGTGCATCAATCTACAGGTAAGTGTCTTGACATTAAAAGGTGGCTCCGGTCTGAAATACCCGCATGCCGACCCATGCCCTTGAGGTGAGTCGCACCCGCAAGTTAATATTGGGCGTCTGCATGTCATCAACATAGACAGCCAGTTGATCACCGCTGGCCTGAACCCTCATTCGATACACCCGACCACCCTGAGTATTTGCATTTGCGGCACCAAGGTGCTTCCAGTCGTTGTTCGCGCGAACTAGCACAACGGACCCTTGGGTATCCAAAACCAGCATAGCAACCATGGTATTGATCCACGCCGTCAGCTGGGTCAGAGAGTCGGAAGAGCAATCCCGCGTTAACGACATTAGCAGCTAGTGGGATGTCGGCGTCGAACGTAGAGTCGGTGAGTTGGGTGTCCAAGACTGCCTTGCCGCCAATGGGGGTGCCAGCCACCAGCGCTTTGGGTCTAGCGTCAAAGGTGCCACCGAACGTCGTCCATTCAGAAAGAGTTCTATGGCTGAAACTCCACGATAACCGAGTCCGGCATCACGGGAGAAAACTTGACATTGTCAAAGATTGCTCCCGTCTGATATACACGTACATCTTTCAGGCCACGACGGTAGGTTTCTTCCTTGATGGCGATCCTTGGGAGTTGTCAAATCGTCAAGATAAACAGCGAGCGAGTCTTGTCTCGCTTGCACCAAGGGTCCTCCTTCCAATCGTTACTTGCCCGACCAAGGGCAATATTGCCATCGGTGCCAAACCCAGCATAGGAACCAGAATAGCTATCCGCACCGTTACCCGGATTAGCCGCACGGAAGACCAAGCCAGCGTTTCCATTGTCGGTATTCGGAATAGTGACGTCGGCTTCAAAGGTAAAGTCAACAAAACTGCCAAAACTGATGAGTGCCTTGCCACCACGCAAGTTGCCGGCAACGAGAGCGTTGGATTTGACATCGAAGGTACCGTGATAGACCTTCCAACGATCCATGTTTCTGTCGTTGAAGTCGTCCTGACAAATTCATGTTTTGGCGACTCAGGCTCATCGCCAACCACAGTGTCCCAACCCAACACCAACAGCGCAGTGTGTCAATCCAGGTTTGAGAGCCTTACTGCAGTCCGATGTTGACTTTCCTAGAGATGGGTTGACCTCCAGGGAAATGTTGATGGTGGTGCCACTCGCAAACGAAATGGAGCCGCAAGTGTCTTCGTCGACTGCTAGGTGCCAAACGCCACATATTTGAGTCGTTCCCTGTGCGACACTGGCGCCCTTGGGTGGTAAGGCGATAGAACTAGAGTGTCCTGTGGAGCCGTTTGGTGTAGTTGTGTCACCTGTCTTTGGGGCGTTATCCCTGAACAGTCGTTTTTCGAGCCAGACATAGGACGTGTCCAAACGCCATATTGCTTGCCGAATGAAGATTCCCGCGGTCATGTTCTAGGCGGAGTATTCGGATCGCTGCATCATCGCGAAGTGCTCGATCCAACAGTCCGAGCACATCTCGCTGGTCGGCATGTCTTTGACGGACGAATCTTTCTTGAAAGTTATCTATGCAGAATCGTCATCTGTTCCTGCCTGAAGGCTAATAAGCTATGGCAGACTTGCGGCTATCATGGGTAGGAAGCCGAATAATCTCCGTTCCCACGATCCCACTCATTAAGGATTACCCAAGATGATTCATGGTTCCAATGGGATGCTTGAAAAAACCAGGCTTCCGGAATGGATTCAAGCCCTAGTTGGCCCCATCCTCTTTCCAGGATATTGGACTCTCCTTCGACGTATAGTCTAATAGCTCGGGCATCAAGCACCCATACATATGCATAAGTAGCTTGGTGTCGCCAGGCCTAAGATACGCCATTAGTCAAGTCCACATATTTTACATCATACAATCAAAGTACGGACGTGTCTGGATAGCTCAAAGGCTTAAAAAAGAAAAGAGACATTGGATGCTTACCCGCTTCTCCTCAAAACTCATAGCAGCGCGCAATGGCGGCATTTTCTGTTGTGACTGCTCAATTAAGGAGTACAGAGACTCTTCGTCGACTAGGCACCCTGCCAGTCTCGGATTCGCAGGGTACGCTTCAGAAGGATCTCCCCCTACACTGATAACCCATTCGTTGAAAAAGCTAATCAGAGTCCTTATAGTTTCGACAGAAGTACCTGTTAGGTGAGGAGAATTGAGCTTGTCTTTGTCCTGAAGTACTTGGATGTGAAACCGTCGTGCTATCTCTTCGTTTGCTGACCCATCAGATCTTCTATATTCCTCACCCACGGTATCGACACCGGGAAATCGCTCTTCCTGGACATGGTACTCTGTTGTCCATCTTCTAAGAGTCTCTATGGCGACTGGGAATAGAGTATTCGACTATTCCGTATAGACAGTACGAAGGACTGATCAGCTTATTAGCAAAAAGAATATGAGATGCTACATAATACGCCCTTACTTGTAAACCCCCAAGAACCACTGTCGTATGCATCGTCACCTATATTAAGGACGTTGTCTTTGAGCGCCGGGATCCACCTCAGCGCAAGCCGACCGAGGTTAGGATTGAGTCGCTCAGGCCGAAGCATAGCGAGCTCCGGGGGAAAATCCCCAAATGGCTCTTCAATGGTCATGTTCGGATTCAAGTGAAAGGTACTTGAGCCAGGCTTTGTCTCGAGTCAGAAAATGATGTGCCAATGGAACGAATAGCCAGGGGAAGCAGTCTTCATTCAAGTAGTAACTTAATAGGTGTGCGCCGAGTCGCGCTGCTCCACTAGCTAGGCAGCAGGTGCGCTTTGGTCCTCCGAGCTGGCGATTCACGGTCGAAGTGGGTGGTTGTGAGGGGCCAAATCTCAATGGCAACGAGCGGCCCGCAGCCGGCCCAGCACACAGAACAATGAGGTAGACAAACTCCCCTGTTGACAGGCTTCAGTTTCCGTGTGACGTGGGCCGCCGCTAATACATAAGGGCGTCGTGAAATGATTTCTGGACCAGGGATGTTTGCGTGTACTGTACATCCGCACGTGCCTCGCAGTAAGAAAGGCGCGGTGCCCACGTCTCTCTGTGGGCTCGATGTTCTAACGCAAGGCAGTCTGTCAGATTATAAGCTCAGGACGCAACGCCCGATACCAGTATCCGTAGTTCCATGTAATCACTCGTACATGTACTAATCCGCACAAGCAACTCCATTCTCGCAGTAAAGGGCGCCCGAGGGAGTATGCTAACGATGATCTTCAATTGTAAACGCCTGCAGAATGCAAAAGAGATAGAATCATGTGCTTACTACGAGGGGCCGTGCTGGTGCATGAGACTTAGCTACCCCGGCTCTGTTGGGAGGAAGGTTCCGTTTATTTCGCTCATGCCACTTTCCATTGTCACTCGAGTGAAAGCAATCCCGATTCGTGAAGGAATAAAATATCATGCCAAACCGTACGGGCGTAAGTACGAGTAGGCTTGGCCAAGTCCTCTGAAATAATCATTATGGGTGAGCGTCCATCTCTGCCGCCCCGCTCACCAACGACAATATCTCATGGCCAGCCGGCAGGCAGCTACGAAGCCGTCCTGAAATCAGCTCGCTTAAAGAAACCTGACGGCGGTCCCCTCCCGGGCCCTGCAGTTCAAAGGGCTGCACCAGGTGCACCATCTCGTACACCGCCAATATAAGTGGTGTAAGAAGATACGGTAGCATGGAGCATCTGAGGTACCTCCAAGCGACCCGATCATCTTGGGTAATTACTTGTCTGCGAAGCCTACCTTACCTACCTACTACGTACGTACGGATATGACTACAAAAGGTCAAAAAATAAAAAGAGGAACACAAAAAGCATTCCTTGTAAGGATATGAAAAGGGCAAAAAAAGAAAGTGTGCCGCAGCGAGGACTCGAACCTCGGTTTCCAGTGTATCGCATTGAAGATCCACAAACTGGTGTCCTTACCCCTAGACGACTGCGGCGGAAAAGGTGATTCGTTGCAACCCATTCAAGGTTGCGGGAAAAAATGTGCCGCAGCGAGGACTCGAACCTCGGTTTCCAGTGTTTCGCTGTGATGCGTCCACAAACTGGTGTCCTTACCCCTAGACGACTGCGGCTGTTTTAATCCAATTGTTGAAAGAGCAGAACTTAATTCTCATTATGTAGGTCTAGCAGGTGGGGGCGGGACCCGCTGGCTTTGCCTCGCGATGGGGATTGGCTGAAATGTGGCACATGGCAGCGGGTGGTCCCCTGTGATGGGATTTCTTCCGCAGCTCAATATGCTCGGGCGGCCTGCAATCGGTGAGTAACATCGTTATAAAACTCGGCACGGATGTCCTTTTGACGAGTCACCATTTCCGTAAAATATTTGGCCCAACGCCTTGGTTCGTCAGCTACCATTCCATTTTGAGTAGTTGGTTCGGTCCATCGCGTCGGCCCCGCCACTGTCATATGTCAAACGCTCAGCACGCTCGTTACGAAGTCACATAGCCGAACCCCCGCAGACGAGACACACAATAATGACAATCCCCGTATGATCCGGGATGAAGTGTGGCACGATGCATCCGCCCGTTGCATCCACGTCCGTCTACCCCAGAAATTCGGAAGATTTTCCGCCCTTGGCCTGCCACTCCATCCTTGCATGCCTCGGTGGGGACCGATGCTGGGGGCGCCACTCAAACTATAAGCGGAATCGACTCCGCTGCCCCATGATGGGTGTCCAGCCGTTACAATACGGCCGTGTCCCCATCCAGGCCGACTGTGATCTCATACCATTTGATGCGTGACAATTGTTCTTTCCAGCCATGGAGTCTTCAGGTGCCGATAAAGGCTTCTTCCAGAAGTCGCCAGTCCTCACCAACCAGTTCCGTGATGATGTTTATTTCCGCAGATGCTTCAAATGTGAGTACTTCTTATTCACGGCCTCGCTCGAGTTGTCACTGTTAGAATGGTCTTGCAACATGCATTGACAATTGCAGTGTTCCTGCCTGCGGATGTGAGGTCCCAGACTGAAGCCGAAGTTGCCGCCGTGGGGCAAGATGTACTCGCAGATCAAATCTTCGCTTGGGTCACAGATGCCGAACGCAACCAGCCGTACGTCAGAGGCAGCGGCCGTGATGCCTTTGGACGACGAGTTGGAGACTTGGTCACTACCGAGGGCTGGAGGGAGCTTCAGAAATTTGGCATCGCCAAGGGGTGGGTCGACGTTGAGTTACCAATTCAGCTAGCAGTACGTGACTGACCACATTGCAGTTTTGTAGCTTGTGGTTATGACACACCCTATGGCGCGTTCTCACGACCGCTGCAGTTTCTCCGGACGCACTTGTGGGTCGCTTCATGTGCCAACGTTGGCTGTCCCTCGGCCATGCAGGACGGCGCGGCTTGCCTTCTGAAAAAGCACCTTTCCTCACCCAAACTCGCTGCACAGCTGTGTCCAGAGCAGCGCAAGGTGTTCGAGGATGCGTACCGTCGACTCACATCGCGGGATCCGTCAATTGCGTGGACTAGCGGCCAGTGGATGACTGAACGCCCCGGCGGGAGCGACGTGTCCCGCACGGAGACAACTGCCGCCTACAAGCCAGATGACAATGTCGGCTTTGCGTCGAAAGAGCAGCAGCTCCCCCTCGGTCCCTGGAGCATCAATGGATTCAAGTGGTTCTCAAGCGCCACAGACTCCCGCATGGCCGTGCTGCTCGCCCAGACTCAAAATGGCCTCTCCGCGTTCTTTGCCCCGATGCGCAAGCACGACCCTTCAGCGACCACAATGATAGGACAGCCTCTCACCGACGGGGAGTGCCTGAATGGCGTCCAGATCTCACGGTTGAAGAACAAGTTTGGAACGCAATCGCTTCCCACCGCCGAGCTTGTCCTCGAGGATATGCGCGGCTGGTTGGTTGGACAGGAGGGCAAAGGTATCCTAGAGGTCAGCGCCATCCTGAATCTCACCAGGATCCATTCTGCTGTCGCAGCTGTTGGAAGTATTGGCCGTGGGTTGGGGGTTGCGAGGGCGTACACGCTTGTGCGAGACATCGGAGCAGGCCGAGGGGCCAGAATCAGGCTCGTGGACAGCCCCTTGCACATGAGGACTTTGGCCAAGATGACCGCCGAATATCAAAGCCTCATGCTACTCAGCATCTACGCATCCTACATCCTTGGCCTTGCCGAGCATCCCCTGGGCGACAAGGCCGCCCCGACACCAGCCCTCATTGCACTGACCCCGCAAGGAAAGCTGGTAGAGCCGCTGCTACGAGTTCTCACGCAGCTCACAAAGGCCTACGTCTGCAAGGCTTCGGTTCCTCTCATGTTCGCCTGCATGGAGTCCCTAGGAGGCGTCGGGTACCTGTTCAACGAAGAGTCAGAGTACCTCAACTTGTCCAGAGTCTTCCGCGACATGTGCGTCGGGCCCATCTGGGAGGGCACGACAGATGTCCTGTGTACAGACTTTGTCCGAGCTCTCAAACACCCCAAGGCTGGCGCCGATTCGCTTGCGGCACTGGAAGAGGTCATCACCAAGGCAAGCGCTTTCCAGAGCAAGCAGACAAAGCCCAGCGGCTGGGACCCCGTCCAAAGATGGGCTTCTCTAAAGGAGCGCGTCGTCGGCACATCTCAGGGCGATCTGATTGGTGAGGGAAGGGAAATTCTTTGGACCGCTGCGGACATCCTCGTGTCGGCGCTGCTGTATGTCGATACGGCGACGGATGGGAACATGGCAACAGAAGATATCTTCTATCGCTTCCTTGAAGGGAAGTTTGGGGTAGAAAAACGAGCAAGAGGGACCGCAAAGGACGAACTGAACAGGGATTTGGCCATAGTGTACGGTGTCGATAACCAGGGCTCGACTTCAAAGCTCTGAGTAGGTGGGGATTGACTGCATATCCAGACTGGTTTCATCAGCGTTATTATTAAAAGTTCCGTAGCGAATGGAAGTGCAGCTGACGAAGGCCTTCGAGCTACAGAGGCGAAGACAATCATTCAAACATAGGAGGCACCGACGCCAGCCGGCTCCCCCCCTCCCCGAGCAGTGATCAACCCGAAAGCCCATTGCAAGTCCCCTTGAGATCCTTTGCGGCAAGCTGCACGGTTCTGCAGCCGGGGCTCTGAACACCCCAAATCGTCTCGCCGCCAGCCTGGCTTGGACATGCCTTGTAGTCGTTTGTGCCGTCAACGTTGAGTAGGACTTGGCTATTGCTTTGTTGCAGTGAATATTGAGTGAAACCTGGGGTCGGGTCGAGGCACTGGAACCTGAGATTGGAGTCGATGATGCAGGCGTTGTTGAACTCGTCAAAAAGAATCTTGTTCTGGTCCGCGAGATTGAGACAGTACCAGCCATTTGCCTGGCTAGAATCGAGGAACAGGAAGCCGGTGTTCGGGTCTTGTTGAATTATAGTGCCGGCTGCAGCATCGTGCAAGGTGAAGCAGCAGCTGCTGTCTGGAACATATTGGCCACGAGGGAGGACAGCTGCCATTGATGCAGTGCAAAAGAGTGCGAGAAGCTTAATGGACAGCATCATGACTTATTGGAGTAAGCCGTGCGACTTGGGACAGGGAAGAAAGGGGCAATGGGTGATCTCAAGGTGAGCTGATGCGACTCAATAGGCTGCTGGGCCAGGAGCTCGGGACCCTGGGCTAAGGCTCTGCTTTATATACCCTCCCCTTCTCCGAGACGAGGCTGCGTGTGGGAAGTGATTACTGGCCTGATGCCATGCCGTCTCTCTCGGGCGAACAGACTAATAGCTCAGGGTGACAAGCAAGGTCGGCCTTGCAGCCTGCTGTTGGCTGTACGGCCTCTACGTTGAAAGAAGGATGCAGCCCATTATTCCTAATGCGGCAATGAGCAGCCACCAACATGCACAATCGTACAAGGTAAGCAGAGCTCATATTATGGAGGGCGAAAGCGGTGGGGGACTGCTTTAAGCGCTGGTGGTGATGAGCCTCTGTGATGTGATGTGCCTGCCTGCATGTGACGGGGCGGATGGTGATGTGCGTTGAAGCCATGGCAAGCCACTGACTGGAGATACACCGACAGTCTGGCGACTCTGGTTCAGAAGCTACTCGTGAGATGTGAGCCCGGATACCCGGGAACAATGTTTGCTGTGCCGTCGACAGGTGCTGACCAACCGCGTATGGCCAGTGATGGTGTTGTCACCAGCTGCAGGGGAGCTAGAGCTAGGTCGGCATTCTTTGGGACGAAGCTGGCGTTCTCATAGGTCGACGCGTCATCCGGGGCTGGACGAAGCGTGGCGAGGGACCTTGGGAAACGGCCGGCTGAGAGCGGGTTTAGCCTTTTGCGTAGTAGCCCTCCGAGGGTCGCAGGGGCCGGGACGACCAAAGAGGTGGCTCGCATGAAGCATCGCGAAGAGTTGACGTTCTGATGGGATGCAGCAGCTGCGTGCGAGGCAGCAGCGGCGCAGTGAGGCGGGGGATGCATTGTATCCCGAATCACGTGGGTGGAACCGCACCCCGCCTCCACAGCTTGACGTCGAGCCTCCAGTCTCGTCACCCCGCCATGGCCTTTGCACGCTGTCAGTGGCGGCATTGTCGACTTACGGGCGCCCGCACCATCCATTCAACGCCCGCACCATTCGAAGCCGTGCAAGCCAGCCTCTGTGAGATATTGACAGGTCCACGCCCGCGGGTTGAGCTCTTCTCCGTCCTTGAGGCCCGCCTCTGCGGTTGGTTGCGTTCCCAGGAACCAACAGCTTCCCCAGTCTAATTTGCGCCCTTCACGGACCTGCACGCAGGGCCAACTGCATCGTGCAACGCACCGCCCCGCCACGCCCTAATAAGATAAATAAGGTAGGCCTCTGTGCAGTCGGAGTAGGCCGCCGCAGACCCTAGCACCAGCCTTTGTTCTGCGGCTCCGACCGACACCGAGGCCCAAGCCTACTGGTTCGCGGCTGACTTCATAAGCACCTTGCTGCAGATCGGCCTTTTGCACCCTCGCCAACTACTTCGTGCCTTGCCGCTTTGCTCGGTCTTGTTGGACAGCACCTCTCAAAATGGCCATGCCTAATGACGTTTGGGATGAGATATCCCAGGACATTCCCACCGCTTCGGACCCTTTTGTCCAGCAGTACCTAGCCGGACGGACCAACCTCATCAACCAGGAGAAAACTACCCGTTCGGACTCATCGTTCCGCAACTCACTCTCTCCAATTGCCCGACAAGCTTGCACTATTGTCGACCGCATCCGCGACCATGAGAAAAAGACCGTGTGGACCCCCGAAGTCGAGGAGGACATGGCTCAGTCCAGTCACCAGGCCATTTTCCCTGGCATGATGTTCATGTTGGCCAAGGATCGCATGGAAAGTACCAATTTGTGGAAAATTGTGCGACGCATGCCCAAGGGCTGTCTTTTGCATGCCCACATGGATGCCATGGTCGACTTCGACTTCCTTCTCACCGAGCTCATGAAAATGCCTGGGATGCACATGTCGAGTGAAATGTCCCTCAAGACCCAGGAAGCCAGGGAACATGCGGGCTTGAGCTTCAGATACAAGGCACAGGAGCGAACAGACGGATCCGTGTGGGAGGAGGGGTACAAGCCCGGCAGCTTCCTTCTCCTGACCAAGGTGGCAGACGACTATCCCGATGGAGGGAGGCAAGGTTTCCTCCAATGGCTCAAGGGCCGCTGCACGCTCTCGGTGGTGGACAGTCATGAGCAGCACCACGGAATTGATGCCATCTGGAAGAAGTTTGCCAAGTGCTTCATGGTGGTTGCCACCATTGTACACTACGAGCCCATGTTTCGCGCCTTCTTGCGCCGCCTTATGACTCTCCTGAAAGCCGATGGCGTCAACTGGGCAGAGTTGAGGTATGTATCCAGGAATGTGGCGAGGTACACCTAGACTGACATTTTTCTCAGATTCACGTGGCCACTGGATTACTGCCGTGATCGTCATGAGGAACCAGAACAGAATTACGGCCACATGTTCCAGGTCCTGGAGGAGGAGGTCGCTCGCTTCAAAGCATCACCTGAAGGCGAGGGTTTCTGGGGCCTGACGACTATCTGGACCAGCTTGCGCAGCTTGGACACACGGCCCATCATTGAAAACATGGACCACTGCATCACAAGCAAGATTGAGTTCCCACAATTGATCGCCGGCTACGATGTTGTCGGCGCGGAAGATCTTGGCAGACCGCTCGTCGACCTGCTGCCGGAATTGTTCTGGTTTCGCAAGCAATGCGCTCAAGAAGGCGTGAATCTCCCATTCTTTTTCCATGCGGGTGAAACCCTTGGCGACGGTTCCAGCACCGACCGCAACCTCTATGATGCCATTTTGCTCGGCACCAGGCGAATTGGACACGGATTTAGCTTGTACAAGCACCCATTGCTCATCGATATGGTCAAAGAGAAGCGTATTCTCATCGAATCGTGCCCTATTTCAAACGAGGTCCTCCGCCTATGTGGCTCAGTCACGGCTCATCCCTTGCCATCTCTGCTCGCGCGTGGAGTCGCATGCAGTCTGTGCAACGACGATCCTGCGATGCTGGGCCAGGACACTGCTGGCATGTCGCACGACTTTTGGCAGGCGCTTCAAGGCTGGGACAATCTTGGTCTTGCTGGGCTGGGGAGCCTGGCAGAGAACAGTGTCAGATGGGCCGCATTCGAGGACCAAGACCAGGCGGAGTGGACCAAAGGCGTGAGGGAGGCGACCCTCGGAGACGGCATCAAGGCCAAAAGGATGAAGGAGTGGCAAGTGAGTTGGGAACAGTTTTGCCTCTGGATCGTGACGGAGTTTGGCGAAGAGTTTGACCCGGAAAGTGACGGGCCAGCGGAGGCTGAATAGGTTTCAAGGGTGGGAACTTGTTTCAACTGGAATATTTCGAATGAAGCAAGGATTCAAGCATAAAGAGACATAAAACGCCTGCGGATACAATATGGCATCGGATAGGCACCTTAGACAAATTACACGCTAAAGATGTACCTGGATCCTACGACGTGCAGTATCCGACAGCAAGGTTGCAACCTATCGTTCAAGATGGTAAGAGGTAGGGCATCTCTGATGGGGGGAGAACGGTAGCCGGCGTTTCCAACGTGAGATTGGGTGCGACAGCCGAAGGGGCTGGCTTGTCGATGGATCAGCCCCACGCACAGGGTGGCTCTTGTAGCTGAGGACGGCTCGTTACCACGCCATACTTTCTACAGAGAGTTGCAGCTTTGCCAAAATTGAGCGTACAAAGTACTGGGCGGCAACCTGCTGGAGTTTGCGCCACAGGAGGTATATAGGGCAGTAATTGAAATGTATATTACTGTAGAAATAGAGATAGCTCTTCTGTCTATACAGAGCGACCCTGCCATGCGTTGACCTTTCGGAGTCTTCACAAAGCTCGAGGAAATAGTGTGAGACGGCAGGGAATGGCCGAACGGTGAGGAAAGCCGGACAACAGTGGAAGGACGGAAACATACGAGACTGGAAGTTGCACGTTACGTTACAAGACATGGTCGTGCTCTCACCTATGACGGCACCTCGCCGACGGAAGTTTGTCCAGAGCCAGCCACAGATACAGCGCGTCGATACGTGATACGGCATCAATATACTCATATGTGACCCTCAGGATGTCAACTTGAGTACGGGCTGGCCTCTGTAAATGCGCTCGTGAGCAGTGAGGGAGGAGGCAAGTGACACCTAGATTCTTGCCTAGCTCGACGGGCAGTGACAGTAGGCAGGAGTGATCTCCGAATAGCAATTGTCGGCTACGTCGCATATAAGGCAGGAACAAAGGAAGATCGTGGGTATTGAGAAACAGGAAACGCCGTGAACTCCAGCTGCAACCCTCGCTCCTGCAAACACGCCTGTAAAGTTTGTCTCCAGCCATCCGAGCTCACATTGACTGCCACATGTTCATGAGCCATTGGCTCAGCTTCAATGGCTGCACGTCCACAAGGTCACTCCTCTCGATCGCATCGTTGAGTGTCGCGCGGCTAAAGTCGTATCGTCCATTGGTAGTCGCCACCAGCCTTTGGTAATAGGCAACTCTGTCGGGCTCCCCGGCTTGCGCATAGTAATCCAGGTACGCCTGGAGATCCGCCAACGATCGTGTATGACGGGCAAATGCCACTAAAAAGGTTGTTAGCTTGGACATGGAACGAACACTGCGTGCCACCTCGGCGTGCTTGGGCGACCAACCGTTACGGACGTAGCTGCATGTGTCGACCAGCTCCCGCAAAGTCATCCTGTCCCCACGCATCGTAAATTCAGTCGGCCACTTCTCCGTGCCCAGGTCAATCGCTGCAACGAGGAGCCGGACGACGTCGTAGACAGAAGATAGGCAAATGCGCACCGTCCGGCCCTTGGAGTCTCGCTCTGCATATTCCGCTGTCGCGCTGTTCACGTCGACCAGGTACTCCCCGGCGCCCGAGTTGCCAGATCCAATGCCGATGTTGAGATAGCCGAGCCCGCACGGGTGGAATCTTTCCATGAAGACACCACAAGAAAAGACGGTGTACTTCATGCGGGACTGTTGGGCCCATCGCTTCAGCAGGTCGATGGCCTGCGAGGACCCGCGGTCCAAGGGGTCGCTGTGCGACGGCCGGTGGCTCAAGGCTCCTTCAAATTCCGAGGGCACAAAGGTTCGCACGCGACCGCGGGCGGCGACGTTGATGAGGTTCAGCTGCTCCTGGCCCGATATCGTCGATATGACCAAGTCGACGCCTTGGAGCGCAAAGGTCAGGCTGGCGAGGTCGTGGTAGTCGACGACGTGGAGCTGGACGTCGAGTTGGGCGAATTCTGGTCTTGCCTGCGCCTGAGTCAATACGCAACGCACGGGGCTTTATCGAGCAGCACGGAGGCCGAACAAGCCTTGACAAGACGACGACATTATAGGCGTTTGCCGCCTGCGACAGCTGTGTTGCCAGCAGATACCCGAGGCCGCCTCCGCCGGCGACTGCGATTCGCATCATGACACCTGCGATCGCAGGCCACCATGAGGGCAAGCTCGGTGATTGCTTCCGTCTCTCTGTGTCCCGTTTTTGGCTTCAAGCGAATGTTGTGTAGTGTGTGCATCTTGCGTCTAGCAGGCAGATAGGCCATATGTGCATACATATATATCAACCGGCACGCGGGGGCCCCGTTTTCCGCGTCATTGACGTTACATTCGCGACACAAACATACAGCTAACAAAAACATACAGCTAAAGCAATCACCGGCAAAGGAGCGAACAGGCCAAGGTCCAAGGACGATTTCGATGCATGCAAGGACCGGCACCAACGAACCACGGCATGGATATGGAGACACCCCCAGCAAGCACCACCACCACCCAACGCCACGCGGGAGGGCCCCTTAGGCTGCTGCCCCAGCATGATAAGGCAACGGACTGCCTCATGAGTGCCTAGAGCGACTGCTACCCGTACAGAGATGGCTTTGGGCCTGATTCGACTTGGCGTCGAACCGGGGTCTCTCCCCGATGGTGCTCAGTTCTGAGCGGATCGGTCAGGCCGCGGGAAGTATTCCACAGCAAGGTGGCTTGTCACTTGTCTCTGCGGGCTTCATCTGTGAACACGCACAAAATACCGGTGGGGCAACTCCTCGGCTCGAGGTGGAGGTGTCGAATCTCGACTGACATGCATGTCCAACTGCCTGCACAACAGCCGATGGAGAGATTCAGGCTAACACCGCCCACTTCTGGTCCGGGCTCAGATTGCCGTCTCCCCTGGCGGTTGCTCGAAACCACGTCTGTGTGCTTCTGCTCCAGGGCAATTTGACGTCAGTCGCCACCCGTAAGCACCGGGCTATTTACTGTCCAGGACTGCAGTCTTTTTCTACCGCCAGACCAACACCAACGGGTCACCGGTCTGAGGGCCTTGCGATGGACCCCCAGGTTTCATCGGACATGGCGGCCTTAGGCTGGGCCGCCAAGATTGATCGGACCTCGCTTCGCCGAAAGGGCGGCGCGGTCCGAATGGGCTGAACAGGGCTTGGTCCACACGGCCAACCAGACCAGCAGCGTAGCTGGTCCGCTGCCGCCTTGTAAGCTGATAACCACATTGCCCTAGGGCCACGGAGCATATGATGACGAGAGCACCTGCGTGCACGGATGAACGCCTCCAGGAGTTCTCATCTTGGCCAATGGCGTACCTCATGCGTTTACCAATGTTTTAGTCAGATTCGAACCAAAATGTGGGATGAAAAGCACCCCGCCAAAAGCGACAATCGGCTCCATCACTAGGTGCTTTGCCGGGCGTCGGCTCTTGGCAACGCAAGTGTACGAGTACATATGCACTTCCCTCCGCCTGCGTTGGCCCAAGAACCGAAACCGCCAACTCGAGCGCAATTTTGCGTCTAGCAGCGTCTACAGTGGACGGCCCGTCCTCATCTAGAAAGAAGCCATTTTCGGACACTTGGGCCCCGCGAAGCACGGCCGCCGCCGACGTTGGGTGGCAGCCTTCAGCCTGGGGCTGCTGACACTCTGCATCCAATCGGCGGGAGTGAGATGCACAAATGCAGCGTCCCTGGGGTTCGGTAAGAGGCATGACGGTTTCGTCGAGCGAGGCTAACGCAGGTGCATGCGAATCAGAGCCCCAGGGTGCTAATAGTGACGCTCGCCGGGGGGAAGGATCGGACACAACGGAGGTTGGGGGCCAGAATGGACATCTAACCTGTGGCGGAGCTCGGCAGGTGCCTCGTAGGGCTGAAGAATGCCTCGCACGCTGTGACTGGGTGCTCCCGGCGGCTAATTGCCAAGCGCAATTTCCGTCGTCGTTGGCCGGCGTGTTGGTGCGTGTCAAGTTGGCCATGCAGACACTACGCAACCAACACCGACACGCGGCGGCGGCTGGTTTCGCCTGTTTCGCATAAAGACTGTTGGTTTCATAGACGGCCGGATTCGAGACTGCGTCTAACAGTAATTCGTAACCCCCTTTCATATATCTTATCTTCTTCTACCAACTCTAATGGCCGCCTAGGCCTGCAACGCTGCATCCTCCCTCGCCGCGCCGCTGCCCTTGTGCCAACCTTCCGTGTGATCTCGCGCCCGCTTCGCCACGCTTTGCTGACCGCGAGCTCCCCAGCCGCCTCCTCCAGGAGTCTGAACGATGATGCGGTCGCCGGCCTTCATGGCCGCGCTGTTCTTGGCACCCAGGTTTATGTGTCGCTCCTCGTACTCCTTCTCCTCGTCTTCTCCGTCGCCGTACTCTTTCCCTCCGTTTTCGTGGAATCGCGCAAGCGACTTGTCCCAGTTGCTCTTCTCCACGTTGCGCACCCAGAGGTTGAGGCCACACGCACCGTCTTCGCCGCCGTTGAGGCCGTAGGGGTGGTACACGCGCCGTTCGGAGAGGATGGAGACTTGAAGGGGGATGCGGAACTCGATGTCGCGGATCACGCCGTTGCCGCCATAGTGCTGGCCAGCGCCGCCGGAGCCTTTGCGTATGGAAAACTCTCGCAAGAGGACGGGATAACGACGCTCGAAAATCTCAGAGTCGGTAATGCGCGTGTTCGTCATGTGGACATGCACGCCTGACGTCCCTTCCCAGTGCGGTCCGGCGCCGCTGCCGCCGGCAATGGTCTCGTAGTACCCAAAGCCCTTGACGGCCGTCTCGCCGTTCTGGTTTCCGCCGAAGCCAAAGGTGAGGTTGTTGCAGCACCCCTGGCTGGCAGCACATGCTTGAAAGGCCTTGAAGATGACGTCCGTGATGCGTTGGCTGGTAAGAACGTTGCCGCCCACCACGGCGGCACCGGGTGACGGCGAGAGAATCGACTTTGGCGGTATCTTGACATGTATGGGCTTGAGGCAGCCCTGGTTGAGGGGTATTTCCTCGGAGACGAGGCAGCGAAGACAGTAAATGATGGCGCTGTAGGTGATGGCCGGAGGGGCGTTGACATTGCCATAGACCTCTGGACCTGTGCCGTCAAAGTCAAACTCGGCGCTGCCGTTCTCGGGGTCGATTTTGATCTTGAGTTGGATGGGGGAACCGTCGTCCATGTACTCGATGGCGGAGAGGTCCTTGCCCTCGAAGCGCTTGTGCACGTCCTTGAGGAGCTTTCGGACGCTCTGTTCGGCGTTGTTCTGGATGTGGACCATGTAAAATTGGACCGTCTCCTCGCCGTATTCCTCAATGAGGCCCTCGATGAGGGAGATGCCCTTTTGGTTGGCCGACACCTGGGCGCGGAGATCGTTGATGTTGTCGGCGAGGCAGCGCGTGCCGCTGCAACCGGGGTATTTGGATGGCTCGTCGTAGAATAGCTCAACGACCCTCTGTTCATTGAACTTGCCGCCGCTGACGAGCTTCTCGCTTCGGATCGCGGCGCCTTCTTGGAATAGCTCCCGCGAGTGCGGCGGCATGCTGCCCGCGGTGATGCCACCAATATCAGCGTGGTGCGCCCGGGACGCGGCGTAGAAGAGGATGTTCTCGCCCTTGTCGTCAAAGGCGGGCATCACGAGCGTTACGTCTGGCAGGTGCGTGCCGCCAAATGACGGATGGTTCGCGATAATGACATCCCCCTTGTGCAGCCTCCCCTTCCAGATTTCGGCCTGGCGCTTGACGCACGTGGACATGGAGCCGAGATGCACAGGGAGATGCGGCGCGTTGGCGACGAGCCCGCCGGTGGCGTCGAAGATGGCGCACGAGAAGTCGAGGCGCTCCTTGACGTTTGTGCTGACACTCGTCTTCTGCAGCGAGCGGCCCATTTGCTCAGCGATGGCCATGAAGCGGTGGCCAAAGATGGAGAGCATAATGGGGTCGACTTCGCGGGTGGACTGGTCCTTGTGGGATCTGCTCGGCGTTGTTAGCTCATGGTCCGTTGGGTGGGGGTTTAGTAAGGGTGTCGAACTCGTCCTTGGAGCTCTCGTGCTCGACATCCAGCACGACGTGCGTCTCCGTGATGAGGGCCTTTGTCTGTGGCGTCACCACGATGGTCTGCGTCCCATCGGCCAGCATGGCCGGTCCGCTGACAACGTCCCCGACATCGAGGTCTTTAAGCTTGTATATGGGAGTCTCGACCCTGCCGCCCTCAAAGTACACCTCTTGCACTCCGTGACGCTTCTCACCCGTGGAGACGGCTTGGCGCTTGATGGTCTTGAGCTGCTGGTCTACTGTCTTCTCCTGATGGCGAAAGCTCTTGCCGATGCCGCGCACGCGCACGTCATCGATGATGATGTCCCGATCATCGAGCGTAAAGCCGAATTCGTAACGGTGATGCCGCACAAAGGCCTTGCCAAACGCCCAGTCATCGCCACCAAAGTGCTCGGCAGCGTCCGGTGTCGAGGGTCTGAGAATCATGAGGGCCGACTCGGTGCCACGATAGCGCATGTTGAGGTACTCCTCAAAGTCTATTTCGGCGTCTTCGAAACCTTGGTCGCGCAGAGCGGCGCGCGACTTGTCTTTGAGCTTGTCCATCTTTTGCCGCAGGTCGTCGACGACTCGGCCGCTATCTTGCCACACGGCCGAGTCGGGCTCCTGGCGCTCGTCGACGACGTCTGCGAGTGCCATGCCGTAGGCAGACAATACCGAGGAATAGCGGTGAACGAGGATCTGGTGAATGCCCAGCGAGTCGGCAATGGCAACGGCATGCTGGCCGCCGGCGCCACCGAAAGTTGCGAGGCGGTGCTTGGACGAGTCGTGGCCCTTTGCTTCCGTGATGGATCGGATCGGCCGCGTCATGGTCTCGTTGGCCACCGTCAGGAATCCGTAGGCTACCTCGTCCACCGTCAGTTTCTTGCCCGTCTCGCTGTTGACCTGGTCCGTCAACTCCTGGAGCACCTTCTTGCTCGCCTCGGCGTCCAAGCCCTCGTCCTCGTTCTTGCCGAAAATCTTGGGGAAGAACTCGGGCAGAAGGCGGCCAAGGTACAGATTCGCATCGGTGACGGTGGCCGGGCCGCCCTTGCGGTAGCAGGCCGGGCCGGGGTGGGCGCCGGCCGATTCAGGGCCAACGGCGAGGAGGCCGTTGCGGAAGAAGAGGCGAGAGCCGCCGCCCGCGGCCACGGTGTTTATGTCTAGCTGCGGAGATTGGATCGTGACGCCGGCGGTAGTCGTTTCGAACACGTGCTCATAACGGCCGTCTCCATAGCGGGAAACGTCTGTGCTCGTGCCGCCCATGTCGAAGCCAATGACGGGCGTTTTTGTCTCCTCGTCGTAGGAGGTAACGGCATAGCCAACCACGCCTCCTGCCGGGCCAGAAAGAATGGCCTTCAAGCCCGTGAATTTGTCCACATCCACCAACCCGCCGTCGCTCTGCATAAACTCGCACCTCGCTCCCTTGGGCCCCTTTTCCGTCTTGACGCTGTGCGTGCCAAGACCACCCTCGAATCCCTCCTGGAAACCGTCGATATATCTCCGGATGGCAGGAGTCAGGTAAGCGTCAGCACAGACAGACGTAGCCCGCGGCACCAGTTTGACCATGGGCATGAGCTCGTGGCTGAGCGAGATGTGCTCGAAGCCAACATCCCTCGCTATCCTGCCCACCTGAGCCTCGTGGTCGGGGAACGTGTATCCGTGCATGAGACAGACTGCGATGCTCCGGATGCCTTGGTCGTAGACGGCCTTTAGCTTTTTGCGGATCTCATCGTCACTTGCTCTCTTGAGGATCCGCACCGTCTCGCCGGACAGGCCGCGGACGAGATCCTTGCCGTCGGACTCCTGGGTTCCGGACTGGGCCTGAACCTCGGTGACTGTCCTCTCAGGATCCTCGGTATAGTCTTCAAGGGTGACACGCTCATCAATCTCAACGACGGTCTCATACAGTACATCCGGTTTCCGGATGGCCAAGTCAAAAATGCGGGGCCGCGACTGATTTCCAATAGAGAGACAGTCCCGGAAGCCCGTGGTCACAACCATGGCGATCTTCTCGCCCTTGCGCTCCAGCAGGGCGTTTGTGGCGACGGTGGTGCCCATGCGGATGGAGTCGATCTGAGAGGTGTCCAAGGGTTCGCCCCGAGGGATGTCGCGGCCGAGGAAATGGCTCATGATGCGGCGGATGCCCTCGAGGGGCGCGTCCTTGTAGTTGGCGGGGTCCTCGGAGAGGAGCTTGATGACGATTTCGTCGCCATTGTGCTCGCCGACGCAGTCTGTAAAAGTGCCGCCGCGGTCAATGGCTATGCGCACGCCGCGCTCCTTGGATGGTGATGAGCCCGTCATGGCCTGATGTGGGTGGATGGGTGCACGAAGCAGCCCGAAGCTGACGATTCCCCCGCAAAGTGTTGATGGACACTCGATCGGGTGGCCTTGTATCAAGTGTCACTGAAACGGCTTGTTGGATAAGAGAAGCGAAAGAGAGGCACTCGGCCCTACGTTATATGGTGTCGTTAAGGTACATACATGTGAGGTTCAGAATCACGAGATGACAAAGGGCGTGGAAGCGCAGGGCAGCGCAGCGGCACCGGACCGCGGGGTTCCACCTCCGAGGCCCACCGCGAGCCTCAGACGAAGCAATCAATACCAAGCAACTCCGCAGCCCACAAGTGATTGTGCAGCGATGGCGGGGTATCGGGGAACGACTCCGAGGTGGTGGTATAGCCCACTGTGGACATCTTGCCTTCCCGTTTTGCAACCTCAGTCCATGTCCGCGCGGTGCTAAATCGCCTTCATCGACCATGAGCCGCCAAACAATTATCAGCTCCATCCTCTGTGCTGACGGTTCCCGCCTCCTAGCATCTGACATGCAGCGTCAGTCGGCGCGTCTCGGACGTCTCACATACGAGTACGGATACGATCTCGGGTTCCAGACTCGAATGGCAGAGGCCACTTCTCTCGAAAGTTTGCCCCTAAACAGGCCTCAAAGACTGTGTGTACTGTTGTTGCTTGACATTTCCGTGTACGCTACCCTGTAGGGTACAGTACGACTTGCCGTAGCTGAGATCGGCGCGGCTGCAGTGCCACGAAGAGCTGCTTGCTTTCTGGTGGTCTACAACGTAGTCTACAACCTCGTAATCATGCAAAAGATGGCTGCAGAAGCTCGTTCGTGATGCCGTGTCCCGTGTCCGTGTCCGTGGTGTGACAGCCCAGCGAATACGCGGCGAGTCAACCAAGGTTCCTTTGGAAATCTAGAGTCGTGCGCGGCGCCTGAGCATGTCCCGTCCCGGGTTCTCTCCCATTCTCCCCATTGACCGAATTCTACCTTGGGTATATCCCGCACGGTCCTGTTCCCCAGGTCTTCGCGCATACCTTACCCTTCCGCGGCTTACATCAAGCAGTAGCTAAGGGTGATAACTCCAAGACGTGCTGACATCACAGCGCCCCACCACGTTGCCGATATCAGTTCTCGAGGTGCATGTCCATCACAAACGCGCGTTTCACGCAGGACAAAAGGTCGTTGCCAAGCCGAGGCAAGTGAAAACTTCATTGCTTAATCTGGATGCCGGCGCCTGCGTCGGCACTCGTGCATTCCCTCCCCCTAAAACTTGAAATGGGAATGGCAACGCATGGACCCCTGCAATGCCGTTTCACGGCCTGTGGCCCCCAACGAATCGCGATGCCGCTGCCATGTGGTCACACCACCTCGCGCCGCGGGTTCATGACGTCTGTGCCGCTGAAGCCTGGCATCGCCAGTTTGGGCAGTCTGCAGAGGAAAAATCATGGTTGGATGCCGAACGACGCATCAACACCGGTTTATGGCTGGTGTTGCTGGCAGGCCTCGGGCCTCGTCTGGGATTGACGTATGCACGAGAAAACAGGCTTCTGGCCCCTGGGAGGACCGTGGTCGTCATGTGCATGAATGTCGGTCGGTCAAAGGTGTGCGATCCGGGACGAGATTAAATACGCCGTGCTCGCTCCATCAGCGTCTCTCCTTGCTTAGGCATATTTGTCGTAATCATTCGTGGCAGTCGTCTCTCCAGCCGTGCTCGTTTGCTCATCACTCCTCGCCAAGTCAACAACACACAAGAACCAAAGAAAAGGCAGCCATGGCGCTCGACCGCATCGTCAGCATCGCCCTCCGCACCGCGGAGCTCATCTTCGCCGCCATCGTGGCCGGCGTCAACGGCCAGTACCTGCACCGGAACCATGGCGCCAGCTCCTGGGACCTGGCCCGCTTCATTTACACCGAAGTCGTCGCGGCCATCTCCATCTTCCTGGCGCTGATATGGCTGTTCCCCTTCTCGAGCACCTTTATCCACTGGCCGGTGGACATCTTCATCAGCATCCTCTGGTGGGTGTCGTTTGGCCTGCTGGTCAATGTAAGTAGAGACATGTGCATGCGTGCAGCGCGCGCGGCTTACAGGCTAACGCATCAACCTCCAGCTCATCGGCTCCTCGTGCGGCGCCGTCTTCGACTGGGACAATGTCTCGCCTCGCGGCGATCAGTGCGGCAAGTTCAAGGCCGACATTGCCTTTGCCTTTCTCTCGGCGCTTCTCTGGCTCGTGTCGGCCCTCATTGGCATCTTCTGGGTGCGCAAGCACGAAGCCCGCGTCGCAAACGCCGACACCGTCCACCGACGACGCTGGTACCGCCGCTCGCGCGTCTAAGCAATGGCACTGCTGAGAGGAGGCATGCCATGCGTGGCTGCTTGCACAATTCGCCGTCTTTACAATGGCATTAGCTGAATACTGGGGCGAGGATCTGGACCGGGAGCGTAGCGTAGCGTTTGGTTGCTAGCGACTCTGTTGGATTTGATGTCACCATGGAAACCTGAAACTCCAGACTGGCTTTGGGCGATACCCGCACTGTACGCAAATGCGACTCGAATTATGGCTCTTGAGTTTAGAAGTCTGTAACCTAATCGCACTAATGAATCTGCCTCTCTTTCGACTGGTCTCAAGCCTCGCGTGCTGCTCCAGAAGACGTGCCATTCGTGTCGAGGGCGCGCAGATGCTGCCGGAGCATACCATGCCATGCCGCCAACATTGGGGGCCATTGCACCATGCAGGAGACAGCGTAGAGGTTTCAGCACGTCAGTCTGGCTGGGTCTGGCGCGTGCCCTCCGACGACAGCCGTGCGTGCATGGCCGACTCTGGTCACGCAGCGTCATCGAGATCTTGGGTGCAAGAATCGAGTAGGGACGCGTCTCGGGCTCCGAACAAAATTGCCAAGGCAGCGCGCGCACACAGGGGGACGCTCCGTCATTTCCGCCCCGCTACCCCTCTGCGCTACCCCTCTGCGCTACCCCTCAACACGTCGCATCTCACGCACCGACCAGCACCGAAGCTGGCGTCTAGCCACAGCAGCGTCCCCAGAAATTCTCCGCCGACGAGCGACGGCGCCATCGGGCAGCGTCACCAGCCACAGATGGTGGGTGCAGGTGACGGTGCAGGTGACGCTGATGATGCCATGGTCGCCGTGGCGCAGCAGCTTTCCGGGCAGTTCTGTGGGCAAGATGGCATCGATGGGCGGTTCTGTGGGGATGCACTCGCCACCACAGCCACATGCCACTGTCGATCCCTGGTCCTCGCTCCCGTCGACACTCCACCTTGCGTCATCCAGCCTTGCTTGCTTCGAACAAGCTTCCCCAACTCGACGCTACTCTGCGAACCAACCGAGTTCCCTGATACGCTGGCTGGTCGTACAGCTTGACAGCAGCGTGCACCCCCACTGCCCAAGCTTCTCCACGGCAGCAAGTGTCCGGGATCATTGCCCAGTCGTCTGCGGCTCTCAACGTCACTGCACCCCGGCTATGACGCCTCCCTTGCATGCTAACCGCATGCTCTGCCAAGTCAACCAATGGCCGCGCCACGCCACAAACTGGGAAACTTTCAATCTACAATGGGTTCGTGGAAGTGCTTCGAAGGCCTAGACTGGACCCTTGCCCTTCTGGGTCCCTATGACGATGGTGTGAAGCATGCCATGGCCCGCCCACGTCTCTCTGCCTTGGTTGCGTCCGAGCCTCGAGTTGCGCCCGCATCGACGAAAGCGCTATATAACACCCTACCTGCCGGTCCCATGAATCCCATATCTCCTGAATCCGAATCATAACAATCTCACACTCAATACCCAACACTTGATACCTCAAACACAAACACACATCTTGATACCCATACCCTCCAACAAGAACACCCAAGGCATCTCATACATCAACACTACCCAACATGTCTTCCATCGTCAACAAGGTCAAGGAGGCCCTGCACTCCGACAAGGACAAGACCCACGAGGGCACTCACACCGGCACCACGGGCACTCACACCGGCACCACGGGCACTCACACCGGCACCACGGGCACTCACACCGGCACCACGGGCACTCACACCGGCACCACG
>JALHBY010000087.1:49874-88308 GCA_024340155.1 Tolypocladium pustulatum
CACTCCACAGGTCTTGCCGGTGACAACCGCGGGCTCGATGGCCCTGCCACAAGGACCGATGGCCCTCACACCTCCAACGTAGCCAACAAGGCCGACCCTCGAGTCGACTCTGACCGAGACCACAGCCGCAACCTGGGCGCCAACCCTCAAGGCACCGCTACCACAACCACTGGCCACAACACGACCACGCACGGCACCACGCACGGCACCACTGGCACCATTGGCAACACCTCCACAAACGCTGGTCCCCACAGCAGCAACCTCGCCAACAAGGCTGATCCTCGCATCGACTCTGACCTTGACGGCAGCCGCAACCTGGGAGCCTCGACTCACGGCACCACCACCACCACGGGCCACACCGGTCACACCGGCCCTCACTACGCCGGCGGTGCCGGTGCCGGTGCCGGAATCGGCGCTGGACTCGGCGGTGCTGGTGCTCAGCAGTACGGCACCACCGGCAACACGTCCACCAACGCCGGTCCTCACAGCAGCAACCTCGCCAACAAGGCCGACCCCCGCGTCGACTCTGATCTCGATGGCAGCCGCAACCTGGGAGCCAACACCCAGGGCACCTACACTCAGGGCAGCTCCACGCTCCACAAGGACCACCCCGGCCACACCACCGCCGGCCACCACAACACCCACAACACCCATGGCACCCACGGCCATCACAACACCAGCGGCTTGGCTACCGGCGCTGCTGTCGGTGCCGGAGCAGGAGCTGCTGGACACCACGCCGCCCACCACACCGAGGCGAACCGCGGCTTCGATGGCCCTGCCTCCAAGACCGATGGCCCCCACAGCAACAACCTGCTGAACAAGGCCGACCCCCGCGTCGACTCGGACCGTGACTACAGCAAGAACCTGGGCGCCAACCCTCACGGCACTGCCACGACTGGCAACACGTCCACCACTCACGGCACTACCACTCACGGCACCCACGGCACTCATGGTACCACTGGTGCCACCGGTACCACTGGCGGTGCTTTCTTCAGCGGCACCGACAACACGTCCCAGTCCACCTATGGCAACACTGGCTTGCCTCAGACTGGTGGTGCTCCTCCCCACCCCATCCACGGCTCCCAGAGCGGCCTTGGCGGTGCTCCCGAGGGCACCTACGGCCACCACGACAGCCGCCTGGCCAACGCTGCCGACCCTCGCATCGACTCTGACCGTGATGGCAGCCGCAATGCCGGTGCTGCCACGGGCGCCTACACCACGGGCACCCACACCACCGGTACTCACACCGGCGCTCACTCTGGAGTTCCCATCGGCGCTCAGACCGGTACCCACACTGGCGCCCACTCCGGCGCTCACACTGGCGCCCACTCCGGCGCTCACACTGGCGCCCACTCCGGCGCTCACACTGGCGCCCACTCCGGCGCTCACACTGGCGCTCACACCGGCGCTCACACCGGAACCCACACCGGTGCCCACTCTGGAACCCACGCTGGTACCACTGGCACCACCGGCGCCATCGGCGGCACTCAAGCTCCGGGCCCTGCCCCCAACACTGCCGGCCCCCACAAGAACGACACGCTCAACAAGTTGGACCCCCGCGTCGACAGCGATCTTGATGGCAGCAAGACTGTCGGCACCGACAAGACCTACTCTCAGTCGTGAGTAGGTGGTTCCCCAGCAGTCTAAGACCTCCCTGGCCTAACGAGACCTTCCAGGAACGTCCCTCTGGAACACCGAGACCCCACGGATGCCGCGCAGGTTCCTCCATCGGTTCTCCAGAAGCATGTTGGCGGAGTTCAGGTGGCACATGACGATACCACGCACGACCGCGAGCGTCGCCACAGCGTCTCGCACCAGGAGCAGCATCGTGGGCTGTAAGATCAAAATGGAACATGCGGATTTAATGATTTGAGGATATAGTCATGAATTTGTCTAGTTAGCGAAGTCCTTACTTAATTGAGTTCTTATCAACCTTTCAGCTGAACTTGCTCGTGTCAAAAGTGTAGATTGCGTAGTGAAAGAGAAGGCTGTATGAATCTTCATGATGCCAATAGGTGCTATCATCAATCATCTCCTTGCAACCTTGATGACGCACGCCGAGAAACATTCCTCTCATCCAACTGCGCTGAATGTCAAAAGTGAGTTGTGCAGGTGATGCAAGTGCTGCTCGTAAGTATTGACTCCTGTGGCACGCATTGACATCGGAAGTTGCCAGGCAACTGCCCCACCTCGACCACGTCGCTCAATAAACCCCGCCAGATGCCAACCTACCCTGCACTGCTGCGTCATCTCACGACTACAACTCACAACTCTGAGCAGGCAATCAAGACCATCCCACCCACGCAACCGCTTCCTCGCGCTCTTTATCATGCTGCCGTCGTGATGTCCGCCCCCATATCCCAGACCCTCTGGGCCACGCAGGTTCCGCTGCACATCACGCACCAGTCCGCGCCGACGACGCCCTTCATCACGAGCGTCCCGCGCTTCAGCTACCTCGCCCTCCTGCTGCCCCGGCTGTCTGCCTTTTTCGGCACCACGTGCTCCAGCTTTCACTTCGAGGATGTCCAGCTGCGGAACCTGCTTGCGGGCTTGCTCGTCGACTTGTACCAGCCGAGTCTGCCGTGGCGGCTGACGGTAAGCGATGGCGTTGGGTGGGATATCGGCGATACTTTCCTCAACTGCGTGAAAGAGGTGAGCTTGCCCCTGACGATGTATGAAACGGGATAGCGGAGCCGGATGCTGAAATAGACGAGGCGGACTTTGTTCGAAACGGCAACGCCAATCAAATCATGAAAATGTCCAAGGAGCACACTACGCAGCTTTGGCATGCAGTCATTGACAATGACTACGCTGCCTTCAACAGGGTCAACACTCGTCTCCTCAACGCCCCGACGGCACTGAAGCACATTCCCGTGCGGATATACATTCCCTCAAGCCCTGCACCAATCGCTCTTGCTGGGACAACGCCAACCCGGGACCCAGCCACGCCCGCAGACGCCGGGTCCTTCAAAGTCATTCAGTCTCTCGTCCCGGCCTCGGGTCCGGACCGCAAGCCCCGGCTGCTCGGCCAGGCACTCAAAGATATGATGCCGAGACTATTTCCTAGTAGTCGGGACCCGGTCCTCGCGGGTGTGGTGCTTCACGGAGCAGCGGTGCCGTTTGAGGCGCCGCTGGCGGATTTGATGAAGGAGGCAGCGTACCCTGATGGCTGGCTGTGTTTGGTCGTTGTCGTATGATAGAACATGCTTTAATTACGCATAGCGTGGCATAGCAGGGGTGGCGTTTTCGGGATTGTATAGCATTGGTTTTCGATATCCGATTGTGATAGATACATTTACTCTACCCACTGCCTGGGTATATCATCTTGCCATCTCATGAACGCTAACCCAGTACCATCATGTAAACGTGATCTGCCTTCCCATCAAACTCCTATACGCATCGTCAACAGCCTTTCTCTTCTTCTGCTTCACCTCCTCATCCTCATCGAGCTCCTCCGTCTCATCTACATCGTCCGGCCCGGGGACTTGCGGCATCCAGGCACGTATCTGTCCATCCAGGTGAGCACTGTAGATTGCGCCGATTGAGTTCCCTCCCCCCATGACGGGCCCAACTTGATGACCACCCCCACCTGCGCCACGCCAGACAATATCCGTGATGCGGTTCCTCCCTATCCCCCTCTCGCGAGGCCCCACGGGGTTCGTTGCACCAGGGCTTCGCAGCCGCGTCACGATGTTCCCGTCATGTAGATCGAGAACGAGAATCTCATGGTCATTTGGCCAGAAGAGAAGCTCGCGATTGCTCGACAGCCCGGACGGCGACACGAGGAGGCTGGCCGTCTTGGCATGCTGGTTCTGAATGACCTGTCCAAAGCTGGCAAGCGTGTTGGCCCCTGTAGCAGCATCCCAGACTCTGACACGCCGATCCAGTCCGGCCGACACTATGTACTTGCCATCGCTGGTCCACTGCAACCCATTCACCGCCTCGTCATGAGCTTGCGCCGACGCCCGAAAATGCGGAATGCGGTTCCAATCGGCACCAGAAGCTGCTGCGTGGCTGAACCGGTGTACAATGCCCAGTGAATCCTCCTGGTCGAGTTGTGCAATGACCCCGCCGGCGCGCCTTATGTCCCATATACGAGCTTTGCCGTCTGCGTGGCCGCTCACGAGCACGTGCTCGTGTTGTGGACTCCATGCTGTACAAAGCACAGGACCCCCGTGTGCGACGAGGGCCTGGACGGCGGAGCCCGACTTGAGATCTACCAAGCGCACGTTCGAATGCTGGGTCGCGCAGGCAACGAGGAGATGATCGGCAACGGGACTCGTAGAGTGCGAGTAGATGGTCGCGTTGAGGTCAAACTCTGCTGACAGGGCCAATCTCTGGGTTGACCAGAGCTTGAGATACTTGTCAAACGAGCTCGAGAGGAAGGCATCGGGGTCGAAGGGGTAGAAGGCAAGATGCGTGATCCCGTGGCTATGGCCTCTCCCTCTCTGGTCTGCCGCAGAGCGCGCAATCGTGCTCACCGGTCTGAACGCGTGAAGCCTGTGCGGGTTGCCGCATGCCTCCAAGTCCCAGATCTTGATGGACCCCTCGGCACCTCCCGACACGAGGATGCGCCCGTCGAACTTGTCGAGCGCGAGACTGCTGACGCCAGCGCCGTGCGCGCGGATATTGTGAGCCCTCTCGTCTACCCCAGACACTTCTGGGCGCTGTAGAGCGTCGCCATTGAAGCGATGCTGTGGGGCGGGCGCAAAGGAGCGCAGGAGGTCTGATGCGACAGTCCGGGCGACGTCGTGGGGACCGAGGTCGCCCGTCTCACGGGTGAGGAGGCGAGCCTGCATTCATCTGTACATCCGCGCAGCGGCGCGCAAGTAGACCAGGTGTCGCAAGTTTCTGGTCGAGGGTCTGCAGCGATTGCCAATGGCTGTGACATGAAGGGACAATTGGCGAGGTGTGTCATGAGCATGCATCGTTATGGCGGCCGTGATGTCAGTGGTGGTGGAGTGACAACAGGCACGCGCTTAGCGGCCCACTCTACCTTAGTGCCAGTGATAGGCCCCACATTGCAGAGCCTCAATTGCAGATCTGAAGTCTCAAGACTCCATGCTGCCTTCATCCACAGCCTGTCTTATCTCACCACCCTCTCTGTTCAAGCCGTGGCGGGGCATTTGCAGAGCCAAGGGGTCTATATCATGCGACTTGGGTGTCTCTGCTCTCAGGGAACGATGAAACACGACAGATTCTGGACGATTAAGCAGGACTCATCTCAGCCCAACTCGTGAGGCACTACACCAAGATCTGGCTCACCCAGCCGGGAGCGGAACTACGAACCATGAAGACGCCGGAAGATCAAGGCCACCCCGTGCTCACGGCAGAAGAGGACAGCCTGGACCTCTTGGACCCCCCAGAAGCGGATGGACCTCGCCAAGGGCGCCGCCGCCTGGCGACCGTCTTTGATGTCGTAGCAGGTGAGGCAAGACACGATATAAGCCCCGTCACGTGGAACTGACTCGATGCAGGCAAAATCTCGCGCCGTGAGGCTCTTCAAGATGAGACGACTGGGCAGACGCAACAGCCAACAGAGCAAGCCAGGATCACCAAACATTCCACCCGCCACAGACCCGCGGCCCCGGACGAAGTTCTTTTCCGGTGCAAGGACGCACCGCAGAGGTTCGCAGAGCACGATGTCTACAGCGCACATGAACGCGAGCTCCCGCGTGGAGGTCGAGGCATTTTACCCGAGAGCGACCTTCTCAAGGCAGTGCACGCGTACTCAAGCAGGTTCTACGGTGCTCTAGATCGCAGCCGGCCCAACCTCGACAGGCGAAGGGTTGACGAGCGCAGCATGGATGAGACTGCTCTCCTCGCCTTTGGCATACTATTGGAGGAGGCCGGCCGAGAGGCGCTCGGGCGCCGAGGCGACCTGGTCTTCACAGAGGGAGCTGACGAGCACGCAGGCCGCTCCGGCAGCGGAGATGAGGTGGCGCAAAAGTCGCGAGGTAATGAGAGTTGTGGTGAAGCGCTCGTTGGTCACAAAGAGGTCGGGTCGTGGAGGAGGTCCAGTAGGGGGCCAAAGAGGAGGAAAGTGACGAAACAAGACGGCCAAGATTGAGCCAACTGGACGCGATGCGGGTTGTTGCGCACTCCTCAACGCGGCGTGAGGCGGCTTCGAAGGAGGAACATGAAGATCTTCATGTAGTCTGTTGGGCATGTTTATCTTTTGTAATATGTGAGCGATGCTCACACTGCTTGGTTGGTTCTCCAATCGAGAACATGTAGATGGGGTGAGATTAGGGTTCTAGGCACAGTAAAAACGGCTCGATTGCCAAGAGCATATGCCAGATCGCGGCCCGCAAATCCATGCTGTTGGTTCTTGCCTTGCTGTGTAGCACGACTTGGAGAACGCTGCAGGCGCGAGGCGGTCCGCATGTTTGCTGAAATCCCCTTGAATCTCTAATCGCAATCCTATCCCATGATGCCCCCCACCACGCACAATATCCGAGACTGGGAATGAGGGATGTATTGTTGGTCGATCGAGTGTTGGTGGTGACACCCTGCGCACAATATGCTTCTGCAACCCGTTCACTCTCTCAATGTGCCAACGTGTCACTTGCGCGTAGCTGTCACCAGACAGCGAAACGCTTGAGGAGTCTACAACGACAACGACAACCGTAGAACCAAGGGCAGACCGCAAAATCAATATGGCGGCCTCGAATGGAGCTGCCTACCCTGCACCGTGGAGGGACCCGCGGAGCAATCTTCTCTCAACGATCGCACCGTCGGCCGTCGGAATCGTCGCACAAACACGCACGCAGACACCGTTGATAGCCGACCTGCAGGTCCGTCGCACACCGCAGTGCACGCACTCGCCTCGTACCTTATGCAAATGCGTGCGGCCTCCACCGGTCGGTCGACGCGCGGCCGATGCCCAATGGCAAGCCCCTTCCACCAGCGGCCAGGACCGCTGTCCAGAGGCTCCAGCACGCTGGCCAGCCATCCCAGTGTCCCCCCCCGGCCCCCTCACCCACATGGGCAGAAACGCCATCTTATTCTGTAATATCGATCAAACGGCGCCCTAACTGACCGATCCCCATCCGATCCGACGGTTCTGGCGATCGGAGGACGCTGACAGGACGCCTCGCGTGCGTCCCCCATTGCGCAGGGATTCTGGCTGTCGGCGACGTCAGAAAGGGCTTGTGCAATGCAGCAGGGGATTCGAGGCTGAGGGCCCTATTGCGGCGCCTCGCTTGCTTCAGAGTTGACGCGAGAACAGACAATGACTTGATTTGTTCTCCTTGACAGTGCCTGATCGCCTCCCGTCTGACCCGGGAAGATGGAACAGCTTCGTGCCGGCCGTCTCCGGACAGGCACAGAAAACGAAGCCGGGATCGAATCCTTGTCCACGCTGCCAGCCGCCGCAGCGAGCGCTCAGCCAAACATAGAAGTGACCCCAGGTACATTTCAGCCACCGAGAAAAAGCGCCGGCGGCGTTGCACATCACCAGCAAGTGTGACCACAAATAGAGCAAGCACGCGATGGACCAGGTTCTGCCATATCATACCTGTGATACCTGATAGCCTCACTTCCTCCGTACTGGGTAATCCGGGTGAGGGAGGCTTCTGTTAGTGGGACGTCTGGTGCGCAGCCGTCCATATACTTTGCGTTACCCGCTGGGTGCGCCGTTCCGACGAGCGAGCAAGCGGCGCAAGCCAGATGCACATCCCCACCCCGTCTGGCCTCGCAGGCCGGCGCCCGGGTCAAAGCCGATGCAGAGGGCTGAAGCGTCCTATACGCAGGTACTTCGCGGGCGGATGCGCTCATGCATCCAGCTCGTCATCAAAGATCCCTATTCAGATGGCAATGTTGCCGCCAATGCGGATCCGTAGAATGTTTTGCATCACGGCTCCCACGATGAAGCACAGGATGTGACAATGCGCCGCCGACAACGCCTGTTGGTCCGTGGATCGTGGAATATCGCCGCCTTGCTTTGGCGCTGGCCGACCCCGTGGAAATAGGAGTCGGGCCCAGAGCAACGACAGTCAGACCGCCATAACACGGCTTTACGGTACGGCGACAGGAAGACAAGACTGGCTCGTTGGAGAGTCGCGTGTGCGAGATGTTTGCGGTCAATTGCTGAACATCTGCCACGTGGTTCATGTCTCACGGCCTGCCATTGTCTTCTCACGCAGACTACACCCAGTGCCGCATAACCACAAGATCTACAGACAACCTCTCGAGACAGCGGCACTCGCCGTGGACTCGGGACAAATCTGTCGAACACTTGCAACACGCCCACGATAGCGGACAGCGTTCGGCAAGTTGCGCAATAGTAGCCGCAATTCTTGGCGTTACAGACCTCGAATCCGTTATATAACGCGCTTCGACTCGTCATTTGCAGACCAGGGCTGAAACAAATCAATCCACGGTCAGAACCCTTGCCAGTTGTTCGATCTCTCGTGTGCACCTGGCTTCCGCAACATCGAGAAGAGAATCACCCTTCAACTTGCCGACGCCAGTTCGTCAATAAGCCTGCGAGGTCATACCACGGCGCTGCCTCCGCTGTCATGCATTTGTGTAACGGTTCTCGTCCGATAATGTCTTTATCAAAAGCGCCTTGACGCTGAGTCGGCCTCCCATGTTGCATTCGTTTCATCATGGTTGTCCCGCGATCTCAGACAGGCTGGCCGACGAGCGTGAGACAAGAGGAATGGCGCAGATAATATAGTTTTGTGATACTCTGCAAAAGTCCTATAAGTGAGGATTGGGGCAGCAGCGGTAGCTCGCTGCTGCGTATGACGTCAAGAAGTATCCAGTTTCCTATAGCGAACCAGTATCGTGGGCCATTCCGTGGTGTGGTGATCCCGGACGTATGAGTAGAACTGGTGTGGTCTGCTGGGCCGAGGCATCGTGCCCGAGAGATGACACCGCTAGACGCGCACCCGCACGTCGCAGTACTGTCGTACTTTCCATACCGCGACGTGAGAGAAGTTGACAAGTCACTCTCTACCTTACCTTATGCAACAGCATCTTGTCTCTGGTGAAATGGCGCGGGAAGCTTCGAAAGGGTGCAACACTGGGATACAATGGGGTACTTCTATGCCAATCAATCAAGCATCCAGCAGACGGCGTAGAAGGGGGTTGTGCGAATCCGTAGGGAGTAGGTCGGAAGGAAAAAAGAAAAACGCAAAGAGGAGAACAAAGCAAGCCTGGCTCAAGAGTGTTCCGCGCTTGCTTTTGGTCCATGGGGCGCCGTTAATCGCGCTGCAGGACAGCCGAACAGCGTTGGCCTCGCGGCGGATGTAACAATGCAGCTGCGTCAAAGCTCGAGTTTATGTCTATTGGACGGGCGAAGATAGCGCCGATGCGGCATCTTCCTCGTTGCTGCATGACAGCAGGTCGCGGCCACGGTCTTTTCTGGGTCTGGAACTTGAGCAATTGGCCACTGTAAGTGGCAACCCAAAGACAAAGGATGCGTCGGCCGCGAGTACGTCCCTGGTCTTGGTTGCAGCGCCCGCTGCTGCCCGATGGCGCGATGCAACCGAGTCGGCCCCTATGTTGGCCGGAAACGACTCTTTCCGCCAGACAAACTGATAGTTGACATGCCGTTATCTCTACTGCACGAGAATACGAAGCCTTGCCGCAATGTTGAAAGGGCCAGGGATCAGCCGAGACGAAGTAGTGTTTGCGTCCCCTTTGGGACAGCTGGGAGGACGGAATGGGGTGAGATGCGGTATCATCCGTACCAACGCTGGCTCCGCCTAAGCGAGCACGCCACAATTGCCAATACCATGGGACATTCTGCGAGCATGGCGATCATTGTCTCGAACACCAAGGATTTCCGTATTTTACCATGGTAAAAAAGCAAGCCCTGTGAAGAAAAGGAAAAAGAAGAAGTCGGGGCCCCAACTTGCCTAGTCGCCCCAGGCGCAGCCGGCGTTTAAACCATGATTGTCGGCGATCATTCGAGAGCCAGGGGTTCTCCGGTGCTGTCCATCTAGGTACGCCGGCCCGGTGAGTCGCCGCGGTCGCCGCGATACTGCGTAGTTACCAATACCGAACTTCTAATGGAACGTCCGAGGCTCGTAGACCAGCGAGTGCCGCCGTCCCGTTGTTGTTGTTCAAGTCGCCATGACCAGGCGGGCGGATATTATCGCAAGTCGTAATTCGGCGCCTTGTCTGGGCTTCGGATGCCTGAGGCACGGACAGATGATATGTATGAAGTGCCGTTGCCTTCTCCACGGTTGAAACATTCGTACAGGCAGAACACGAATATTGCTGTGCTATCACGAGGCGTGACGGACAACCCAACATGTCGTCAACTGTCGGAATGGCAGAGAATCGAGGATATTGTATGTCGTACGACCTCCTGATGTCAGGCACGATTTGCTACAGGCACACCTATCATCTTGTACCTGTACGGAGTACGGATACTCGTAGGCGGATTAGGTACGACATTGATGCGGGACTTGCAGACCTCCAGTAATTATCTGAAACTCCGCGCTCTGCGACAGTGCCATCCTTGGCAGGTCACAAAGTAATTTTATCGTTCTTCGCAACCCGGAGAGCCTTCTTCGGCCGTGTGGATGGTGCCTGTGGTTCCTTGGCAGCGTACTGGTAGGGTACGACGTACTCGGTGTGGCCCCACGGGCCCTGGCGACTCCGTCATGCAACCAGACTATACAGGTACTCGTGGAGAATCATACTGCGGGCGATTGCGGCCAAACTCCCTGATTGCCCAGTCGCTGCAGGCACTCGACACAATAAAGAGGCCGCTCTTACTTTCAGTTCAAGGCACATTGACCATCGACATATGTCGTCCGAATATTTGCAAGAAGCGGCTCAAGACTCTCCCACGTGGCACGGGCGACCCCGTTATTATAGTTCCCTTGCTCCTGCACGGCGCTCCGCTTCCGCTAGCTCCTGGCCAAAAGTCTTAGGTGAGGCCACGGCGCACCGTTGTGACGACAATCCCGTGACCTTATTAGTCTTCGTCGTGGCCCCTGAGCTCCCTTGCATGCCATTGTCGTCAACTTCCCGTACCTAAAAACAGAACTGACTCGATGTCGTCCCGCTGCCTCTTATTCCGGGTTTGCACCAGACTCACATGAGCAGGCTTGCCTGCGGGAGAACCGACTTCCATCTCCTGTGTGGGCCGGCAGTGATCCAGACCGCACACTGGTACCGAGGCCGCCGGGTGCCCCGTGATGCCCTTCTTGTCTTTGGACAGATAGCCACGCTGTGATCGTTCCTGAATAGGGCTTGGGTGCATGTACAACTAAATCGCACCAGCCAACCTGCTCAGCCGGTGATAATGCTTGGCTGGCTCGCGTTCGCGAACTCGACCATTCTTTGGCGACGGGCTTGCAAATGACTTTTCTGATCCTGTCAATTGACATCACTCTGAACATGCTTTGTACAGTACCTCGAGGCAGCAGGCCAAAAGAAAGGGTACGTTGGAGATGTCAGAAAATGCCCCACAACCAGGTTTAACCTGGAACAGATGCCGCCGATGCGGAGGTTGCCGCGATTCCAGTGGGAGCGTTCAGCCTGGAGGCTGTCAGTCAGCACATCGCCCCAGGAGTACCAAGCTTGGCAGGGGGCATTCAAGATTGAAAACTGTCGCAACGGCCACCAAGAACAAAGTGAAGTCACTCATTGCTCCCGATGAGGCTTTCAAGGCAGCTACTCGTATACGGTACTTCAAGAGTGCTGAAACCGATACTTGGTCATCATGCATTTTCGCCCAAAGTGGAGCAGCGGCAACCTCATTTGCGTCTCGTGCCTCTCGCCGGACCAGGGTTGGCTGCGGTTCGTGTTGCGCGCAGTTGCGGGGAGACTGGACAGGCCCTGTTCGTACAGCCACTGGTACGAAGTAGGGGATATATTGCTATGGGTTAGTTTGCTGCGACAAAGATTTCAGCGGAGGTTCGGTAATTACCGACCCAAGACAACGCTGCTTGGCGTACCCCGTAGCGGTAATTGTGTGTACGAGCAGGGGAGCCCGCGAATGGCCGACCCAACGGAGAAATTGCTTCCAAGGAAATATAGTCAGTATGGATGAATGAATGGGGCGCTGGAGGACGGCAACTGAGGCAGAAAATGTGAAATTATCGCATTGTGATTTGTGACAAACGGCTGACGCAAGGCCGTATTCCGTACTCCGTTGTGTTTAAAAACCAGGCCCATACCGACGACGAACGTGCCAAAGGCTCAGTGAGGATATGGAAAGAAGGCGAGGCACATCAAAGGATGCAGTGAGTCGCATCGATCTGAAGGAGCCCGGGATGCAGTTGATCATGGTACCGGCTTTCGGAGGCGCGCATGCGCGGGTGCGTCGTGCATGCTCTGGCTGAGCCAGGAGCCCGGACGGCGGAGGAGCCTCAAATCTTGGATGCGGTCCCTAATGTCACGTCATGACCGACTATTTGCCGTGATTGACATTGCACAATGCAGCTCGCCTGGATGAGGTGCAAATCATTGGCTGCGGCCCGCTCGTGGTCAACCGAAGAAACAACCTCTGGCCCACGGTAGGGTCCATCGAATCCGCCGGCAATTGCATGGCCTTCGTCTCAGGGCTGCAAACAGCATGACAGGACGGCATCGGCGCTGTCGCGGAGGGCGGAAGACTGCGCTGAGGCGCCGGTTCAATCTCTCAACACAAGTTAGTGCTCTGTGGAGGCTTCATGTCAGAGAACTTGGCGCCTTATTAGTGCGCCTCGCGGCGACGGCTGGACTGTACTATGAATTAGTGGCAGCGGGCCGCAACAGCGGCCGATTGTAAAACAAGCCACACATGGCGCTAAGAAGGCTGTGTGGAAGGCTGGGAGATGATACTCGTGGAGGATGTGCCAGTCAAGCAAGAGCACTGACTCGACAGTGGGAGACGAGGAGTTTCCCCAGCCAATGCTGAAGCTCTCCGTGGCAGTTTGTGTATCGATTGGGCAGCAAGTTTCATACAGACTGGCCAATGTGAGCCAGCAAAGTTGGTGCGGGGAGCCGCAGACACCTGCCCCAAGGTCTAGGGAGCTGAACGAATGAATCGTGCGAGTGCAACCAGGCCACCGACTGGCTTTGGCGGGTTGCGGGCGGAGATCGGACGGTTGTTTGGCGCACGCTAGTGAACGGCGAACCAGGCTGTCGGCGCATCTGGGGGTTTCCTCTACCCAGTATCTCAAAGTTGATGCCCCAATGCGTGCGAGAATGGATGAAGCCTGGCATGTGCCCGAGGTTTGGACCACAGGCTTGTCGGCGGCGCATCCGTGTCAGCAATTCATCCAATATCATGTTGCTCTGCGAAGTAAATGGTGTCTGCGCACTTGCATCGTTGCCCCCGCAATGTCCTATTGCAGGATCATCGCCCCTCGATCAAGGTGTCGCTTCGGTTCTTTCTCATGCCGCCTGCGTGCGTCAAACGTGCCGATTGCGCCGGCAGCAGAATTTCCCGGCCGACCAACCCGATGGAACCTGGGGCCGGAGCCAACCGGCGCTTCATGTGCATCTCCACCGACGTAACACTGGCGGGCCACGCGCAGACGTTTGTGCCGGCCTGATTGATGACAGCCCCGAGGCCCCGTGGGAGGCACAGCCAGCGTCGCAGGTGGCCGTGTCTCACGACAGACCGCCGCGCCGCCGGGTGCGAGCGAGGCAGACAGTATCCGTACCTGAGAAGACTGCTGAGGTTAATTACGCCGTCGCTGGGACGCTGAACGCCGCCACGTCGAGCGCCACCTGACGCTGGATGGCTGGCTCCAAGCCACCAACCATCACTTCTAGCCTTGCTGGCCACCATAAACACATTGATCTGTCGTCACGTAATTACATAGTTAAGTGCAAACGGCGGCCGCGCTCTCGCGCTCCCCCAGGTCATGAACTTTGACTGATTGTTAAGCTGGCGTCTTGGTGCTCCTCCATCCGCCGGTGGGTTCTCCCGTGCCGGGCTGAGGTGCTTCGCGCAATTGTTGCTTTTGCAGGAGCTGGGCCGCTGACAGCTGGTACAGAAGAGCTGGCAGCTGCTCTACGAGTAGTCGCATCCGCTGCAACTCGGTATACGAGCTTGTACGTACGAGTAGTCGTAGCTGACGGTCCACCGCGATGCGGGCAAGGATGGTGACCACAAATGCTGGCTCCACGGCGCCGGATCCTGGGAGCGCTCGTCTGGCGCTCCGCACGACGCCTCACGCATTGCCTTGTTGGGAAAAGCAAGTCGCGGTCGGGTTGGCCGAGCTGCGGCCCGGCCAGTCAGTCAGGCCAGGCTGGAGGGGAGGGGAGGGGAAACGGGGAGGTGAGGATGCTGAGGTTCAAGCTTCGGCTTGCCCCTCTTGCTTGCAAGCTCCAAGCCAAAGCGCTTCCTTCCTTCTCCATCCAGCAGAGCTTGCTTCTTCGGCACTCAGGCAGGGGCCACTTAGGACGCGCATCGTAGTCCGTAGCCCACCTCATGATCTCCAAACCTGCGCATGCGCATTGACTCCAGCGCTCACGCACGCACTGGGCCCAATCTAGGGTTGACGATGCTGTCCAGACGCCCAGCGCCCCTCATTCCCCTCAAGTGTTGCCGCTGGCACAGACGGATCGCCTTCGATGCCATCCACGGCTAGTATTGTAATTAGTAGCCAAGGGCTGAGAAAACCACGGGCTAATAATGGCCACAGAGTATCGTACCTTATAGAGCCGCGACTCGTCAGCACAGAAATAGAGGCTTTGCCGGCTGGCTGGCGGCACAACCGCGCTTCGAGGGCGCTGGCAGCAAACCAAGGACCAGGGGTTGAGGGGGAGGGGCGTGTGCCCGACCCGGCATCTCATGGTCACAGCCTTCTCGTCCCCTCTCTGGTCTGGACAATCATCCATCACGCACCCTCCCCCCCGGTCTCGTCTGGAGCTTCAGCAAGGCGCCTTCCATCCTCCATCCCCTGCTCGAGCTAGCCCGCTGATGAGCGAGCAACTGGGACGGGCACGTTGCTGGTTCGCTGCCCCAGTATGTCCGTACCAGCTCGAGCTCTAGCAACATCTCCTCGTCTTACCGTCTTTCTTCCCTCGTTCGAGTCTGGACGGGATTTGGCCGCTCCATATCCAACCGGTGTCCGATCGTCGCGCCACCCGTTGCGCCTTGTGCCACCGCGCCGACCTCTTGTTTGGCCGCGAGCCCTGCGATACGGTACAAGTACCAGACGGAGCGCAACCTCGCGGCACGTCCGTCCCCTACGCACGCCGTGCTACTCCAGCCCGTCGTTGTACACCCTTCCATCCGCATCCAGCTGGCGGCGGCGGCGCTGTACAGACCTCCACGCTCGTACGCACACGCCGCAGCCCTTGCTGTTCCGGAGTACATCGCGCATCCTTCCACCCGTCCCATCCAACCTCCATCCAGACCAAGGGCCCGCACGTCCTTTGGCAAAAGCAGCCCAGCCAGCGACTCGCTCTGCGCCCCACCACTCGCCCTGGCTCTTCCTGGATAGCTCGTCGAGAGAGCTCCCACCAGCCTGGTCCGTTGCCCAACTGCTGATCGCACTCGCATCGTCTGTGGGCTTGGCCCCAGGATCGGGAAATCTCTCTCCCTTTGGCAAACCTCCTGTCCAGCTTTGCTTCGTCCGGGGCGGCTCGTGTCATAGCCTGCCAATCGTGCGAGGCTTCCTCATCCACCCCCACGTCCGGTCTTGTCCTAGACTCCCGCTCTTGACGTCGAGGACCCAATAGTCAACTTCCACTCCAGCTTCCGAGCCTCACTCCCTGGGTGTCTGCTGTTTCGCCTTCAGCCCATGACCGCCGCCCCTCCGTGGTCCCTGCCTTGCCTCTCGCCTCGTTCCTGATTATGCGTCTGTGTTCCGTGGCTGTACATTAAGCACCACAAGCATGGATTCAGGACCTCCCGATGGCAAACGCCCTCGTCTCTCTTCATGGTCGGCTTCCACAGCGCCGCCTTCTTCTCTCCCGCACCCTCACGTCTCTTCCACGACTCATCAACACCCTCATCCGCCTCCCTCTCACCATCCTCAACACCACCCGGCCCCGAGCCCGTATCAACAGCCATACCCATCCCGCCCTGCAGACATCGCCTCAGTCGCGCCGCCGCCGCCGCCCCCTCTAGTCCCTATACATGGTCATCCCCAGCAGCAGCCGCAATCGCAACACTCTGACCTCGACCGCCATCATCACGAGCAAGAAACTCTTGCCCCGATGCAAGACCATTACCGTCAGCAACAGCAACATCAACAGCAACATCAACAGCAACAGCCTCCCTCGCCGGCGCATCCTCCACCGTACCACCAGTATCCGCGAGACTCGCTCATAAAACGAGAAGTTGGCGAAGACCCTCAACGATCCAGCTCTACGGGACATGCACTAGAGGCTCTGCCGCCTACGACGCACGCCGGGTCGGCTCCTCAACCTTCCGCGCCGCTCCAGTCGGTTGCATATCAAGCTGAGGCGCAACCACGACACATGAGCTGCGACAACGGGTCATCAGTGCCTCCCGCCCCGGGAGTGTATCGCACCCCGACCTTCCCCCCTCCCACGCCATCACATCAGTCCTCATACGATTCACACGGGGGCTACCCGTCGGAGACTTTCTACAGTGTCTATTCTTCTGTCAGCTCGGCGAAGAAGAAGAATACTCGAGCATCTCAGGTTCGGCCCTCCCGAGCCCGCATGTTCTGTTACGCCGGTGAAGGACTGACAATTCGTCTCTAAGGCTTGTGACCAGTGCCGTCAGCTTAAGGCAAAATGCGACGAGACGAAACCCTGCAAGACCTGCAGGGACAAAGGCACGGAATGCAGATATAGAGACCCTGTACCCAAAGCGTATGCAGCCTACTACTACCAATGGCTGCAGCGAGCGAAGTGCTAATTAGTATTGAGCAGGACTGACAAGGCTCAGGCGGACATCTTGGACGGCATAACAATCTTGCAGAACAGCCTCACGACGTTGACGGAGCATGTTGGCCATATGAACAACCGGATGAATGACCGGATGAACAAGCTCGAGTCGTCATTTTTTAGATTCTCGGGCAGCGGGCATGTCAAGCCCGACCCGATTTTGGATGATGAGACCAAAGCCGTACGATGTACTACACCCCTGGATGGTGGAGCTTCCGAGAATCACTATTACGCAAACGATGTTTCTCGCGACCAGATTGCGACTCCTACCGAGCGTCTGCCCATGCGCATGATGGCCGAAGATGAGATGGAGGCAGATCCAGAACCAATCCCTCCGGGAGAACCGGCCATTCCAATGAATCACACTACTCTAGCCAACCTACTTCTGAATTGGCCGTCGATACAAGGGATAACTAAACATCACATCGAGAAGGAAGGTATCCACCATACCACTGAGTTTCCGATCAGCCAGGAGCAGAATCGCGGCCTGCTGATTGTGCATGGTCGAGGTGAAGACTCGCGCCCCTCGCGGCACGCGAGGGAGCTCCAAGACCACGGCCATCTTGATATGGCTGATGACTCTTCGGACATGGCTTCGCCATCCCCGGCCGCCGACTGGGGCCATTTGGGTGGCCCCAGTCCGAATGACCAGGTCGATTACAGGAATAGCGTGCTCGGATTTGACGGTAACCCAGACTTCACTGAGTCCAAGGTGTGGGCATATGTCGAAAGCTTCAAGGAAAATATTCTCAACATGCATCCCATCATCCGGCCCAAGGTACTTGACGAATGGGTCCATCACTTTCTGGACACCTTGCCGAGGACGCAGCTCAAGTCTTCGAAATCGCAGCCATCAAGGAATTTCGCCGTCGTGCCCGGCAGTCACGCTACTGCGGAAGTTGCGGGCTCAAAGCGTAAGTGGTCCTCAGGGCCTGACGGATATGATGGCCCTTCGACGCCAGGCATTGTGAGGGCAGGCAAACCGGAGCGGTCCATTCACAACGCCTTAATTCTCACCATTCTAGCGCTCGGAAAGATCTGTCTTCATCGTGACAACATCCCAGATGCGCTCCATCAGGGAGATCCACTGCCCCACGGGAGTCCTTCAAACCGAAATGGTATCCCGCCTTCGCCGACGCAGGGTTCACCTCCAAGCTATTCTTCACACTCCCATTCCTCAAGCCTCGCCTCGCCCAAGGAGCCGGAGCGTGGTTTTCAGAGCAGGCGATCGTCTATCCATACTTCTGGCGGCCTCGGGGCCGGGTATAACCTCAAGAAGAACTATGACGTTATACCTGGCCTGGAATACTTTGCGTTTGCCACAGATATTCTCGGAAACCACACTGGGGCATACAAGAATATGAAGACTGTATATGCCAACATTTTCGCAGGTCTGTATCAGGGACAGCTGGCGCGGCCAATAGAAAGTTTTGCGTTCATTCACCAGGCAAACCATAAGCTGCAAGTCATCATGAGACCGTAAGTCTTCCATCGGTTCCCAGAACCCAATCAGGCCCTAACTTTGGCGCAGGAGTTTGGGCAAATTGAAAAAGCTCAAGGATAGCAACAAGCTCATCCAGGATGCAAAGTACAACCAACTCGCATTGACGTTCTGGACGTGTTTGCAGCTGGAGAGGTGAGATCCATCCAGCATGGCAGTGTTGACGATGTCTAACGGCGCATCCTTCTCAAATAGTGATCTCATCGCCGAGCTGCCATTGCCTCCGTCTGGACTTCTGTCGTACGAGGATGACATGCCACATCCCAATATGAGTTTGCTGGAGGGTGTTGATCAGAGAATACTGGACAGCTATCCCGGCCAACTCTATCTGAGGACGCACCTGAATAGCATCCATCGCATGTTCTACGCGCCTGAACACGATGTCGACGGCGAGAAGCAGAATAACCACAAACGAAAGAGCGTGAAGATGGTGGCAGATGGGATATCTGGTATGGATTGGGTTGCCCAACGTTATGCCTTCAAGGAGACCGATCCGCCGGCGGACGACATTCTCGCGGCGAGGCTTCGAGGCAAATACTGGGGAGCACAGGTCATCACATACCGGCCCTTCGTCAGAATGATCTTGGAGTTCAACCACAGCCGGAAAAACCACCCCTCCAGCCCTAACGTCCCCGCCACAGAGTTTCGTGAGGGAATTGTCTATCCAAAGATCGCTCCCGGTGCAAAATCGTCGAAGGATCTCGACCCTGAGCTCATTTACCTGGCACGGAGGGGTATCAGGGCCCTTATCGAGAGCACGAGAGCATTCCACGGCCTTGGCGACAAGCGCCCGATCATCACCAACGTATTCGGGACTGCACATGCGTAAGTTCATAACCCGTGCGGAAATGCTCCATCACTAACGGCTGACAGTCAGTGGGGAAACCTCCTTGTCCTTGCCGCCGCCTATAAGGACCCCACCCTCCACTCAAGCGTGGATGAGGATTTACTGCAGATGCTCTTCCAGAAGACGATACATTTCTTGCGGCAATCTGCAACGGCGACGAGCTCACTCAAAATTGACATGCACATACTGGAAGGCTTGCAGAGGGACTTATTTTACGGTCCAGACCCGAGAACGAACTCTAGCTTTTCAAGCAGTGCGAGCCTCAGTACGCCGAAGATGCAGATGGGAGCGCCCCCTCCTATTCAGCACCTTACCAGCGATCCAGGTTTTGCACCAGCCGTGTCTCCTCCCGCTCATATGAGTTTCCCACATGGCAGGTGAATGCTCGACGCGGCACGAACTAATGTGTGCATCCTTTGTACGAATCATTGTCTCTCGGGGCTTTTGGTGTTCATTCGGTCATGGCGCTTCGGCAGTTCACCCTCGGTACATTGACGACTGCATCGATCGCATAATGGTATTAAGCTTCTACTTGCCTGATAATGTGTTCAGGATGATGGGATGGCTGTAAGATGCCAGTGTTGCAAGGATGGACTGCCCGCCCTGCCAGATATCATGGTCTGCCACATCCAATTGGTAACACCGGTCCCTTTGAGTCTAATGTTAGAGCTGTGATACCGGCGACGTGGTTCAGCGTCGTATGGCGCCTGCCTCAGGGCCGTAACACAGAAGACGGCAGCAGCAAAAGGCATTCGTTTGGCATGGCGCGAACCCGATACATGGTTGTTCGCGGCTTCAAAACATATCGCGAGACGGGTGTAATGGCATCGGTTCGGCGGGCATGAGGTGGCTTTCTCTGTTTGGAACATGCACTGTTTTTGAGTGGCTTTTTCCGATCCAATGGTGGACCCTGTTTGGCCCAGACAGGCTCGCGCGCGTTTTCGTATCATTTGTATATTTCCTGGTTCTCCTTGTCTTATACCCAGGCTGGAAGCGGAGGAGATACCACGAAGACAGCCTTCCCAAGGTAACCTTCAAGCAGCGCGGAAGGGAGGAGTGCATGTGTGTTTGGAGATGCGGCGCGATGCACGAAGAAAGTCGCAAGGCCATGATGCAAAGTGTGGTTACTTAGACGGTGTTGGGATTACGCCATCGCTTGCGACGGCTGTTTGACAAACCAGACGAATAAACCACTTGTCTAGACGCGAGCGTTTTACTCAGTACGGACGTACATATGAAATCCTCGTCGGTGTTTGGGCCATTAGAGCGTTGAGAGTGACGTTCCGGCAATGATCGGAGGTGATTTGCTGGTTGGCTGAGCCGCCCGATCTATCGCCTGTCCCTTTGGTTCAGCTCAGCACTGAATCACTCCGTACGTTGCGCGTTGCTGCGATATCATGCATTACATCGATAATTCGTGGGGGCATTGCCGGGGTGCCTCGCTAGCGGGAGCCGGTGACATGGAGGTGGTCGCTTGAGACTTGTCGCTCTCGGCCCGCACTCGTGGACTAGTCGTGCATTAGCGCAGGCGAGAGAAAGAGAAAGAAAGAGCATTCGCTGGCCGAGATGGCCGGGTGTGTCTCGGAGATGAACCGACGAGGAGGTTAGGCGGCAAGCTAGTAGGTCAGCTGAGACGGGATGACATTGCTGCGAGTACAACAAATACGTGTCCCTGGGCGTGTGCATATGCGCAGGAGAGGCTGGATTGATATCGACTAGCTTCGCCGGACGGCTCGCAGGGTTCTCTTCAATTATACTTGAGGTTGACGACCATAGTCACAACGCGCTATCACTTTGGGTGTTTTATCACGTAAGACGGATGGGTGGTTGTTCAGTTTGATAAGAGGATACACGTTTACAGCCTGGCTACAGCTGAGTAGAGCTTGAAGGGTTGGGAGATTGGCAGGTAATAGTGAGTACTGGACCAGCAGTATTAGATGCTGGCTCGCTTCTGTGGGTGGTTGCGACAACCTTCTCGGTCGCCCGAGTATAAACGCAGCATAAAAGCTCGTCTCAATTTCATGGCGTATGGATACGAGGCAGGTGGCCATTGACTGCTCTGCACAGAAACAAGTTGCAAGCATGCTTGCTCGTGAAGTACTGTGCATTCCTGGCGGCTACTCGCAACGTGTTGCGGGATCGAGAGAGCAGTCGGCAATAAGCAGGCACATCTAGACTTAGTCAACATGTTTGATGTAAGCAGTAAAGTTTCTTCACGTAATTATCGCGTGTTGAACGGAAATGCCATTCAGTATCAAGATCCAAGCCACGCAAAAGGCCACATTGTAATTGTATCCCACCCCGGAACGCCACTGCAATGCAAACACAAGCATCCCAACCCCTATCACCGTCACGACACTCCCAGCATCAAGCTCTCCAGCATGCCTCCCGTCTGGCACGCGACCTGCGCGCGCTCGACCTCGACCTTGACGCGCCGGTGCAGGGTCCGGAAGCCCTCGTGTAGCTCTGCCGACCCGCCGACGAACTCGGCGTACAAATCCAGCAGGTGAAGGCCGACTTCGACGCAGACGCTCACGTAGCGTGGGTCGCAGATGTGGCTGCACACCCACTTGATGATGGGCTGCACGGTCTGCTCGTCGCGGTTCTCGAGCGCGTGGCGCATCGCGCTGCGGTGACGCAGCGCCAGAAGCAGGTTCAGAATGTTGAGGGGCGAGTGCTCGCCGGACTTCTTGTCGAGAACCTGGTCCAGCGCGCGGGCATACCGTCCGTGTCGGAGGTCGGCCTGCCAGGGGCGCTCCTTTTTCTTGACGGCGCGCGGCTCGTTGGCAATGACGACGTCGGGACCCTCGCCGACGAGGTCCAGCCTGCTCGCAGCCTCGATTCTGCGCTTGCGTTTCGACTTCTTGGCGTCAAAGGCACCGATGTTACCGCTCAGGAGAGCCGCCATTTCCTTCTCGCGCGCCTTGTCCTTGATGGCCTCCGGGCCGGTGAGGCGTGTCCGCACGCTCAGCACACCGGACTGCATGCCGACGGCGAGATGGCGGTCGGTGGACTCGGCGGTATCGCTGGAAGGGATGACGAGGACGGAAAGAATGGGCGACTGGTACTTTGTGCTGTTGACGACGTTCCAGCCTGTAGTCTCGAACACCTTGACATGTCCCTCGAGGCCGCCCGTGACGAGGCGTTGGCCGTTGGACGCCAGGCTAAGTGAAGTGACCGTCTTCTGGTGGTTGGTGATCATGTGCAGTGGCCGAGCGGCCACGAGATCGAGCACGCTGACGGAATTCTCGGCCGCGGCCAGAACCGTTGTGCCCGAGGGCAGGGACAGCACGGACTCGACGGGGCCAGCGTGCTTGAAGGTCATGACGGCTGAGCTGTTGCCTATACGCGGATCCCACAGCTTAACCGTGGAGTCGTAGCTGCCCGACACGATCATGTTGGACATGGTGCCAGGCATGAAGTCGGCGCAACGCACGTAGTCGTTGTGTCCGACAAAGGTGGCCGTTGGTTCGCTGCTTGGCAGGTCCCAGAGGCGGACAGTTCTGTCATCGCTCGCGCTCAGCAGCGTCGTCAAGTCCGTAGGTGACCACTTTGTTGTCCACACGGGCTGTTTGTGCTCGGTCCACGTCTTGAGGATGGCGCGCGAGTTTACGTCAAACACCTGCATGCGGCCCGAGTCGTCACCGGCCACGAGCACCTTGCCATCGCGGCGCAGCTCGCCGCTGCGCGCCACATTGCTAAAGCGCGTGATGGTCTTTATGAGCTTGCGGGTCCGGTTCGAATAGATTTGCACGCGTGTGCCCGTCGTCACGGCGAAGGAGTCGTTGGTGCACGAGATGTGCGTTACGGGGTAGCTCGTGGGCGACGGCACGAGGATCTGGTTCTTGAACGTTTTCCAGTAGCGCTGTTCGGCGGTGACTGGCGATGGCCCCGATGGCAGCTTGAGCTGTGGGAGAGGTCCCACGGGTGCTGCCATTGTCGCTGCTCGGTAGGTGTGATGTCGGAATGTGGTGCCAAGTTCGACGATGCGTGCTGTATGTAGTCAAACCGACTTTGATATTTTTTTTTTGCGATAAAAGATTCGCTGCGGTTGGGGTGCGGAAAGCGGCCGCGGGGCAGGCCGCGCCTATCCGTATTTGGACTAGCGCCTTACAGACCTCATCCAAACTGAATTGAGGCCATCAACGAACTTGGTGTAAGAGTCACGCGTTCAGGGAAAATCTCGTTTCAAGCAATTCCTCAATTTGTATCCTCAATTGGGCATCTTGTGCCTGTTTTCATTGCTTCATGCTAATCTTGTATGTGTATCAGGCTCCCGCGTTGTTTATCGCGCGTCGAGCACAAACGCCAGCTTACCCGCTCAATGCCGATGATACGTGTACATGGACGTCATCTGTGTCATCTCTCCACATCCTCTCAATATCCTCCCCTGCGTCTGGACCTGCCAGCTCCAATGTCAATCCTCTGCATCTCTTCCATCAACGCGTAATCCGCCCCGCCGTTGGCGCCGCTCATCGTCGGGAAGGGAATCTTGGCCGGAACGGGCGGCCCCGAGCCATGATATGGGGCATGATTCTCGCTGGGGTAGTCCCACGAGCCCCCACGGCGGGGAGCCTGGCCCCTGGTTGGAGTGTATGGGCTCTGTTTGTCCTGGTAGTTATCCGTCGAAACTGGAGCAAGCGGGTTCGACATGGCCGGCACGGGACCTGCCGACGCACGGTTGGCCTTCTTCTGCAGTCGGTTGCGGCCAGTGCTGAGCGCCGCTGGAGGAGACCGAGAACCCTCGCCGTAGTTGAAAGAAGAAGATGGCGGACCCGCGCTTGATTGAGGACGAGCGGCAATGCGAAGGGGTCTCCGACCGCTCGGAGGCATAGGCTGGGCCCCCGAAGGAGATGGCCGCGCACGAGGCTCTGGGGAGCCTTGCTTCTGACCGGGCTTTGGGTCCGGCTCCGGGGCCCAAGACTCCATCGGCAAGTGATCTGATGGGTCGATTTCTCGCCCGTCGTATGTGATGATCTTGTCGTCTGGGTGGCCGATCTGCTGTCCCGCATTCCTATCTCGAGGCGATGCGATGCTAGGATTCAGCGCATCGTACGAGTCGGGACCAAACGGAATGTCGGATGCCCTTCTGTTTTCAGCCGAAGGGGGTGCAGGGCTCACCGACTTCCGACGGATTGCATGCTGCGGACCAGGGTTTGGGGAGACCCCCCTGTGGCGTACCAACTGGTCGTTGGGGGAGACGCCCCTGTGTCGTACCAATTGGTCGTCAGGCCCTCCAGAGTATGTTATGGCGGACCGTCCGTCGTGGGAATAGGAAGCGTACCCCTGAGGAGACGTGCCGTACGACGGCGGTCCTTCGCTTCTGTGGCGGCCCCGAGGTGGCGTTGCCACGTGAGAAGGGTATCGGTTGTGACGACGTTCTTCATAGATTTGATCTGAAATCTCTTGTGACAGACCTGGGTCAAGACCGGGAGACAGCGAAGCAGGAACCTCGGGTGCACCGTAGGTCTGCAAGACCCCGCTGTTGTTCTGCTCTACCTCATGTCGGGGACCAGGCCGATGGCTCTGGCCATTGTACGACTGGTACGACGGGCTGTCTGAGTAGTCCCTAGCAGACAATGGAGATACCGAAGCTGGTGGCCCACTGCGGTCCTGATAAGATCCTCCGTTGTGCCCAGGAGATTGGCTCATATAAAGTGGCGATCCCCCGGGTGAACGGCTCAGGTTCAGTGGCCCTGGGCTGGCGTTGGTCTCAAACATCATCTCGTCTCGAGAGTTCATTCTCGAGCTGCCGTGCCTGTACGTGCCTGCCAGAGGCCCTGGAGGAGATTCAGGGACATCCTCCACCGTGGGCTGCATTGATCGGTACTGTGGGTCGTACGCTGGATCGTATGAATGGAATCTCGGTGACGAAGATTCGTAGGTTGATGAAGTATGAGACACAACAGCGTTCGACGCAGGAGGCGCCGAATCGTAGGGGCGGAACGTTGGCCGGCCGGGGTATGAGGGCGCGGAGTGCCTGTGGGCCTCGCTCTTCAACACGTCATGCCTCATGGGCAAAGACGGCATCGACTTTTGTGCAGAGGTCTGATAGCTGCCCATGGGGTTGCTTTCTTGACCCGCGCTGTTGTGTCCCGAGCGATGGGCGGGAGGCGGTGGCGGAGGTCCATCCTCGAGTTCGTTTCCTGCTGGCATCTCATGTGAGTGCTCGGGTAGGGGAGAGCGCCTCCACGGGTCCATCTGGTCATAAGGAGAGACTGCAGCCGCCTGGCTGTATCCAGATGTGTCGAAGGATTCTCGAGATCGATGTGGCTGTCGAGGACCGTCCACGCGCGCACTTGAATACCTTGGCTGAGGCGATGGCGAGTAGTGATCCGGATATTGCTGAGTTGCTGGAGGAGGGGGCGTATTGTACTCCACTGCCTGCAGTGGAGATTGAGTTGGGACGAAGCCCGAATGTGAGGCTGACTTCGTGTGAGATCGGGGAGGTGTGTGCTGGTGATGCGCGACTGGCGTCGGAGCAGGAGGCAGAGGTGACGGGGCTTCGCCAGTGACGGGGTCGGACGGCAGCGGCCTTCTCTTCACAGTGCCCTTCTGGCCCGGGGAACCAGCATCTTGCTCGGAAGCGGTTGGCTGCCTCGGTTTGGACGCTGGCTTGTCTGGCTTTGGTCGGTTGTCGTAATACGTGATCTCGACTCGTATCTCGCCGGCGTATTTGCCCCTGCACGTCAGGCTCTGCCACATGTCGGCCTGGCCGCCGCCGGCAACAATGATGCCCTTGAGGTCCACCCATGCTTCGCCAACCAGGTCTGTCTTCTTGTCTTCGGCGAAGACGGATATCTTGAGCTGGTAGTAGTCGGCCGAATCGTGAACGGTAAAGCGCAACTCTTGGTCCCTGCGCGTGTCCGTTAGCTTCAGGGCTCGTTCGTGCGGACAGGGTGGTCAAGCGACTTACCATTTGGGTGTTTGCCCGCCCCGGATGTCTGTGGTTGTTTTCTTGGCCTCCTTGCCCAGCCGGGCCGCGCAGTAGGGATCCTGCTTCCCGATGGTCTTCCTATTGGGCAGGTTCTTAGCCCGGTCGACGATGGCCACGAGGGTACCAATGACCGGGCCGTCAATGGACATGTCGGCAAATATGCCCGCCGTGTGGCTACCGTTGAGGGCGTACGACTTGGATTTGGTAGTCGCCATTGTCGGTTCGCTAGTGCCGGTGGTGCAACGGCACAGGCTTTGAAACTCGATGACGATGTTTGTTTGTTTACAACACCGGCATCCGTCAGCACTGGGGAAGGATGGCGACAGACGACAGCGCGCCGGTGTTTAAAAGCATGTGACGACGAAACGAACAATCGAAGACGACGAACGCGATGTCGTCAACGGCTTTGATAATGGCATGAAGGGAATGTAAAAAGGGGGATAGTGCAAGAGGAAGTTGGTGAGGGTGCCGCCCTATTTTGCATGCGCCTGGCTTGGATTCGCCCGCCGACGTAGCGCTGGAGCTTCGTACGGTTGGGGAGCTCCGGATGCGGATCGCCCCCAGGCTAGCGCGTAGGGCTGCGCGGGCAGGCTGCGCTGCGGTGGCTGGGGCGCCAGAAAACGGGGAGGCTGGTGGCCACCTAGCGAGCCCGAGGTGGAGCGCCCAGGGATGTTTCAGCAGCTGCTGGGCCAGCCGCGCAAGGGGTCGTCCCCCTGAAAGGGCATTCCTTTAGTGGGTGCCTACAGCTGTTTGGGTGCCCGGCTGTCCGACAGGGCAACCCAACCTAATTCCTGGCGCACGTCATGACCTGATCCCGCACCCCGCAGCAGGCTAAAGCAGGTCCACTGGAGCTTCCAAGATCCGATGATCCAGCACCCCCTGGCAACGCGCTTCCGGAGGGATAGTTGCCTGGACAGCGACCGGAGAGCTGAACCTTTAACAACGCCTGTCTGGCTTCAGATTGCAAGACCCTGCTGCTCTGGATTAGCGCCGTTGGACTTGCCAGCAGCCATGGGTCGACGGTGCGTGTTTGCTATCCGCCTCACTGCGTTAGATCGCTGCAGCGTCTTACGAAGCCACAGCCCCAATGGATAGCGTTGACGACGACACCCACGCCAAGCCCTGGCTGACGTCGCCTCTTGGTCCGGGCTCGACGTGAGCAGATCCATGCCAGGGACCGGGCGTGTAAAAATAAGTCAAAAGGCTTGCGAGTCCCTCTATTACTTGGGCCGGACTGATTCCGCTCGGTCTGCTACCATGCGAAATCGGCTTCGCCGGAGCATTGAGAGCAGGAATTCCACCTCAGTATTCCCACTTCATGTTCCCAACGTTGCAAGTGCATAACGACATCGTCATCGCGGCCATGTTAGGCCCCAGCGAGGACCACAATTGGGCAGCAGTCTTGAAGCAAAAACGGATCGTTGCCAACGACCGTTGCTTGTCTGAGACACAGAGCCTCCGTCGGGAACGTCTTATACCCGAAGGTCAGGGTCTCCATGCGAAAACATGTGGTCACTGCTGTTCCACATGGCAGTATTGTAGTTGTTGGGCTTGACATCTCGGAACACGTTGGGGATAGAAGGACGACCGATCTCTCCGTCAAGCGAGATGCACTCGACTGCATATCACGACACGAGAATGCGACAAATGTGAACTAAGACACTTGACGAAGTAAATCAAAACTCCTGGTACATGGGAAGGATGGATCTATATATGCATTGCGCAGTGTCGGCACATCATCACCAGTCGCAGCTTCTGGCCAGGAGCTCCGCCAGCTCTTCCAGATACTTCTTGTCCAGCTCGTCGAAGCCGTCCAAGGCCGCGCAATCGATGTCGATGATTGCGACAGTCTTTTTCGTCCCGCTGCCGTCCCGATCGACCAGGATAGGCACCACAATCTCGCTCTTGCTGTCGCCATCACAGGCAATGTGTCCTGGGAATGCCTCCACATCCGCCACCAGCTGCGTGGTCTGCGACGCGGCAGCCGTGCCGCAGACGCCGCGACCGAAATCGATGGTTTGACAGGCAACTTTGCCCTGAAAAGGCCCAAGGATGAGCTGCGGCTTGGGAGATGAGGGATCCAATACGTAAAAGCCTGACGCCGGCTTAGTTTGTCTTTCTCAAGTACAGATACATCGAATACCTACCAGCCCAGTTCACCTCTTTGCTAGGTGCAGGCAGAGACTTGTACGCGTGCCATAGCAGCGAGGCAGCGTTGGCCAGGTTGCTTGCACCATTTGTCAGTATTAACGGGCATGCTCCTCTTACAAGTACAGCATGAAGCCTTACCACACCTACACGGGGAAGACAAGGATTTAGTTGACGCGTTCAAGTGCCAAAGCGGGGGTGATAATACGAACCCAATTGCGCTGATCTGTAAATAGCCCTTCGGCCTGGAGCAGGACCTGCTCGTATGCGTCATCCTTCGTGACGTCGTCGGCAAAGTTGGATGCATCCGCGTGGACCTGGGCGAGTAACAATTAGCATCTAGCTTTTCATCCGTCCGAATATGCAGTTGGCACTGAGCTGCCATACCATCGTGTTGGCTGTCGTCCGTCCGCAGTATGTGAAACGAGCACACCAGTCGATCAACCGTTTGAGATTCGGGAAGAATGATTGAGTAGACAGTCAATCGCGAAATTCTGACATGGACGTGGATTTCTTAGTGTACTCGAGAGAACGTTTTGCGATTAGTCACCCCCTTTGAGGTTGCGAGCCCACTTGGCCCATTGCGTGATTCAGATCTATCAATTGAGCTCAATGGCCCCGAGAACTTAGAAAGAACCGCAACACTTTCAACGGATCTACAGGCTAAGCCTCAGACAACGGGCCACGTTGCAAGTAATCATAGTAAGAGCGCGATGTGAAATGCCAAGTCAGCTCTTCTACTCCGTCGCAATCGTATCGCGTTGCTGGCACAAAGTGCGGAGGGCGGCAGAGGTCCTGCGCCGAAGATACTCCTTATAACCATGTCGAATACGCTCTGAAAGTGAAGAGCTACCCGTCCATTCAAGGACCGTTGGGCAGCGACTTTGTTGGGCAGCGAAAGGGCCGGATAGAGGTTAAGGCGTAGGCTGCTGACGAGCAACATACCTAAGGTACCTTCCTTTGGGCGCTTGGAGTGGAGGCCCGCCTTGCAAAGACGCGGAGAGAGATGGGCGTAGAGGCGATACCTGACCAAAGCCAACAACTTTGGACAGACCAGTCTCGGTAGTCTTCAAGTTGCCGATAGTTCATGGCTCGAATGTAACCAGTATCCATGATTGCCCTACTTATATTATGGCGTTGGTCTTTGGAAAGAAGGAAAAGCTGACTAACACCTGTGAAAGGTGGGAAGTTCGTCGCAGAGTGCTGACCAATGGCGCTCCTGCGGAATAACCCAAGGTGCCTCAGCCTACGACACAGAGCAGCCTACCTATCCAAAACTTCCAAGCACAACTACACACTTGCAGTAGCCATGAGCTACCGAATACCGTGGCGGCAATGCGCGCATTACGGGAACAGAGGCGCCCTGAGCCCTCAATTCTCTATCCTGGCCGCTCACGGCTGCCGTGCAGCTCTCGTCGCAGCGCCCTCACGGCAAGTCCACCAAAGAGCCAGCAAGCCGCAGCCGCCCAGCAACCCGCTCATCAACCCTCCCGCCTCGACCCGGCCGCCGCCCCTGACGGTTCCGCAGCGTAGCGCGTACGAGTCGACGTTCCAGTACCTGTTTGAGCTGGGCAAGGGGTATCTGAGGTTCTACAAGGACGGACTCAAGAGCGTCTGGGGAAACCGCAAGCTGCTGCGAGAGAAGCTCGACAGGACGCCGGCCGATGACCGACCCTCGATTTTCAGGCCGCACTACGTGCCCAAGACCTTCTCGCGCGCCGACTGGGTCCTGCTCTGGCGCGTGCGGCATGACCTGCTGCGGTTGCCTTTGTTCGGGCTGATGCTCATCGTCATTGGCGAGTTCACGGCGCTCGTGGTCATCTACGTCGATGGCGCGGTGCCGTACACCTGCCGCATACCCAAACAGATCTTCACGGCCATGCAAAAGGCGGAACAGCGGCGCAGCGCAGCATTCGACGAGCTCGAGGCGCGGTGCCCGCATGGCGTGCTCAGCCCGCGCGTGACGCCGAGGGTCGCGCGAACACACATTCTCAAGAGCCTGCATCTGGCGGGCACGATCTGGGATCGCCTGGGCTTCATGCCGCCGGGCATGTGGCAGGTCAAGGGCAAGCTGCGAATGGCATTCCTCGAGGGCGACGACAAGAACCTTGTCGAGGACGGAGGTCCGCTGCAGCTCGAGGCGGAGGAGCTCAAGATTGCGTGTCAGGAGCGCGGCATTGATACACTCGGCAAAGGGGAGACGGAGCTCCGGAGCTGGCTGGGCGATTGGCTCCGACTGACGGCAGCCGAGGATCTCACGGAGCGGCGGCGGCGGATGGCGACGCTGCTGCTGACTAGGTATGCTTGAATCCTGCTCTCGGCGTCCGCTCCCGTGTCCGCAGCGGCTAACGTGCGATTTGCAGACCTGAACACTGGCCACAGACACGCGACTTTGCGGTGCCCGCGTGGGAGCTGTAGTCCGTGGCCACCGAGAACATTGGGGTTGCAGGTGTCGTCTCCACGGACCTTGCAGAGACCGGTCGAGGGTTGGCTACCGCAGCTCCTCGAATAGACGGAGCGGGCCGATGGGTAGAGTGAGACGCCGCTTCTTGTATCAACACATCATCATCTACTCAATCTTGCAGACACTGGCTAGAAGATACGCCTACGGATAGAGTATCGGTTGGAAGAGGTTAGAAGAGAGAAATACAACCACTTCGCTTCACCCCAAATGCAGGGCTCGCACACGTTCAGGGCTGGGCCGAATTAGATGCGCCATAAGATCCGGCTCCGTGCCAGATCCTAGTTATCCATCGTTTACCCACGCTTGTCCTGAACACCAGCAGAATAGGTATAGGTAGGCGCTTTATCGGCCAGAGCGGTGCCAGGGCAGCGCAAAGCGTGCCTTCGGACTAACAACGAGGTCCGTTGCACTTCGGAACGTGATGCGACTGGCTCGGGTCTAGCCTTGAGATACCGAACCGCAGCCCGCCCCGTCGCCGCATGGAGCAACGGCACGGCTAATAATTACTCAACTTGGTCCGTAAACCGCGAGACTCTGGGGGAGCCAGAGTTAGCCGTGGAGCAGCCAATGGAGGCTGTGTGGGGAAGGGGAAATGCCCACGTTGGCTGGCTAGGGGGAGCTTCGCTGCACATGATGTCAGCCCGCCAACGGCCGAGGTTCCCATCACATGCGACAAGCTAACCGATGCCGCAGAAGCTGCCCTGTCGCATTTAAACAATTCCTTTCCCCCACCCCCAGATGCACTTCTAGCCGCACCGACTCATCTCTCCATCTCTCCGTTTGGGCCTTTTTGATCCCGTTTTCCATACGTCTTCCCGACCGTCGAGTCAATCCTCCCGAGATACCCGCAGCCATGCCTCTCAAGAACGGTACGTTGGACGTTGACCCCAGCATCGCAGCTGTCGCGCAGGCTCGGCGGCGATAGTAGCATCCAGAAAGAAAAGCCCGGCTGACGATGCGCTTGCAGACAAGTTCCCCTCCTCGGCGGCCTTCGACGCCATCTCCGAGGCCCTTAGCAGCGACGACGTTCGCAAGGACGCCATCAAGCAGGCCAACGCCGTCTTTGCTTTCACCATCAAGAACAAGGCTGGCGAGACCGAGAGCTGGCACATTGACCTCAAGGAGTCTGGCAAGGTCGGCTCCGGCACCGGCCCCAAGCCTACGGGTAAGTCATATGAGCGCCGAAACAAGCACGTTGTTACCCTGTCTTGCTGACGAATGGCCATCCAGTCACCCTGTCTCTGTCCGACGAGGACTTCGGCAACCTGGTCCTTGGCAAGGCCAACGCCCAGCGCCTCTTCATGTCCGGCAAGCTCAAGATCAAGGGCGACATCATGAAGGCCACCAAGCTGGACCCCATCATGAAGAAGGCCCAGGGCAAGGCCAAGCTGTGAGCGGGCTGTGGACGGCTGGGAGCATGTGAAGACTTGATGACTGAAATTGTAACATACACAAGCACGGAATATACACTTTCGTTGGCATAGTGTTGCGCTCGCTTGTATCCAAGTGACGAGCAAATATAATCTCATTAATCGCCATTGTCATATGCAGCTACACGAGACCGGCCAGCTTGCGGATATGTTCCTTTGCTCCCTCGCGCACCCTTTTCACAATTTCTCCAGCGGCTAGCCGCTCTCTGACTAGACCAACCCCAGTACCACTGCATCTGTTAGCATGCATCGCTGTCATCTTTGCGGTTCCGTTGCCACTTACGCCCACGTGTTGAGCATATCGGTCGTCTCTTTCGGCCAGTAGCCATCTTCTATGCTCTGGTGGCACTCCTCCACAGTCGAGCCAGCCAGAAACTTATCGTGGATGGGGCCCTTGATGGCGCGACCGTCGTAGAGCGGGCCCCAAAGCCTGTTATTGTTGAGCTCGTCCATGAACGATGACCTGAATGGGTAGGTCAGCCGGGCTGGGACACCAAGGACATGTTGGTCACAGAAAAGTAGCTGGAGGCGTACTTGAGCGTCGAACTCCCGCCGTCGACAGTCTTGAGGACGAGCTGCTTGCGGTGCTCGGGATAGACGGATTCATCAGCGACGGTAAACTGCATCGCGAGAGGTCAGTGACGAGAAGTTGTAAGCTGGACGGATGACTTGCCCTGGTGCCCATGACGACCCCATCGGCCTCTGCAGCTCTCGCGTTAGCATCACGTCATCGCACAAACTGGCCGACAATGCTCACCAAGCATGACCATGGCTGCAACACCCTTCTCATTGACAATTCCTCCCGCTGCCAGTAGCCCAACCTCTCTACCCTGGAATTCCTCATTCAGAACCCTCCTCACTTCGGGCACAAAGCTCACGACGCCCATGCCTCGCCGGAACTGGTGACCTCCAGCGTCGATGCCCTGGCAGACCACCACATCCGCCCCATCGGCGAGCGCCTCCCGCGCGGCCGCCACATTACCAACCTGCACAAACACCCGCGGCACCGTGCCAACCAGCCCCTTGAGCGCTCGAATGATGGCCGCGTGCGGCCTCCCCGCGGCCTCATCCGGTGCGAAGAGCCAGACGGCCGCAGGGCGGTGCTTGGCAATGATGGGCAACGCCGTCTCGGCGAAGAGTCCGATGGAGCTGTGGCCCGTGATAAAGCTGATGCCTATTTGAAGCGGACTGCTGGAGCCGGAGCCGAGGAGGGTGTTGGCCTCCTTGAGGTCTTCGTCGAGCTTGCTTAGCTGCGAAGAGCCCTTCTCCACGTTGACGACGGACGAGATGAACCCTGAAGACGTTAGCGCTACTGAAGATGGCTAGAAGGATGACGATTATTCTGCAGCGGCGGATTGTCATAAGCTCGTACCAATTCCTCCAGCTTTGGTCACCTCGGTAGCCAAAGCCGGACATGCTGCCCCAATCATGGGCGCGTTGCAAATAACGGGCGAGAGCGCCCATGGGAACCACTTTTGAAAAGGTGCAGCTGACATCTTGCTCGTATTGCGAAGAAACTCGAGAGGACGAAGTTGGGCTGGAACTTGACGCTCGAATACAATGCTACACGAGAGTGACGCATCTAGTGGAGTTGTTGAAGCTGCATCTCACCCGCATTGCCGAAATGAGCCGACCCGTCGTCCGTCTGACTCTTCCCCGATCTCAACGGCTCACATCGAATCTTCTTACAGCAGAAGGCTTGCATGTGATGTGTGAATCTACGTATGGGTCAATGTTCAATTATTCGTTTGACCTATTGTTAAAGAATATACCGCAGGTCCCCCCCGCTAAACTCCCCTCTCTCGGCGAAATATGGCGCACTTATTATCAGTATCGCAACGTCATCGCGGGGGGCTTATTGTTCAGAATCTCATCCACCTCCGCCATAATCTCTGGCGTCAGCTTGTCCACCGCCGCCACGGCCCTGCAATTCTTGTACACCTGCTCAACGGAGCTCGCACCGGTGATGGCGGTGCTGACGTTGGGGTTCTTGAGCACCCACGCGAGCGCTAACGTTGACATCTCAAGGCCGAGCTTGTCGGCGATGGGCTGCAGCTTGTTCACTTGCTCGACGATGCCGTTCCACATGTCCTTGTCTGTGCGCTTCCAGTAGCCCTTGATGAACTCCAAGCTCGTCTGTGCGAATCGCGAGTCCTCGGGGATGCCATTTTTGTACTTGCCCGATAGGATGCCCTGTTTGAGGGGTGAGAAGACGGTGAGACCGAGACCCGTCTCACGGTAGAGGTGCGCAAACTCCTTCTCGACCTTTTCGCGCGTGAGCATGCTGTACGCCGGCTGCTCCATCAGGGGCCCGATCAAGCCAAGCTTGTCGGCGTATCGCCACGCCTGGGCGATCTCGTCGGCGTCCCATTCGGAGGTTCCCCAGTAGAATGCCTTGCCGCTGTTGATGATGTGATTGAAGGCACGGACTGTCTCCTCCATAGGGGTCTGACGGTCGGGGCGGTGGGCATAGATTAGATCTACGTATTCGAGATCGAGACGCTTGAGCGATGCATCGACCCCTTCGATGATGTGTTTCCTCGAAAGGCCCTTGTTGTTGACGGGATTCTCGCCAAAGGCGCCACCCCAGTATATCTACAGAGGCGACGTTCAGTCTCCTATCCCTTGGAAGTACCTCGAGCTTGACCACTGACGAGCAGCTTACCTTCGTTGAGATGACTAGGTCGTTTCGCTTCCAGCCGTACTTCTTGATGGCCTCTCCCATGACAATCTCGGATTCGCCTCCAGAGTATTGCTCGGCACAGTCGAAGAAATTGATGCCGCAGTCATATGCAGCCTTCATGCAAGCAAACGTACCATCTGGCGGCAGCGTAAGTAGTCTCTTCCCCAAGGAGCTTCAGCTTGAACTTTTACCTCTGTCTATATGACCACCATATGTGAGCCAGCCACCCAACGAAATGGATGAGACCTGAAGACCGGATCGACCAAGGAACCGGTAGGTCATTGGGGGCATATCCTCTGGTTTCGCCATGATCGTGACTTCAACTCCAGTCGCCAAGGTATCGAGGGTTGAAGTTGAGCTGGCTGCAATCGTTGAAAGTTTCACTACAAAGTCCCTCACCGCACAGTAGCCGGGATTTAAATGTCCGTCGCGCGGCAGCGATGGGATGATGTCGACACCTGGAGCTCATGTGGGCTGCCGTAGTCCGTAGTCCGTAATGAATTCCCCCCTGCGCCCCCTCCCCCGAATTCGGGACCCCCACCTTGCAGGACACCCAAAGTCCACTTCTCCACCATGGTAATAGCTTAACCAGGGCCGGGCATCGCTGGCTGCCGTCACAACCACATCGCCATAAAGCCGTTGTCTCCGAGTTTGATTGAATCGCCATAATGAGACTACTCGTAGCAGTCTAAAGAGCGGCAAGAGGTCTAGAGCGGCAAGAGGTCTTGCCCCCATGCCACGCTACACCATGGGCTTTCTCCACCGTGATTTCAGGTTGTCAGTTGTTTAAAGCTCGTGCTGCCAAAGAAGCTGGAATTCGATTTGACAATTAAGCCCAGGCATACCGTCCTGGGCTGCAAATGTATCTCGGAACACATGGCGAGAGAGCCTATTGCTCATGTCGAAGCTGACGGATTACGACGCTGCTGCTAGAGCGGACCTGAATACCTGTCGAAGGAGGATGGCCGGTCCCGGGTAGGGGCCCGTCGAGCAAATCGCAATCAGAAGGGCACATGCACAATGCATGGTCCGGTGATTTCTTTGACAGCTCACAAAGCTGTCAAGTTCTGCGACCTGAGACGACGGGATTGGGCTTTGTGGCTTGACCGTCTATTGTATCCTGGAGGTTGAGCAGCAGCCTTGGATGCTTGGCTATAGCCAACAACCCCTGCATCCTGCCCTGCGTCCTGCCAAAGCCACCCAACATGTCTGGATCATGAGGCAAAACTGAGACCGGAGGACCAAGGCGACCAACGACGAGTTTGGCAAAGCGACTGCATGCACTTCTTGAAGGGGCAATCGAGTGAGACCATCAATTTGGCTCGGTTTCAAATTGCCCTGACGCACTTTTACAAGCACCGCTGCCTGGAATCGACGAGCTTCCTCCATCTCTCTGTCAACCAGATCCAGCACCTGGGTTGTCGGAAGGGAAAAACCCTAGACATAAAGGGCGGTAAGGTCTTTGCAAGGACACTAGTCGGCAATGGAGGCGATACGAGGATCTGCCATGCGTGAGGGTCGCATATACGGACCACAATCGAGCCAATGAATTTAAACCCCACAGAGGGTTCCAATAGCGGCAGGTCGAGGTTCTTGGCATCTTGACCGCAGGCGGAAGCATGCACGATGGGAAAGGGCGGTATCGGTCAATGAGACTGCTTCCATTGCTCGATGCCAGTGACCCCGTCGGGTAGCATCTTGCCGCGTTGCACGCTGCTGCACGCTGCTGCCATTGGACGAAGCTAGCAGCTCTACGCCAAAGTGGAGGTTATTTTCGAGTCTATCTGCCGAAGCAATGCGCAGGATGGGGGACGCAGCAAAGAGACCAGCCGCGTGGTATTTGTTGAGGCTGGTGGATGCTCGTGGGCCTCAAATTCGGGAGGCCCCTTGGAAACAGGACGCACATGCCAGTGCAGGAATTGACGGCAGTGACGCAATTGACAACGTGTGGAGCTCCGGCAAAGGACATCATGGGTAACAGAAATTACAAGCTCATGGGAGCGCTCCGTACGGGTACGGATTGAGAATGACGAGTGCACGATCGCGGAGAACTTGTGCAGTGCTTACAGGGGTAGCAGCCTGATTGGCAGCAAGGTCTCCTCCTAGCGTCCCGTTTAGGTCAGCATATTGATGACATTGCTTTGGCTCTGGCTGAGCGGTGTCAAGACTGAGCTTACGAATAGAGAGAAGTCAGAACCGGGTATATCCGTACTCACCTACCACGCCGGGCTGCGAGCAGTGGTACGTGTATCTTGGCTTGTGGAAGGCGGTGGTTGATGAGGCGACGAGGCCCAAATGCCATTCAAATGTCTCGCGGGCTGGGCCTGAAATGGCACAATGGGCAAGGCGAGATTGCAACGTCGCCCCGGGTAGGAGGGTCTGCGGCGCTGGCATTCTCGTGCTTGCACGTGCGGCTCCAAGCCTTCGAGGTCGCCGCGGAATGCGACAGCAGGAAGACGGCCATTCAGCCTGTGATTATCTGTAGCCATGGTGAGTACGAGGAGGCACTGCGTAGGTACCTACGCTTCGCGAAGCTGATGCAGGCTGACCCACCAGATTCAGGTCCAGGCGGTGGTCCAGAAGCAAGTCCAAGAAGCATGTCGGGACGGTGCGCAGAGAGGGACCAAGCACGAAAGGGGGAGCAGGTACATGCAAACAGCGCATAGCCCTGCTGGGACGAGGTACCTCGGAGGCTTGAATTGTTGCACACTCCCTCGGTGCGAGTACCTGCCCTGTACGTCCGTATTAGTGCCCCAGACGGCTTTGCAGCGTTCGAGCCAGTGCCGTGAAATCACAATGTGCACATTGGGCTGCCGCGGATCGAGCGAGCGATTGCAGGTGGGCGCAACACCCGGGTACAGCGAGGCAGGCACCGTGAGTGTGCGGCAAAGCCCGTCCAAGTCGGGACCTCCTCACGACGGCAACTGCCCCAACCCATCCATGACCTCGTCTTTGTACTCTGCACCTCGCTGTCCTCCCGATCGAAGGCACAGCCGCAAGTTCGGCTCGGCTCTCCCACCGTCAGCAGGGCAAGTAATTAGCGACCAACTTGGTACGCGCAGCAGTCGACTTGCAGACGAACAGCCGCGGCCGTACGGCGTACCCGACGCAGCGGACGACAATACTCGTAGCCCAGCACGCGAACCGAAGCGGAGCCGGCCCGCTGGTTGGCCACCCTCAGTTGCGCGCACCCAGCCGACACAAGAAGGTGAGTGTGCATTTGACTCGCGGCCTATTGTCTGGGGCCGCCTTCGCTTCGACGGCGCGTCGATGTGGTGGGAGCCTGAGTCGGTCAAGAGACTGCAAGCTACTGCGGGTGTTGGCGTCGTTTTTGGCTCCAGACTTGCGTCCAACCTAGGTAGGATATGGGTCCCGGTGGAGGCTCCTCACCTCACTGCTCAGTGGCTCTGGCGCTGCGTGACAGCGGCCGCTACGGCCTCGTTTTGGCGGTGTTGTTGTGCCTGACGCCAGTGGCCCGCCCCAGGCAGCGGGCCCTTTTGGCAGCGGTCCATCAGTCCGTGGCTTGTTCCAGCGCCCCTGCCGCCCTTCAGCCTCCCATCCAAGCACCTCGGGCTCTCCAGTGCCAGTGGCTCCCCC